>JALBCR010004411.1:0-245418 GCA_030710515.1 Abscondita cerata
TAGCAATCGATCCCCTCTCACTTCCTCATTGCTAATACAATACAATACAAGTCCATTTAACAATGAATCATCAAATAATACATAATCTTTGCCGACTATAAATTGCAATGATACCAAATTATCCATTTTGAACGTTTAACCAAACCACTACGCGTAAATACAATCAAATATCTTAACCACGATCATATCCTAACCTCAAACTCTTTTTCGCGTTTTCGCGATTGGTCAATATGAAAGGAGACAGAAATATGGTAGACAGAAATGGAAATGGAAATGGAACCGTTCCAATTGAATCGGTATGTAAACAGTGTCTCGCGACAAAACGCCTAATGTAACAGATGTTGGTTTGTGACATATTATGTCAATGTCAATGTTTTTGCGCCTTTTCATTTTAGTTTTCGGTCTTTAGTATTTCTATGGTATTGTACAGCTCAATGCAACAATAATGGATCTGAATTTTTTAAACTTTGTTACAATAAATTTTTACCGTAGTCGCAATTTATCCCATTTAAATATTATTAATCCGTACCTGTATTTAACAATAATCTTTTCAAAAGTGGATGGCCTTCACGGCCAAATTTCGAACGATTTACTTACTTATCTGCCCGTTTTTGTTGCAAAAGCAAGAGTGCCATTTTGTGATTTTAATTTTGCAAGGTTTAATTAATGCAAACCGAAGTTTCGGATTTAATCACTATATTTGTGCTACTGAAACGAACGTTTTACGTTCAATTTTCATTCGGTAATTACCGGATAAGAAGAATATCACTCCTTTTGTAAATGAGCTTTGTTTTCTTCCTGTTTTTTTTTGAATGCCACGAACATCTCGGCATTTTGTGGTATTCGACAGTTACACATGTTGGAAATTTTAGTTTTGAATTGGTACCATTACAATTACGCTGATATCAGTGATAATCACGCAGCACAGCTTGGTAGCCGCTTAAAAATTTTCCAATCTGCTTCATCTACAGCATTTCCGAGGATCATCGGACACTACCAATTTCGGAACAGAACAGATGAGTACAAGCCTCAACGGGCCATTTTTTTTTAGTTTTAGTAATAATTTTTTTTAACATTATTTTGCATAAAGAATGTTATATTATAATTTATTTGATTTTATTTGTGAATTGCGACGAAAAGTTCGAACCGATCGGATGCAACAATTTAATAATTTACTTTAATATTGTACATAAAAATACTGTTATCTATAAATGTGGTCGAGGTTATACTGCATCGTACCTGTTAATTTCTTTATATTAACTGGTTTACACTCCAGAATTATTGTTGTTTTTGTTTGATATTTTTTTTGCTATATTAAATCAATAGAATTTTCTTTTATCGTTTATTATTGAGATTTCTGAACTACACAGTTCCGTTTCTCAACTTTTAGTTTTGGTAAAGCTTAAAACCATTCGTTTCTTCCAATACATTTTTGTTGATTTTTTTGTTTGTTGTTATCAGATTTGGAAGAAGGGGCAAAAACTCTTTTGAATTTTAAGTTTCGTTTTAGACGGTCACGTTAAAGATTTGTCTTTAGGACTATCACGAGTGACAAACTTTCCTCAAAGTTAAAATTTACTTTATTTAATCAACAATAGTAACCATAATTACCTTTACGACAACTGTAATAGAATTCTACCAAAACATTTGAACTTTTATACACTCTAGGATGGTCACAGTATACATACTAACGTTAAGTAACAAAACATCATGTTTTATTCAAAAACGGACATGCGTCAAAATCCACATTATCCCAAATGGCATATAGCTATCAGCTGATTTGTGTTTTTGTAGTATTAATTCAACAATATTAATTGGCATTGACTAGTCGTAAGTGTTTAACTGTTTTAAGTGTTAAGTTTAGGTAAGCATTTGTTAATTTATTTATTTGATAACATATTCATTCAATTTCAGAATTATTTTTCAGTTTTATCACAAGTACATAAAACGAGTTTTGGGGTATACTCATTATATGGTATACTTAAGCAATAAAAGGTTGCTTACCAAATTGCATAAATCAACCATAAAATTATTTTTATTTCCAAGTGATGAAGCAGGATAATTTAGATAACAAATGATTTAAACCATATTCTCTAATTGTATGTGTTTTGAAGCAGGTGTAAACATTGGATTAATAGTTGTAACAGGGCCGGCCGAGTTTGTAATAAGTATTTCAAGAATCATATGTTTATGAACAATTTAAATAATCATTTTTTGCAGAGGCATATCCTAATGTTGAAACCTTTGATCAGTCGTTTTCAAGTTAAGGAAGTTATTTATTTTAGTAAGCATATTAGGCGTATTACAAGTGTATTTATAATTCGTCTCATCCAACGAAGCCTATTGTATTTCAAATTTTATCTTTTAAAAGCTAGGTGCGTACATTATGTTTATTTATGTAGTTATCATATTAAGAAAAGACCACACAGGTCACAGTGGAGGAGTAGCAATTGCAATTAAAAATAACATCCCATACATGGAAATAAATATAATAAACATCGGTGTCAAACTAGAAAACAATACGCATGTTTTTGCAACATATCATAGCCCACAAAATAAATGTAGCCAAGACTGTATTAAAAATTTTATCGATAGCAGTAACAATACATTAATATTAGGAGACTTAAACGCCAAACATTTTGCCTGAAACTGCCACATCAATAATCGTAATGGTTTCACGCTCTTTAACTGCTCTCAAAACAGAGGGAATCTTTTAATTCAACACCCAGATACCTTTACTTACTTTCCATCTATCTAACAACACAACGCCAACTACTATTGACCTTGTGGTAAACAAAAACATAAAAAATCTCAAAAACCCAGAATCGTTACCGGCTCTATCTTGTGATCACAATCCTATCACAATTTCATTACCCTTAACAAATACAAAACCAATACTTAAAACGATATAAAAATACCAACTGGAATCTACTACGACAAGACATCCACAACAAAGTACAAATCACTAATAACATTAGGACTGAGGCAGATATTGACCGTGAACTAAAAAGTCTTTACAAAAATTCTGAAACAAACAAAGAAAAACATACACAAAAAAAACAAAACCAACCCTCCACAGAAAACCTTTTCCACTCCAATTAAAAAAAAAAATAAAAAAAAAAAAGAAAAAGAAAAGACAAACCCCCCCCAAAAAAAAAAAAAAAATTTTAAAACCAAAACACACAAACAAACAAAAAAACCAACAAAAAAACAAAAAAAAAAAAAACAACAACCACAAACCAAAAAAAAAACAAAAAAAAAAAAAAAAACAAAAAAAAAAAAAATTAAAAAAAATTAAAAAAAAAAACAAAACCAAACCAACAACAAACCTACAACAAACAAAAAAAAAAAAATCAAAAAAAAAAAAAAAAAAAAAAATCCACAACAATTACAATAATATCAAAAAAAAACAAAACCAAAAAAACCAACACCAAAACACAGACAAAAGTAGGGTATATTTGCCGGTTAAAGAACCTCCTCCTTTGTCAAGGAGGAGGTTCTTTAACTCGGCAAATGGGTGACAGTTCCTCAAAGCAATTGTAGGCGGAGGTTCTGTCACCGGCAGATGGGTAAGCGTTCCTCAAGGCAATTGTAGGCGGAGGTTCTTCAACCGGCAAATGGTTGACAGTTCCTCAAAGCAATTGTCGGCAGAGGTTCTTTCGTACGCGTTGCAGGAGGCAATTGTATATGCATTATACGTGTTATCCTTGGTGGTCTTAACAGTCGTAACGTATGCATCATACTGACCTGTATCATTTACCTGTACTGCATTCTATAGACATCGTATACATTTTAAACCAGTTTAGTTTAGTTGCAAGAATTTTGACCCTTAAATACCGTCTCAAGGTTGTCGTTGTATTGTATAAGAGGATGGGTTTGAAGTAGGAATTCAGTATTGATTCTGGTTTAGTCGTCTGTTAAACGTCAGTATAAACGAGACAATAATTATTATTAAATTGGGTATAAAAGGTAACGAACTCTACAGCACGTGTTATTATAATTGTGTTTGTTGTGCGAAAAACTTGAAATTGGTGTGGAATCGTCAAAGTTTAACGAGTAAGTAAGGTTTATTTGTGAGAACGTATGTTTATAGTAACTTTGTATATATAGTGACAAGCAGAGTTCAAGGTCAATATAAATCATCTTCGAAGCGAAGTATGAGCGGAAAAGGTGAAAAATTAATGCCGAAGAAAACTAAAATCGAAATGGTACCTAAAAGTTCGATGACAGAAGCGACATGTTTAAATTTAAATAATCCTTCATCAAGTTTAAATATAAATAACCCTATTACAATGTTAAAAGAAATGGAAGATGCCGTTCAAGACACCATTAATTTGCTGCCTTCTGTCGAATGGGACAATATGTTAGGAAATAACGACCAAATACCGTATACGGCGCAAGGTTGTGGGATAAATAGTGTAAGTGATAATGTTTTGACAAAAACACACCCACACCATCGTTTAATAAAATTGAAAACAATATGAAAGGGTGTAACGCTCGGTTGTATGCGGAATGTATGTATCCGTTAAACAAAAGTCATAGCAAATGGATCAAAGTGGGATTGAGCGGAGAACTGCAATTCGAACCCGTCGTTAAATTTATGGGTAAGGGACAAAGTCTTACTTTAACAGAAAACGAATGGAAAACGCTGATTTGTTATAAAGCCGTTATAACAAATAGCTTTGCGGAAACGGTAGTACTCCATCCTATCTCGAAGTTTGCGGTATCAAAATAACTACCGAATGGATGGATAAAGTTCGGAAAGTTTTGAGGATGCAGAGAGGTGAAGAATCTATTTATTTAGCGTACGATTCAGTCCACCAACTATGGAAATTGGGAGATTTAGTAACAAATCGTATAGATTTATTAACAAAATTAGATTACGTACGTTTCTATAATAGTGCAATCGAAGCGGTAGCAACTATGAACGGAGAAGTTAAGCAAAATATGTTGTCAATTTTAGATAAAACTGGATTATCGGAATACACTTGTATTACCAAAGAATTAATAATGTTTGCTATGGATAAGATATTGTTAGATATGGATTTGCGCGAATTCGTTAGAGTGTAAATGTAAATGTAAACATTATAATTAATTCGAACGGTGGGTAGTGGGAGTAATAATAGTAGTGAGGGTAATAGTTGAGTATATAAGAGTGAAGTAATAGTTTTAAATCATCAGTCGGAGGAGTTCAAAATAAAAAATGGAAGCAAGTTTTTATTACGTGTTCAACCGCATTCTATTAATACCTGACGAGATGGCACTTCGACGTTTGGAGATGGGCAACCTACGTATTGGCGATTTAACATACGAATTTTATCTGGGCCCCTTTCATCCTCTAACATTGATGTTTGAAGCTCATTTGGTAGACGGTTTCACCGGGCAACGCTTTCAATACGACGACGGCACTTTCACGATACAAGGCGTATACGTACGCGACGAGAGAGTGCCGGAGTTAGATGAGTTGCGAAGACGGCTGGAAGAAGACTCCGACGATATCTTCGACGTCGATACCGTTTACCTAGGAAACCTCTTAGATAACATATCTGACGTTTCCTGGGAAACGGACCAAGATATCGACTTGTTCGAGGAGCAGTCGGAGGATGGAGTGTTAGAGGATGATCGGCGTGAAGACGTCGAAGAGTAGCGTTGTGATCTAGAAGATAATTTGTAAATTGTAAATAGTCGCTTATGATGTAAATAGTTTATTTTTAATTTGTAATATTTAACTTGTATTTTAGTTTATAAATAGGTATATAAATGTCGTTAAATTAGTATCATCTTTTCATTTCGTAGAGAGTGATAGTGACGAACACGCGTATAAAAGATTATAGTCACGCATGAAAGACTGTATTAAAAACGACGATCGTTAAAGCAAAACTGCAGTAGGAAGCAGATTATCGGGCGTGGAATAATAAACAAGTTAATCGATAAGTTACCAATAGAATTGCACATACCTGGTTATAATTATTGCGGTCCCGGAACGAAATTACAAAAAGGTTAGATCGCGGGGACGCCGGTGTTAATAAATTAGACGAAGCTTGTAAAAGACACGACATCGCCTATAATCTGCACAAAGATTTAAGTAAGCGTCACGAAGCGGACAAAGTATTGTACGAGTCTGCAAAAGAATTGTTACGTAGTGAAGAGACTAGTTTAGGCCAAAAGCCGCCGCCGCAACAGTAGCTACACTCATGAAAATAAAAACCAGTACAGGTATGGGTCTACGTAAACGCCGTGTTAAGATGAGACGCACGAAGAAAGCGTCGAAACGTCGGGGTGGTTCATTAACTTTTGCCAAAGCCGTTAGAATAGCTCGAAAAGCCGTTTCACGTTCCGGCACTAAAGATTTGTTGCGAAACGTTAAAGCGGCTTACGGTACGTTGAAGAAACATCGTTTGAGTATCAAAGCGCCACGTTCTCGTGTAATACGTTTACCAAAAAAAGGCGGATTTTTACCATTGATACCTTTGTTTGCTGCTTTGGGTGCATTAGGTTCATTGGGAGGTGGGGCTGCCGCAATCGCAAAATCCGTAAACGACGCAAAAACGCTAAAGAAAAATTGGAAGAAGATAAACGTCATAATCGTGCAATGGAGGCGCAAACAGTAGGAAGCGGATTTTACCTAAAACCATATAAAAACGGATGCGGATTATATAAAGACGGATATTCAAAAACTAAATAAACTGCCTCGTCGAGCGTTAACGAACGTGTTTTTAGAAAAATATGCGCGTAAATACGGAATTTTAAAGTTTCGAGGAGTATTTATGCGAAACGATCTTCCAAGTAAAATTAACAAAAACGAGTGCGGAATTATTAATTTAGATAACGCCGACGGACCGGGCACACATTGGGTAGCATATAAAAAACAAGAGGACAATATAACATATTTCGATAGTTTTGGAGATTTAACACCACCCATAGAAATCGTACGATATTTTCGATCTAGAGAAACGAACGTTAAAATCAATTACAATTATGAAAGATATCAAAAATTTAAAGACGTAAATTGTGGGCAGTTGTGTTTACAATTTTTATTAAATAATAATAAATAGGCGGAGATCCGAACGAAAATCTTCAGTGTGTAACTGCAATTCGATGGAGAAATCAAAACAACCAATATCAAATACGTTTACCTTATCCGGAAACGAAACAGAACTAACGTGCGATTTTAATCCGCCTTTATATCTGGAGGAATATCGCAATTACGAATTAGCTTTACTAAATTTCGAAACTTTTAATTCGATACCGAACGTCGATAAAAGTAATAACTTGTTTTCGTACCTATGGGCAATAAACAAAGTGACGCAGTTGTCTGTTTCGAAAGACGAGTTAAAATTAGAAAATGCAAATGATTTAATTGAATTTAAAAGTGGAATAATCGAAGTGGAAACCGGTTCCTACGACATAGAAGATTTATGTAAATATATTGAAAACAAACTCAACGAGCAAACAAATAAATTCGGTACAATTAAAATCGAAGGAAATAATAATACGCAAAAGGTGTCAATATTAAGTAATTGTACCGTAGATTTTGATTTAGATAATAGCATAGGTTCTTTATTGGGTTTCAACAGACGTACGTTGCAACCTTACGAGGTTCATCATTCGGATAAAATCGTAAATATAAATCGTATTAACGCATTACAAATATATTGTAACTTAATCAACGGATCTTATTATAACGGAGAACACACGTATTATATCATTTTTTTCCAAACGTTCCAGCCGGATTTAAGATAATCGAATCGCCACAACAACCGATTTATTTACCCATGTTTACAAAATTATCAGTAATTTGACGATACGTTTGTTAGATCAAAATAGAAATCCAGTCGACGTAAGAGGCGAAGAAGTAACGGTCAGACTTCATTTGAGATCGATAGATTGAAGTCATCGGAATAATTATCATTATTGTCATTAGCATCGTCACCATTAACATCGTCATCATCATGGTAATATTGTACCATAAAAAATGTCAAGATTACACAAAATCAAAAACGTTAAGGGTAAAAGAGATTTTACAAACAAGTATAAATTTCATAGCAAACGTCATCGCAAAATCAGTAAACGAAGAGATTCGAAACGTTTAACATCTTCAAATCGAAAGTTTTTAACGCAATTAGGTTATACAGTCATAGCTTAATGGATATTTTAAACGTGACGGACAAACTTAAAATCGACAATTCGATAGTGTCATACGAATATCATTCTCATCAACCGTTCGGATCGACCAGCTATGGTAACAATGACGAAGTTCGAATATCCATACCTGAAATTGATAATTACACCTTGCCGTCCGAAAGTTATCTATACGTGGAAGGTAGTTTGAGAAAAATCGGAGAAGACGGAACGGTTACGAAAAATGCTAGCCAAACGTGTTATTTAACCAGTAATCCGGTAGCTTTTATGTTCAGCGATATACGCTATCTGTTAAACGGCGTACAGATAGACGCAGTTCGAAACGTCGGTATAACTTCTTGTATGAAAGGATATTTTCTTTAAACAAAAACGAAATATTTAAACTCGAAAATGCCGGTTGGGAAACGCAACAATATTATTTGAATACCACGGACGAAAATGGAAATTTTTCATACAGCGTACCTCTCAAAACTCTATTGGGTTTCGCCGAAGATTATAAAAAATTATAATGAACATGAGACAAGAATTGATATTAATTCGTAATAACGACGACAACGACGTCATCGTTCAACCGAAAGAAGAAACAAAAGAGGAAAAGTTAAAATTAACTATAAACAAAATAATTTGGAGAATTCCTCACGTGACAGTCGGTTTAAGAGAACAATTGGCTTTAACAAAATTATCGGAGAAAAATACGTACATAAACGTGCCGTTTAGAAGTTGGGAAATACACGAATATCCATCGATTCCAAAAACTAATAAACAATCTTGGGCGGTTAAAACAGCTCCGGAATTGGAAACACCTAGGTTTATTATCGTCGGATTTCAAACGGGTCGAAAAGGAAAAATGAAATCCAACATGTCTACTTTCGATAATTTGAACGTAACTAATATCACCGTGTTTTTGAACGGAGAAAGGTATCCTTATGATAATTTAAACGTCGACTTCGATAGTAATCGTTACGCATTAATGTACGATATGTATACACGTTTTCAAACCGCATATTATTATCAACCATCCGAACCTATATTGACGCCCGGGGAGTTTAAAAGACACGCTCCACTAATAGGAATCGATTGTACGTATCAAACCGACGTTTTACATAAAAGCGGTGTCGAAATTAAGATCGAGTACATGACGAAAAAGAAATTCCGGAAGGTACGACGGCATACTGTTTAATATTACACGACAAAGCGTTTCAATATTCTCCGTTGACAAAAATCGTAAAACAATTGGTCTAAATAATAATTTTATTTCAATTCGGGATACTCGCGTCAAATTTAAACTATAAAAGAAAGAATCTTAAACTTAATCGTATCAGTCGATCGGTGGATCGAAACGTAAGTAACATCATCTTATAAAGCTGTTGTAATAATAGTGCGTGTAGTAGACGACAAAATGGCAAGTTCTTTATATTGTAACGTGCATACACCAGCCAATTTTATCGTGGTCGATATTCAAGGTTTTAAAGTGAGAAATAACGAATTTATGCCTAAAGAATTAGCTACGATGGATTCATTACATCGGATGAGTCATTTCGTTTTTAAACCTAGTCTAAGTTACGGATCTCTAACGGGAAAATATCGCACAACGGTTAAATGGGTTACGTCTAACTATCACTGCATCGATTGGAACACGGGATACGTGCCCGCTACAGATTTCGATACTATCATTACGTCTATTTGCCGATCCGTAAGTGTGGTGTACGTTAAAGGAAAAGAAAAAGCTAAGTTTATTCGTAATATTTTGAGAGCACCTATCGTGGTTGCAGAATTGGACGAAAACGTATGTAGGGTGCGACGCGATTATCCCCATTGCACTTTTCATAAGAAAGATAAAAGCGTATGCGCATTGACAAACGTCGGCGTTCTATTTCGTTTCGCAAAAGATGAGTATGAAAAATTGACTGTTAATTACGATTTGAAACTAAATGTCGACGCAAACGGTTTTACCGATTATAGTAGTAACACAACAACTCAAGTGGTGAACGAATGTAATACCAAAGAGTCGACGACTATTAGCAGTAACAACGAAAATAACAATCAAACTAACGCAACAACCGACTTTATCAATTTTAATGAAGAAGAGTCGACTAATATCGAAGACAGTAACAAAAACTCGTAGGTACTAAAGTAGGAGAAAAATAAAAAATTGTTTTGCAAGTATAAGACCAGTGCAAAGTTAGCCGTATTTAGAAACGCACGTGTATACAGTTTAACTGCATTATGGAAAGTTTTTTGCGGTGTTTACAGTGGTGTGGGATATTACGTCACATTATAAATCGAGTATGGAAAGTTATCGATAGATATGAAACCGATTTGTCGTTTAAGAACGTCAAAGACGACGAATTGCAATATTTACCTTTAGATTATTGTTTGAAAAACGTAAGACCCCTAACTTTGAAAGAAATATGGTGGAAACTGCCTCACGCCTATCGCAAAAATAAACGGTTGCAAAATAAACTGCCTTGTTTGGAACATTATAACTTATCCACCAGCAGAGATCATTGGGACGGACCACCTGTTTCTAAGGATATATGTGGCGTATGTCGTAATTCAAATGATAGTTAATACTATATGATTGTTGTTGTTTTGTGAAATCGCAGTAAATATGTAAAACTTTATAAAATAAATTAAAGAAATATTAATGTCTTTTATTGTTTAAACGATAACAATAAATGTTGTGGTCGATTATTAAATGTTGATGTGTTGTACGCTCGGTGTTACCTAAATTAAGTTAGGTTAGATCGAAATAGTTTGACCTAATATAGGTAAGTGACATGGAAAACATGTAAATGAGTTAGGTTAGATCGAAAACTTAGAACCTAAAATAGGTAAGTGAGATGTAACCAAAAATAAGTTAGGTTAGATCGAAATGGTATAACTTAAAATAGGTTAGGTATGATCGAACTCATGTAACCTATGAGTTAGGATAGTTCAAAAACGTATAACCTAAAAGGTTAGGTTAGATCAAAATTGTTTAACCTAAAATAAGTTACGTTAGATCGAAATCGTTTAACCTAAAATAAGTTAGTCGTTTAACCTAAAATAAGTTAGGTTAGATCGGATTCGTTCAACCTAAAATGGGTGTTTAACCTAAAATGTGTTAGGTTAGATCGGATTCGTTAAACTTAAAATGAGTGCTTAACGTAAAATATGTTAGGTTAGATCGAAATCGTTTAACCTAAAATAAGTTAAGTGAAATCATAAACATGTAACATAAAATAAGTTAAGTTAGATGTAAAATTGGTAAGTGAAATAAGGGAAAGAAAGAAAGAAGAAAAAAAGAGAAGAAAGAAAGGAAGAAAGAAAGAGGAAGAAAAAAGAAGAGAAAAAGAAAAGAAAGAAGTTGAAATTGAGAAGAAGGATAGAATAGTAACGAAGAAGGCCCTCCTACAGGTCCGCCTATGGAACGCCTATAAAGAAGAGAGGGAAGAGTAGGGATGGGAGTGGGGACGGGGTTGGTCCCCCCAGGAAAATAAAACCCACAATTTTGAAAAGTTACCCCCACCACAACACGCCCCACTCCGCCCCCTCCACTCCGCCCCCTTCACTTCACCCACTCCGGTTTCCCACCACACCTCCCTCCACGATTTAGGGTATATAACCGCGAGTTTTTGGGAACAAATCAGTTGTGTTCCAGCTCCTCTAACAGCAACAACAACAAGTGAAGTGTCATGGAGAAAAACATTGTAAGTACATTCAATTTTTAATTTTAGTATTAACCTTTAATGCATGCATTTCATTTTGTGCATTAACATGTACATACATTTGCTTACGACGTTTTTCTTATTCTTTGTGTAATGTGTTTGTGTTTTGTGCTTGAAGACCTCCCAAGACATCGAATATTTTTATTTGGCCGATTTCGATGCGAGTTTGGCTGCGCCAGACAACGAAGAGGCTCCGTCCAAATCGGCCGAAGACGAAGATTTTGCTGATCGAGCTGATCGATTCCGTGCCGTCGATGCACCTCCGGTAACGGAGTCCGTTTTGAAAGATGTCGATTTGTCCGGTACGTTTGCAACACCTACGACGTGTGTCGCTATCGCCGGTACGTCACCTACGACGTGTGCCTCTATAACCGGTACGTTTGCAACACCTACGACGTGTGCCGCTATCACGACGTGTACTCCTTCCTGTTCCACAACATCATCGGTGGCAACAGATAATGGACGGTACAAGATGTCTTTGAGACGTCACATCAAAAGTTATTTATATTAACAACCGCGTTGAATGTGTAGTTAACACAAGTTTTTCGCAGGTAAAAAATTTCGAGGTGATGAAGCTCTGTCTGGGAATTTAGACTTGATGCAGGTATCGCAAATGCTGGAGTTGCCTGGCTACTCATCGACTCCCGTTTCCGTTGCCGCCGCTAATAATCCTGGTGCTTCGGCTACTGGTTTTCATCCTTCGGCATCTACTTCTGCTCTCGTTTCTGCTACTGCTTTTGGTCCATCGACATCTACTTCTGTTCACGCTTCTATTTCTTCTACTTCCGCTCCTACAACTTGGTGCTTTGACACTTTTTTAAATACTTCAATTCAAACTAGTTTTCAACGGGAATTGCTTGATAAAACTAACGAAATAATTAACCATTTTGATTGCCAACTTAATAAACAATTGACAATCTTGCGCACCAGTTTGAAGCAGATTACGTCATTGGCTAACAGTCTTCGCCACACTAATAATTTAGCTTCGTTAGTGGTGACGTTTGATGCTTTAAGCAATGCCATTCGCCAGCAACTAACCAAAATTGAAAAAATTATTAATCAAATAAATCTTTCTTAACGGCTACTTAGGGTTATAAGTGACGGCGTTAAATAACGGGGATGATGAGAATCGGCATGACTCGGAGGATGCGGCTATCGTTGAGGTATGAAGTTGGTGGTCTTTTATGTGTTGTCGTTTCTGTTATTATTATGTTACGGTTTAATGGTTATAGAACGAAATTAAGAGATCATCAACTTCATTTCATTATAGATTACATCAAAGGTGATGATCGGACAATCGACATCGACAGCTCGTACCATTGAGATTGCTGCAGTGTATCAAGTTGAGGTATGAAGTTGTTGATTTTGTACAATAATTTTATTGCCTTGTTGGGGTTACAGATCGACGATCAAAACTACAACACCGTCTTGTCTACAGACAGGCTATATTGTAGATGATGTATCGACCCTATAGATTATACCCGATACTTTCATCTTCTCCGTCAAACATGGTTGTTGGAAACGATGTTGACGATGTTCAAAATTGTAATACAATTTTGGAGATCGCTAACATCATTTTCAATGATCAAAGCTGCCACACCGTCTAGTATTATAAGTTTTTGCCATCTCCAACACCATCTTCTCCGTCAAACTTGGTTGTTGAAAACGCTGTTGAAACGCTGTTGAAACGCTGTTGACGACGAACAAAACTATCTTTGTCAAATTTGGTTGTTGGAAACGCTGTTGGCGACAATCAAAATAATATTATAAATTTTGGTAGTCGCCAATGGCGACTTCTATGATCAAAGCTGCCACACCGTCTCGTCAACGCCGATAAGACGTTTAAAAACTTTTTTGAAATCTTGTCCAACGTCATCTTCTTTGTCAAATTTGGTTGTTGGAAACGCTGTTGGCGACAATCAAAATAATATTATAAATTTTGATAATCGCCAATAGCGACTTCTATGATCAAAGCTGCCACACCGTCTCGTCAACGCCGATATTTGTCAAATTTACCTCTTTACGTCATACATTGTACCGATAGCTATAAATTACGACGATCGACAATCAAAACTACCACACCGTTTTGTATTACGACGATCGACAATCAAAACTACCACACCGTTTTGTCTACGTTGGGTAGACTATTATATTGTAGATATTTTTTCATATTTACATGTATGCTATATTGTAGATATTTTTGACTATGTTTAAATAAATGTATTTCGAGCGCATACGACTTTTACGGACCTATTACTCTTTCTACTAATATATAAAATTTTTGTGCCATTTGACGTGGTGTAGAAGAAAAATATAAAATTTGAACGTACCTACATTTTACGATTGGAAGAAAATGAAATTTGTATGTCAACCGTTATCGTTACCGATTAAAAACTTTGTTGAAAGCGCCGAGAATAAGTTTACTCGGCATAGTGCGCTATTTGGGGGTGTATGTAAAAGAGCATTAATTATTGGACCTTCCGGTTGTGGAAAAACAAACGTTATGCTATCTCTTTTGCTATCGCCCAACGGATTGCGTTTTTAAATCTGTATGTTTGTTCAAATTCTTTGTATCAAACGAAATACGATTTTCTTAGACGTTTAATTGAAACCGTAGATGAATGCAATTATTCCGAAAGCTGCAACATCGAGGCGTTTACACCGCCTTCGAACATTTCGGAATATTCTGTTGTCGTGTTCGACGACATATGTTGCACGGGTCACAACGTGATGAAGGAGTATTTTTCTTACGGTAGACATAAAAACATTGATTGTTTTTATTTGTGTCAAAGTTATAGTGCTGTACCTAAGCAATTAGTACGCGACAATTGCAACTTATTAATTTTGTTTAAGCAAGATTTAACAAATTTAAAACACATTTACGACGATCACATCGCAAACGACATGACGTTTGACGAGTTTAAAAAGCTTTGTAACCTTTGTTGGAAGGCTCCTTATGACATGGTGGTGATAGATCTCGATTGTTCGAAAAACGACGGTCGATATAGAAAAGGTTTAGATACGTTTATACGTTATTAAAATTTTTAAATTTACGTCGGCAATAATTCATTGTTCAGTATCTTTCGCGCTTTCGATACAACAAGTACGTAGTTATTGGTCGCGTGTAAACATGAATAAAAAACTCGCCGAAGACTTGATAAACGCTCGCGAAGCTTTGCGACAAAAATTCGGACATTAAAGGAGACATCGAAAAAAGCAAATTACATTTTGACGCTGCATACGCTCCTATTACCGAACCACTTAAACAAATAGCGACAAAACTGGATGTTGTCGTACCTTCGACCGACGTTAAAGTAGAACCTATAGATATAAAAGTAAAAGACGACGACGACGACGAAATACAAACCGACGATTATTACACTTTTCCTGCAGATTCATCTTTTCGTATAAAAAAAAGACGTTCGACTTCATTTTATCCTCATATTCGAAGTTCCCAAATAAAGAAAAAGAAACGTTCGTTCCCGAAAAAATTGTAAAATCTCCTCGTTCGTTCGCAATGTCTTCTCAAATATTAACGTCTACTCCGAAACCTAGGTCGTACAAAAAGCGGACGAAGAAGTGTTTCTTTACGATCCTACGATAGATAATATGGAAGAAAAACAACAAATACACCTACCGCTTACGAAGCTAACGAAGAATTACACGATACCACCGATTCCAACATATCTATGGCATACGAGGGTGCAAAAATCAAATAAGGTTGTTTCGACAAGAAATAGAAGAGGAATTAGCCAGTCCCGCCGTTCAATCGGTCTTAAATCAGTTTCACGTTTTGCCTAGAACTTATTTGACGGAATTGAAAGCCGACATAGATAATAATTTTGACACTAAATACGGAGTTCGCGAAGATGACGGAAATTTGTTTATAGGAAACAGTGAATTTAGCATAGACGGACGAAATATAGTCATCGACGGTTTAAAATACAAAGGCACGACCGGATTGTACGAATTATTGTTTAAAAAGAACCGGGACAATTTACTATTAATGACGCACGTCAATATCGAGACATTTTGCGACGTACCAATTCTTATAAAGTTAATTACGATCCTCTTAAGCAGATATCCGCCAGCAAAGGATATAAATACGTTAACATTATTAAACCCATCTTGAACGGAAAGAAACCTAACGTATGGTGGGCAAAACGTTGGAAAAGCGGTGGCGGATTAGAATCACTACTACGACCACAAGAAAAATCAACGTTTAAACAAGTTTTATCTAACGTCGCCGCCACGGATTATCGATATTGGGACGATCCCAACGAATTGGTAGAAAGACTTCAACTATTAGTTGCTTCTAAAGCCGCCGGTCATACGGGTCACGATAATGAAATCATTGCCATTTTGGAGGAATTGCGTGAAGCCGGAATTGTTAAATAAGTTATCTTTTACTATTAAACTCGTTTTTTATATTATAAATACTTTGTTTCAAAGAATTTTGCTCAATTTGATTTAGTTGCTGTCGTAGTCGGCATGCCTCTAAATAAATTTTCTAATTACGTACACGGAAAAATGATTATAGATAAATTTGGGAACGACGTTCACAGTAACTTTATTTTAAAACGCTTAAATAAAGATGTCATAGAAAAATATGTTGACGTACATATTCGAAAACGGGAAGATGATATACAACAAACTATAAACGAACATGTTACAATGTTAAAAAAGATTTTCAAAATCTTAAACAGGAAGTTCAAGAAAACCTTGAAGACATCGTACAACTAAAACAGCCACAAAAACCAAGCACTTTATACTCTGAAACTATACTGTATTTAAGCACAGAAAGACGATTAACTGACGGATTTATGATTTTAAAAGGCGGTCGAAATCGTTACACTTTTATGATGCAATCCGCTATAATTACGTTTTTAGAAATAACTCCACCCGTTGGCGATCTACAAGTTGGATGGGATTACAAAGTATACATATATATAAATAATAGAAGGTACGATGACAAAACGATCGTCGGAAAAAATTTGAAAATGACGGACGAAATTTATGTGCAAATCGAAAATCCAAGTTCGGAACTACCAAAACTAACGTTTTATCTTAAAGTTCCCGTTATTTCTACATTTGAGGAATGACGGTTGAATGAATATTAGTATAAATTTGTTCGAAGAATTTAAAAGATTTTAGTGCTCGCCGGAAAGACGCTCTGATAATATCCGTTGATCATGTCAACAATTAAACGAGAAGTCGTTGACGAACTTCACGCACCGATAAGAAAAAATTTCCGCGAAGACGAACTATAATTAAAGGTTTGATGGATTTGTTTCAAGCCGATTTGGTAGAAATGATACCGTATGCTAAACAAAACCAGGGATATAAATACATATTGGTGACGATAAACGCATTTTCTAAATACGCTTGGGCGTTACCTCTCAAAAATAAATCTTCTAAAGAAGTCACGGCTGCCATGAAACAAATTTTATTAGACAAGAAGAATAACGTTCCTAAAAACCTGCAAACGGATAACGGGAAGGAATTTTATAATTCGGAATTTCAAAAATTAATGAAACAATACGGAATTAATCATTATAGTACATTTTCAAATGTAAAATCCGCAATCGTCGAACGTTTCAATAGAACCTTAAAAGGATTAATGTGGAAGGAATTTAGTATGCAAGGTGATTACCGCTGGTTAGCGTTGTTACCTAAATTGGTCCGAAAATACAATAGTACGGTTCACAAAACGATCGGTATGAAACCACAAGATGTTAATAAAAGAAACGCATCGCATATTTTAAAAACGGTTTATAATTTTATGAAAATTACGGATCCTACCGTAGCTAAATTTCGAGAAGGTGATTACGTTAGGATTAGCAAAAGTAGACACGCTTTTACAAAAAATTACACTCCAAATTGGACCAACGAAATTTTTCGCATTTCGAAAATTCAAAATTCTAATCCCAGGACGTATATACTAAAAGATAGTACGGGTGACAATATTTTAGGTGGATTTTATGAAAAAGAATTGCAACGAGTCAAACATCCCGACGTTTACTTAGTAGAAAAAGTTCTACGACGAAAAGGAAACAGAGTATACGTAAAATGGTTGGGACTCGATTCTAAACACAACAGTTGGATATCGAAAACAAACGTATTATAAGTACATATATTTTTATTTACATACGGGATATATACAATTTAATTACATATATACAAACGATACATAACATAAATTATTAATTTAAATGAACAATTTAATTATAAACAAATCTACAATTAATTATCGTTAAAAACGCTTATTAAATTGCCTAGACGTTCGTTTATTTCAAATTCTTTTGCCAAGTCGTCAATCGTTTTGTGTCCCCAAGCCAACGTGTGAAAACCGTCTTCCATAATGTAACGTTTGTCGTCTTGAGCAGAAAGTGCAATCTTATTTTTTAATTCTGTATACATTGTATGAAAATGTGATCGAAAAACATACATTTTTTTATATACAGATTTTCCTTCCGTCACTACTCGTTTATAATCGTTTAAAGTTAAATGTTTGTTTATAACGTATTGCTTTACACCTTTGGCCTTTTTATTAAATCCGACAATAATTGTATACAATACGCTTTTGCTCCAGTTCCTAAAAACAACGCAATCACGTTTCCGGCGTATTCATCTTTCATTTTTCCCAACATCGGTGTTCCGCGAGGAATGTCATGAATATTATCGATATGATAATTAGATGTATCGAATCTATCTATGTCGTTTTTCATATCTTCGTACACGTTCTCCGATTTTATTTCTAAAATCAACGAATCGGTATCCGTATATAGCAATTCGACATTATTGTAGTATTTACGCTTTAAATAATCATAAAAAATTCGTACATGACGGTTTTTGACAATTCTAAAATTGCAAATCCTACAAACAAAGGCTTATTATATCGAACTTCTAATACTTCCATTTCTACGGCCACCGCAAAAATTTAACATTAGGTGCTTCTACTCGGCTCTTCTATAATACGATTCCCAATGCGTCACCAATCTGATGTCTACCCTATTTTCGACATTTTCCATTGTTTTGCCGAAAACCATGTTGTTCATCAACTTGTAATGATTTTTTCGAATTCGTTACTAGCGTTGTTGCGTTTGTTCGTATTAAAATCTATATATTGTTTCATCCAATTCGACTGTTTAAATTGTAACGCTCTATGAACGTGTAAAAGTTTTAAACCGTGGTCGAGGCATTGCTTTAGATTAACGTAGTGTATTATATATTTCCTTTTGTCGTATAAATTTGGAACTAACTTCTTAAATTTTCCATTGGGAGGAAACATTTCTTCGGGACAAAACGGTAAACAATTATGGTATTCGTGCAGTTCTTTCGGATACTGAAGATCTACTTCAAATACGTATCCCACGTCTGATTCTTCATCGAGATCGCAAATCGATAACTGTTGAATTTCGGCTTCCGTTAACCATCGAAATTCTCCCGTAGGCAATTTACGTCGCATGGAGTGGCCATATAAATTCGTAGCATCCAAATAAAGGATGTAAGATGACGGTTTCGACTCGTTATAATAGGGAGTAAATTTATTGTTCGCCTTAGCCAAACGTTTCGAACACATGCTGATGCCGCCGCGTATACCGCTTTTAAAAAATGCACCATATCGATATCGGTCAACAAATCGAGTTTTACGCCGGTCATCTTTAATAAAGCGTCCCAACCGAATCCGGGCGCCGTAAAATAATGACACGGATCTAATTTATAATATTCAATGCATATGGTGCGAAAATTTTCAAAAATATCCGACAACAATAATACGTCCGACTTTAAATATACATCACTGTAATCGCCTAAAGTATTACACTGAAAAACGTTCCACACTCGCAGGGCTCTCGCGTAATTTTCTTCCGAAACGTGTTCATCGTTTAAAACATCGTAAAGTCTATGCGATCAGGTAACTTCGTAACATCGAGTTTCTCAAAAGAATCCACAAAAGAATAAGGAAAACCCTTTTTGACGTATTAATTCAAATTTTACATCGTCCGGGTAGTATTTTCTAATTTCTGAACATTTGTCATTTTCTAAATACGATCCGAGTTTTTCCAATGACGACGCCATAAATCTAAACGAATCGACGAATCGCAACTTTATAAATTGTTTATAGCTTTTTCCTTTAGAATCGGTCAAAACATCTACCAACACTTTTTTGAAAACGAAATGTATTTTTCTTTATTTTGAGCAATCACGTCTACTTCTTCCTTATTCAAAGCGATTTCTTTTACGAACATGTGACAGTCGTAATTAGATAGGTTGTGAAAAATATCGGTATAAATTTAGGAACTTTGTAATTTAAATTGCACACCGAATGCGCGGGACCGCGATATAAACCGGTCATATGATCGTGGTCGTACACTTTATCATTAATTTCCATAAATTTTGTACATATGTGACAATAATTAGCGTTACGAAAAGATTCTTCTTGAAAATCTGCTAAAGGAATCATATCTTTCACGTCACTTATATATTTTTATAAATTTGTACAACGTCATTTTCTAACGTATTCATAAATGTTTGAGCGGCGTTTTTCCACGAAACATTTTTAGTTTTGACAAACCATCGTCGTAACTACATTTAATGTAATAAGCGAAAGAATACGGTTCGTGTTCGTAACATCGTACCGTATACGATGAATTTTCCATGTCGGGGTTCCGGTTAAGGTTGTCGTCTTCAGCAATCGGTTTTAGCATAGCTTCAAAATCTGCATACACTACGAATGGAAGTTTCAATTGTTTTTCAACATTTTCAAACTCTAACAAGTTTTCTCTCACCTCTTTTCCATATTTGTTTATTTTCATCGCGACAGTTGGTAAATTTACTTTCACTTTGTTGCAATCGTCATTTTGATGTCGAATGAGATCTGTTTCGATCGAAAAATGTACTAAACATCCTTCACATATATATTTTTATGTTCGTTACGAGACTTTTGCGATGAAATCAAACGAGATAAGTTTTTGATCCAACAATAATGACTATTTCCCGAATCGTCGGTCACCAGCAGCAAATTTACATGGCGAGATTGTTTTTGTTCACAAACGTACAACGTAATTATAGTGTGAGTCATTTTTGTAAAACGCTATTAAAGTTACTACTTACGCCGTACACATTTACAGATATGTTATTTAAACGTTCAAACGTCGGTACATCACTTAATTGTACTGGAAATTTTATATTTGAAAAATTGAATCCGACAGTTCGATAATCGGGATACGACGAAGTTCTTTGAGATAATCCTTTCGGTTCGTAAAAGCAGACGTTATGGCCCACGCAAAGCAAGCGTTATCAGAATTGTGAATGTTAATAACCGCATGTTTTGTTTTAATAGCATACGGTAAATCTATATAACTCGATGCACTTATTGGATTATATTTATTCACATTAATTTCAATATATATAATATTTACTAAAGACCATCCAGAATCTCTTTCTTGAAATTCCGACATTTTTGTTTTATTTCTTCCAAAAATGTTTCGTATATTTCATACAAGTCGGAGGCCATACTGATAATTTTATTTTTGGTATTAAACGATTTTATTTCACTATCCATTTTAGTCGACAAAAATACACTCCGAAACATTCCAAATTTACTTTAATCGATTTGTGCAAATCAACGATGCTTTGTACAAGAGCTAAAACTTTTTCCCGAATATCATGCCCAAACTCGTTAATATCCACGTAATGTTTATTACCGCTAACTCTATAACTCACTATTTTATTACCAAACGCGCCAGCAATTTTTTCGATTCCGTCATCTATTATAACGAACGCGTTTTCTTATGTGCGTTACTTCGCAAATGTGCAGAGTAACACACGCTCGAAATATATACGTTACACATTTCACAAAGTACGTCACTTGAAGAGCAACCTTCATTGTCGGCACGACGTTTCTTAACGATGCACGATGACATTTGATGTCTTTTTAAATTATCGCGTCGGGTAAACGTTTTTGCACAGTTTTCACATTCCATCTTTAACGACTTAATGTTCAACTTACGACTGAACTAGAAACAATACTGAACTCCTTCTTCAAACCCTCCCTCTTATATAGTACAACGACAACCTTGAGACGGTAATTAAGGGTCAAAATTCTTACAACGATGTATATAACAAACAACACAGGTCAATAAAATGAATACCTTCAGACAGTAATTAATTGTAAACATCAGAATTCTTTTAACGATTATTTTTGTCTGGTTTTATACCAAGGATAACACGTACTTCAATGCATATACAAAACACAGGTCAATGAAATGAATACGTTAATAAAAACAACTTCCAGACAGTAATAAATTTTAGGCATCAGAATTCTTTTAACGATTATTATGGTTTGGTTTAAAATGTATACGATGTCTATAGAATGCAGTACAGGTAAATGATACAGGTCAGTATGATGCATACGTTACGACTGTTAAGACCACCAAGGATAACACGTATAATGCATATACAATTGCCTCCTGCAACGCGTACGAAAGAACCTCTGCCGACAATTGCTTTGAGGAACTGTCAACCATTTGCCGGTTAAAGAACCTCCGCCTTACAATTAGGAGGTTCTTTAACCGGCAAGAACATCTCTGAAACTTCTTCACAAAAAACACGCCAACAGTGCATAACCTCCACCAAATACTAACAAATCCACAGGAAATAAAACATATTATAAAAACATTAGCAAACAGTAAAGTACCAGGGTATGATCAAATCGACAATAAAATTAATAATAACCTACCAAAAAAAGTCATTGTGTAATTCATGTATATTATAAACGCAATTATTAAAACACAGAATTTACTGACATCACCTACAACTACAATAAAAACATAATAGAGTACTGCTACTATTAGACTATCAAAATGACATTGACAGAGTTTGGCACGAAAGACTAATTTATAAAATGATGACATTCAAATACCCTGACTACCTAATAAAACTAATCAAACAAAACGTTAACGAATCATGGAACAAAATACTACAACACGCAAACACGGAACAAAACCCCTGGAAAATAGCCAAACTACTTAAAAAAGAGTTTAATCAAATTCCCACTTTAACGCACAACAACATATCATACGTCAACGATAAACAAAAATCCAAAATTCTTGCAAAAACTTTTGAACAAATACACTTAAATTTCAATCCGGATACGGAAGAGCAAGCCTACATACACAACACGGTCAGAAACTTCATCACACAAAACACGCCAACAGCGCATAACCTTCACCAAATACTAACAAAACCACAGGAATAAAACAAATTATGAAAACATTAACAAAATAATAAAGCACAAAGGTATGATCAAATCGACAATAAATTAATAAAAAATCTACCAAAAAAATCATTGTGCAATTCACGTATATTATAAATGCAATCATTAAAGCACAGAATTTTTCAACACTGTGGAAGCATTCCACAATCGTGCCCATCCAGAAATCGGGAAAAGACCACAAACTACCAAATTCTTATAGACCCATAAGCCTGCTATCCATGCTAGGGAAAATATGCGAACGCATAATACTAAAACGAATAATTAAAGTAGAATTAAGACAGAATATTGTCGATGATGTACAATTTGGTTTCAAAAAGAGACATAGCACACTTCCACAAATAACCAGACTAATTGCTGACATCACCTACAACTATAATAAAAAACATAATACAGTACTGCTACTATTAGACTATTAAAATGCCTTTGACAGAGTTTGGAACAAAGGACTAATTTATAAAATTATAACTTACAGATACCCTGACTACCCAATAAAACTAATCTACAGCTACATCAGTGACAGGACATTTACGGTACAAGTTAAAAGTCACAACTCCCAACACACAAGCGTTACAGCAGGTGTACCACAAGGATCAGTCTTAGGTCCAAAATTATTTAATATTTTTATCTAAAACATCCCCAAATTCCCAAACTGCAAACATGATGCACAAGCACGAACATGCTACTAAAAGCACAAATGACAAAGATAACGACACACCTCAACAAATTCAAAATCAAACTAAATGAGAGTAAAACAGAAGCGTGCGTATTCACGAGAAAATTCTCAAAAAACAAAATCTACACCCCCCTTATGATTGATAATCACAAAATTGAAACTAAACCGGAAGTGAAGTACTTAGGAGTCACCTTGGACAAACGTCTAAACTACAACTCGTACACTCATGAAATTTAAAACTTAGACACCACAATTTCTGTAAACAAAAGTTTGCACATTGTGAAGCGGGCTTAAAGGTATCGTTTACAATTCTAACAGCAGGTAGTCTCAGCAGGGGTTATCTTATAGAAGGACTGTAGAATGAATCATTACACTAAGCACGTTTTAGAAAATAGGTAATTTACGTTGCTTACTTAATTTTTTCTTTAAAGAATATATTTGAAGGTATCGCTAATTAAACACCATAGCTCGATTAATTATCGAATCAAAATTTTGTTTAGGAAATGTTTACAAAATAAAAATAGAAATAATTTTGATTTAAAAAACGTCTACAAGCAATAACTTTTAAATTAAATCAAAAAAACTAAACATGGTTATTTGGGTTGACTGATTATTACTTATTTTTAAATAAATGTAACCTACTAATTATTGTAAGTTAAAAAAAAAAAATTTGGAATCGAGTGATTTTTAGCGATGAAAAAACGTTCAATAGCCGCAACGATGGACCACTAAAAGTTTTTAGAATGGAAGGAACTTGTTACGAAAATAATCACATATGTCCTAAAAAACGAAGTGGTTATTTTTTTGTAAATGTGTGGGGTTGGGTTAGCGCGCGGGGTCCAGGAGTTTGTTGGGCTATCGATGGACGTCTTGATTCTGCTGCATATTTAGATATTTTGGAAAGTGTTTTATCCAGACGAAGATTATATTTTCCAACAAGTAAGTATTCTTATTTCACTATACTTTCTCCAAAAATAGTTCGGGATCTGTTGAATTAACATTTTCATAATGTATTTTTGTTGATAAAGGACAACGCTCCTATTCATATTTCGCCGGTTGTGCGCAACTGGATACAAGCAAATAACTTGGAGCTGTTACCCTGGCCAGCAAAAAGCCCAGATTTTAACATTATCGAAAATGTTTGGGCTCGAATACTTGCTGTTATCCGAAGACAACAAGGGCCAAATTTTATACCAGTAAACCGTAATGCACTAATTGCAGCCATTGATACCGCATGGGAAACGATTAATATTAATTATATTGATACCTTGATAGCGTCAATGAGCAAACGCCTCCAAGAATGTATCAATAATAATGGAGGTCACACCCATTATTGATTTCTTATATTTATTTATATAGTAATACCTTTATTTAAAAAAAAAAGTTTTTATTTAATTTTAAACTATAACTTGGTATCTTAATTATAATTATGTAATAAATTCTTGTCAAAAACTAAATATATACGTTGACAATAAGAATTGCCTTAGTTTTTATTTTCACTTTTTATATTAACTACAGAAAAAAATGAAACGTCATAAAATATACATTTTGTAAGGACTAAATATTATGAATAGAGAGTTTAATGATTTTTTTTTAATAACTTACAATAATTAGTAGGTTAGATTTATTTAAAAATAAGTAATAATCAGTCAACCCAAATAACCATGTTTAGTTTTTGATTTAATTTAAAAGTTATTGCTTGTAGACGTTTTTTAAATCAAAATTATTTCTAATTTTATTTTGTAAACATTTCCTAAACAAAATTTTGATTCGATAATTAATCGAGCTATGGTGTTTAATTAGCGATACCTTCAAATATATTCTTTAAAGAAAAAAATTAAGTAAGCAACGTAAATTACCTATTTTCTAAAACGTGCTTAGTGTAATGATTCATTCTACAGTCCTTCTATAAGATAACCCCTGCTGAGACTACCTGCTGTTAGAATTGTAAATGATACCCTTAAGCCCGCTTCACAATGTGCAAACTTTTGTTTACAGAAATTGTGGTGTCCAAGTTTTAAATTTCATGAGTGTACATTAAAAGTATCAAACAAAAGGCGTATGCTATAAACAATAAACTGTACCCCCCCTTAAATAAAAAATCACACTTAAATCAAAAAACAAAAAACTCCTATACACTGGAATGATCAGACCGATACTGGACCATAAATCTAAATCTTTTAAAAAATCTTTCACGGTAATCGAAAACAAAAATTTACGATTAATAATAAATGCAGAAAACACCACAAAAATAACAAAGTTACATAAAAAAGCAGAAACAACTCCAATAATAGACGTAATTCACCAATTACCAATTAAATTCTACGATAAAATTAAAAATCACAAGAACAAAATAATTGCAGACATTATAAAAGTAAACTCACATAACGCACCTTTTCCTTTAAAACACAAACTTACACATCAACATCTCAAAATTTTTCAAAACCCTTAGACCCAAAACAACAACATCTACAAAGACTTCCACAAGCAGGTTTTTTATATATTTTTCCTACAACCAATACCGAAAATATTACAGATATCAATAAAAACAAGATAATAACTAAGTGTTTCATCCAGTTAGCACAAATTACCACAAACACTGTGATTAGTGTGTAGCAAATAAAATCTGTGGATAAAAATTCTTTTAGAAATTAGGAGCCACAAATGTAAATAAAAACAAAAATTGTAACGTCTCCCCTTGCGGAACTAGTTAACTGTTAAACAACCTCAATCGGTGACGGCAAATTAATTGTATGTACAAATAGCAGTATTAATATATCATAAGGTATGTTGTGTGTTAAGAAAAAAATAAAACATCAAAAATAGTGTTGACAATATCATATTTAATCAAAACGACGGTTACAAGATTTTTGTTTGTGAAAAGCATTAAGTTGAGTTGAGTTGAGTTGAGGTTCTCGTCCGATCACCAAAGTTTAAGCAACGTCGGGCGCGGTCAGTGTTTGGATGGGTGACCGCTAGGGAACACTCGCGTGCCGTTGTCTCCTTTTTGTCGTGCCATCTATCAACAAAATTAGTAGACAATTGTGAAATTATAAGTATCATTGTTCAAACATCGTTGTGTTTATCTTCGATCATATACACTTGTTTATGAATAAAAACACAGACTAAAGCGATTTTAGTAACTAACAACTGTGAGTTTGGTTGAAAAATTCCTTACCTCGATCGACACTGTTTACTTTATCACTGTCTGTCTGGATTTGTTGTAATAAGATTTCCTGTGAGTATCGATGGTGCGTGAGTATGAAAATTTGCTTATTACACGATTTTTTGTTTAACAGGCATCTAGTGGTCACTAAAATTTAAGACAACGGCCATACCACGTTGAAAGCACCGTAGAGTAAACATCTAAATAATAGTGTTCAGTGCAAACAAAGAAAACTCTCCTTAGGGGATACTTAGTGAATAGTGCAGGAAAAAGTGTAAGCTATAAAAACAAAATGTTTATGTGAATTTATCCAATAAACAATTACATACAGTAATAGTTATTATAATAATTAGTGAAATAGTGCTCTGTAAAATTATAAGTTAGTTAATAATAGGGTAAGTGTAATATTAATGGACCTACAAACAAACGACAACAATTATTGTGGTATTAAGTAACAACCAAAAACAGTGATAAACCTACCCTTATCAATAGGTATGACAAAAACAGTTTAAATTATTACATACGTATATTATATTATTTTATAATACAGGGTGGGCCAAATTCGAATGTTCTTATGGGGAACTTGATAACTATAAGAAATATGAAAAACGGATGGCGCATCCTTGGTCTCTTTTTTTGAGAGGAACTGAATGGCGAAAACCGGAATTCGCTATCGTCTTTTGTTTTCGAGCTATAAGCAAAAGTTCGATTTTTCAACTTTTTGTTAAATGTCGATATCTCCGTTGTTGTGAAGTTACAGAAAAAAATATTAGCACGTTCTTCAGACACTTTTTTAATGGCAATTTTTTAAAAGATACATTAACAGAAGACGTAGATTTTAACTGTGACAATCTTTTAATACTATTGCCAAAAAACACATACAGACTCTGTAATTTGTCATAAAAGTTTCGAATTTCTACAATATTTTTGACGGAATCATTAATCACCAAATTTATATTATGAGCTGCATAATGCACATATGTAGACAGAGGTTGGACACGTTTTATTCAAGCTTGAAGCCCAGAATAAACACCACTCATGTTAGATGCACCATGAAATTCAATGCCTTTGAGTTGGTTTATATCGACCTTATTTTGTTCAAAATTTGTGTAAACTTCTTCTTCATTTCTGCACTACTTTGACCTTGCATTTCTTTAAACCCAACAAAGCTTGCATGAATTGATATATTTATAGATACTTCGTTTTTGTCACACTTAATATTAACGTAGCGGTACACATGACTTTGCTGATAAATTTTTGATATATCCTGGGTTAAATCAGTAATATAACTAAAAAATGGTGCCTTTCGGATATTCTCTAAAATATTACATTTATTTTTTTCTGCTAAGCGAAACAATTTCATTCTGTATTTGCGGACTTAAATACTTGACAGTGTGTTTAGGGCCATTAGGTCGACACGGACCATATTTTACGATGATATATTTGTCTTCACTTGTTAATAATTTTTGCGATAATTGGCAAAGTCCTTTGGAAACTGTTTAAATATTAACTTTTCAGTTTCAACAAATTCCACATTTTTTCAATAGAACTAAAATGAACGTAGAAGAAGAAGGAGTAACTTCCTGAAGTTTCTGTCGACGAGGAACATCATCAAAATTATCAAATGACCCCTGCCCTTCTTTGTTTGATTTATGGGAATCACATATTACACTCAATGCTCCTTGCCCTTGAGAGTCGGTAGTTGAATATACGTTTACCGGATCCTTTTAAGTGAGAACCTGAATATGATTTTAAAATATTGTCTTTCAAGGGAAAGGCTTCATCCGCAATGAACACATAAGGAACAATTTTGTTTCTTTTAGGTAAATTAAATAAATCTTTGGCAAATTTAGAGAATTTTCTTCAAGTTTTTTGGATACAATTGATTTTCTAAAAACGCCTCCGTCAGAAATTCTTCCTTAGCACCCAACATCAGCTTATAAAAAATTATAATCGGCGTCAACAAGTGCGAACAATGCTAAAAGTAGATTTATAATTGAAAAAATTATTTCCACTTGAAAATGGGGCTTGTAATTGTACATGCTTGCCATCCATGGCACCTAGGCAATGCGGAAAGTTCCAGTTTTCTTCGTATTCACGACTTACTTTTAACCATTCATCTGGTGTTTGGGGCATCTGTAACAATTCAAACAAATATTCACTGCAAGATTTTTTTTTTCACATTAGTTTAATGATTGTATTTTTTTACAGAAAACTAATGTTGGTGCCAGCGTAGAAATAGATGAATTGCATGACTAGCAGATGTCACAACAAGAGGATAACATAAATAACAATCAAGTAGTCATTACTTGTACTAAAATTTCAAATCTAAACAATTCATTACTTCTACCTCAAAAAAACGGAAAAGGGAAAAGGAGGATCCTCGTATAAACAAAGCGCTCAATATTATAAAAATATTGATGGTAGGAAAACTGCTAAAATTGAAAAAAACGAATGTACTTCAAAAATTTGACGACCATACCCGCGTTTTGGTGAAGCATAAATTTGGAAACATTTTGTTTGAGGCTGACATGGGAATGTATCGAGCCCTACCAAACCCAATTTTACAGTGGAGTGATAATTCAACTCTTAGCACATCATCGCTAAATTATGGTTACCCCAGCACCATACAACAGTTGGGGGGAGATACATTATCAGCCTTCCACACTCATTGTTAGGTCACCGACACCTTTGCCAAGGTCTGATGGTACTCTATCTACCATGTTGTCCCCCAACCCGTCAACACCTGGCTTAAGTAATTTACTTCCTCACCTTCAGGAATTATAAAAATTAAGAATATGTAGTTCAATTTCATGTAATAATTTAACTAATTAAAACTTACTCTGATATATTTTTTTAGTGTTTCAACAATGGCAGAGCAAACTTGAGGAATAATAGATGATATTGATTGTTTTGATATTTTAAAAGTATACGATAGACTAGTGTAAGAATTTCCAGTTGCCAGGTAATGAAGTGTAACCGCTAATCTTTCTTTAGGTGGGATAGCTTTTTTGTAATTTGTATCATGTTTTTCGATTTTTGGTGTTATTAAATCCAGTAGTGCATCAAATAATTCCGGTCTCATTCTGCAGAATGTTCTGAAATGATTACTGTCTTCACTTCGAAGCTCATCCAGCAGAATGCTTGTATTGTAGGTAGTTCTATTTGTAAATGGTATTGTCATCCACCACCGTCTAGATTTACGTTTCTTCTTTTTGTCCTGGACTAAAGATGTCACAATTAAAAACGCGGAACTTACACACAATAAATCGTCTTCACTTGATGACATTACAAAATTTTGAATTCAAATACACACCTAAATGACCGAACCGTAAGCAAGGGTTTCCAATTGACAACTAAAATTCAATGTGGATGGCACCAAAAAATCTTTCCCAATGATTTCCAAACCCAACGCTAACGGACATATTCGGTCCAGTTGGCGTTGGTTTCCATTTGAACTCAGTCTGTACGCACCTTTATGTTATGACTGCGGTGCGAGTGCATTGTTTATAATTCACGGATTTCAATTCTGCGATTTCCAAACAAACACAAACTCCAGTGTTTCTGTCGTTCTAGGTTCATTTGAATTTCACCCAACTAATGTTTACAATCTTTAATTTTTACTTTCACATATTTTCCATATTGTTTTTTTTCAAATTAGGTATTATTAAAAAATTTTCATTTAGTCCAAGTTACAATAAGAGTGTACGGCCTGGGCCCCTCGACCTATGGGCCCGGGGCACTTGTCCCCTTTGCCCCCTCGTTAGTTACGCGACTGGAATCCACAACCGCGGTAACCGCCATAAAAAACGGGATCTCGACCAAACGACGTCGCATATGCGATCATTTCAATGCGCATTACAGAGAAAGCAACAATAGAAACCTTGAACGCATTCCAAACGCTAACAGATTAAGCAAAAACATCAAAAGTACAAACGAAGAGGAAATGGATGATATCGTTGATGAAAATGAATCAACAAATGCAAATCAAAGAGACCGTAACAAACAGAAAAAATCCCAAACTACAAAACCACCCCCAATTGTACTTCATAACGAAATAACAAATCATCGCAAACTTAACAACTTTATAAAACAACAACAACTTTAGCAAATAAGATACAACGGTACGAAAACAACAATATATACACTACAAACATTAATTCGCACACTTTCGTTTTTAAGGAGGCCATGTACATTCATGAAATTTAAAACTTTGACACCACAATTTCTGTAAACAAAAGTTTGCATATTGTGAAGCGGGCTTAAGGGTATCATGTACAATTCTAACAGCAGGTAGTCTCAGCAGGGGTTATCTTATAGAAGGACTGTAGAATGAATCATTACACTAAGCACGTTTTAGAAAAATAGGTAATTTACGTTGCTTACTTAATTTTTTCTTTAAAGAATATATTTGAAGGTATCGCTAATTAAACACCATAGCTCGATTAATTATCGAATCAAAATTTTGTTTAGGAAATGTTTACAAATGACCAATGTAACAACCCTTAGAGCAATATGACTCAAAGGAAGTAAATTAAACAAACAAGGATATTCTATTGTTATTGAAACTTATTCATAAAGTAAAAGCCATTTCCTTATAATGCTAATGGACAGGATTTTCTTTTAAGTATTAAGATTACAATAGAGGACTTATAAACTTTCGAAAATATCTAATTATAAATATTTACACTGCAATTGCGCTTTTTCCTTAATAATTTCTTAGCAATAACATACACGTTCTTGGTTTTTAAGTTGTCATAAATTTGATATGATATAAATTTGTGTTTCTAATATTACATCACAAACTAATCTTTATTCGCCAAAAATTGTTGCTTAAGTTGTAAAGCTTCGTACACACCTGAACAACAAACCGAGCAACAAACATAACAACGAACCGAAAGTCAAACAGAACGACAAACGATCTTTTATGATTTCCACAATCCGAACAACAAACGGAACGTTTGTGCTGTTCCCATAATTATTTTCAGTAGTTTTCAGTTCATATATATTTATTATTGAGAAGAGAAAATTGCGGAAAACAAGAAGATAGTGCCAACCAAATTTTTACGCACAAAGAAGAGTAAAAAATTATAATTTACTTCGCTTTTTTTTATTTTGGAAATTTCCCGCCCAAATGATGCTAATAGGGACATCATTTTTTCTTGCATTCTTAAACACTGATTAATTTAAAACATTTTTCTTCTGTCAACTCCATAATATTACCTAAAACACAACAAACCCACAAAAGGGAGGAGAAAAAATAAATAATTTAATTCTCCCGCATAAGCAAATAACTTGGAGCTGTTACCCTGGCCAGCAAAAGCCCAGATTTTAACATTATCGAAAATGTTTGGGCTCGAATACCTGTTATCCGAAGACAACAAGGGCCAAATTTTATACCAGTAAACCGTAATTCACTAATTGCAGCCATTGATACCGCATGGGAAACGATTAATATTAATTATATTGATACCTTGATAGCGTCAATGAGCAGACGCCTCCAAGAATGTATCAATAATAATGGAGGTCACACCCATTATTGATTTCTTATATTTATTTATTTATATAGTAAAAAAACTAAATATATACGTTGACAATAAGAATTGCCTTAGTTTTTATTTTCACTTTTTATATTAACTACAGAAAAAATGAAACGTCATAAAATATACATTTTGTAAGGACTAAATATTATGAATAGAGAGTTTAATGATTTTTTTTAATAACTTACAATAATTAGTAGGTTAGATTTATTTAAAAATAAGTAATAATCAGTCAACCCAAATAACCATGTTTAGTTTTTGATTTAATTTAAAAGTTATTGCTTGTAGACGTTTTTTAAATCAAAATTATTTCTAATTTTATTTTGTAAACATTTCCTAAACAAAATTTTGATTCGATAATTAATCGAGCTATGGTGTTTAATTAGCGATACCTTCAAATATATTCTTTAAAGAAAAAATTAAGTAAGCAACGTAAATTACCTATTTTCTAAAACGTGCTTAGTGTAATGATTCATTCTACAGTCCTTCTATAAGATAACCCCTGCTGAGACTACCTGCTGTTAGAATTGTAAATGATACCCTTAAGCCCGCTTCACAATGTGCAAACTTTTGTTTACAGAAATTGTGGTGTCCAAGTTTTAAATTTCATGAGTGTACATGCGCCGGCACCCGACGAAATATCCGAAGAAATGGCTAATAGTTTATTTATTTGTTTATTCGTATGGTACATTTTAAATATTGTATTGTGATGTAAGTATTATATATGGTGCCCCAGAAGATCAGTATAAACCTGTATAGTGAGGTGACAAAACCGTGTACAATAGTGGATTGGTTCGTCTTAGCAAAGCATTTGCTTCAATGTTTAGGAAAAAACCTAAACATGCCAACCCTTACCCACCCTAGTATTCACATGTAATAATATTAATTAAGTGTGTAAACATTATAGAAGGTAAATAAGAACATAAAGTATAACAACACAGCCATTGCATATAATGCATATAATGGACCTGTCCAAGCGCCAGGCACGACAATGACAAAAAAATGGAAAACAAAATAATGGAAAAACAGATAATCAAGACAAAGAATACAAAATATTGTTGAACTTCACATGTCCTTCAAATTCGTAAGCCATAGTATAGCTTCATCCGTTAAATTATGAATGTTTGGAAACCCTCCTTTAAACTTCGTTAATTGATAATCCTCTATAATATGTGCAACGGTCTCCGGTTCGTTTCCACAGTCACAATTTGGATTATAAATTGCACCCCATTTAAACAACATAGAGTTGCATTTTTAATGGCCTGTTCTTATGCGATTTAGTTTTGAGCAAATTTTTTTTTCATCAAAGCCCGGGACTTCTATTGTTGGATCATCAATAAGATGTTTATTGAAAACATAATTTAAACATCAAAGTGCTGGGGTGCGTTCAGTGGGCACGTAATTCATTTATTGTTATCAAGATAAATTCTGAACTCTGAAGTGCGACTGTGACTAGCAGACAAACATGTTTATATCTTCGCATTGAGCCACAAAAATAGAATAGAATAGTTTCTTGACGAATAATCTTCGAGGCTCCATTTGTATCATAATGCCCTACAGAATATCAAAACTTTGCTCTAGAATTAGGTTAAGTTAATGTTTCTACCTCAGACTAAATATAAGTACGTAGACGAGTAACGCTATATCCGCTTTATAGCGAAAAATGAAACCGGAATACTAGAAAGAGCGCACTGAAGGACGACACTAAAATATCACATGACCAGTGGAAATTTGTAAGTAGAAGTGGAAGATATGTGTCATGTTAACAGTCACCGTTGACAGGTATTGAAGGTTAACAGTGACAAACCGGAGAATAAATTTAACCTTTGTATAATATATGCTAAATTGAAGTAGTTTTTGTTATTTTTCCACGCGTCACATGACAGTGTTAGCTCCGTCCTTGCATCTCTCTTTCTACCATGGCGACTTTAAAACAAAGGTACACGTTATTTGTCTATAGACTCTTATATTTAGTCTGAGATTTCTACAATGTCAATTCATTTAGGGCGCATAGTTACAAAACTGAAAACTGGGATGTGAAGTGTACGTACTCAGTATGCACACACTGTAAGCATTTTTTAAATTCTGAACGATCTTGGACGCACATGCATACCGAGTGCGTAATTTCTGAACGCACCCCGCCGAGAAGTTTTGTTGCTGGTATGTATAGGTACTGTGCTATGGTTTCGTTAAGGATTTAAATGCTAGGAAACTAGAATGACAACGTAATGTCAAATATACATTTAAAATGAATTTTGCGAAATTATTAGTTATTCGTTCTAAAATATCAAAATATTTTTTGAGACATTTTTACGATTGTTATCCGCCATGTCCAACCCCAAAACCCCTTACAGTAACAGTTACGGGAGTAAATTCTAGAGTAGGACAAATAACTGCTCTCGTATTAAAACAATGTCAATACATCGGCCAATTAAATGTTTTTGATTACACCGAGGGGCCTTACGGAACTTCTATAGATTTGAGTCACATTGATACCAATACAAAAATTTCTGGATTCACTGGATTGGATTGTTTAAAGGAAGCCATTACCGTCAGTAAACCTTCAGCACGTGTTCACTTAAAGTAACAATACTTTTGTAGGATGCAGATGTTGTCGTTATTTGCGGAGGGGAATCAGATAAACCTCTACAGAATGATCGCGAACTGTTTAAAAAGAATGCCGATTATGTTCGGAACATAGCTTTGCATACTTCTGAATTTAATTCGAGCTCTGTTGTCTGTGTCAGCACACCACCAGTTGCTGCTATGGTACCTCTTATTTCCGAAGTAATTAAACTGTTTAGTCGCTATTAAAGAAAAATTAAGATTTTCATTTAAGGAATATAAAAAAGCCGAAGTGTACAATTCCCGTAAAATTATTGGTATCACAACGCTTGGTCAAAGTAGAGCAAACAGCATCATTGGTGAATACGCTCAGAAAGATCCTGGTTCAATACAGTGCCCTATTATCGGCGCTGATAGAATGACGACTATAGTACCCGTCTTGTCGCAAACAAAAGTTGGAGTTAAATTGCCAAAAGTATTTGTCCGCATATAGTTTTAGGCAAAACTAATGATCATTTTGTAGCCAGCCGAAGAACTTTTACATAATCAAGTCTGCAAAGCAGAAGACGATGTATTAATAAAAAAGTACACCGAAAATTCTGGCCCTTGTATCATATCATCTGCTTATGCAGCGTCTAAATTTGTCATCTCAGTGGTTCGCGGACTTTTAGACATATTTTATGGAGTCGAATGCGCTTACGTACGCCAAGTTGGTAACGCTGGAGTTTTTCTACCTTACATGACGTCTATAATCAAACTAGGTATTATACTTTCATATACTAGTACCTTCAATGACAAACTAACAAAATGTTTAGGCTCGCAAGGAGTACAATCAATTCATATGCCGTACATAAACGAGGCAGAATGTAAGAGACTGCAAAAAGTTGCGAAAACTATTAGACAACAAATTAAATGGGGAGAAAGTTACATAACTGGAGAGTTGCTTGAAAAAAAACGTCGCACCAAAAGACCGCAACACACTTGCGAAGTAATCAAAATTGATCGTTCGTCCAGGGTTGGCGATGCCAGTTATAATAAAACATCTTAAAATTTTTATACACAGAATTATTTTACACACTATATAGTTTTTGCAAAAACAAAAAGCTTATTTACCATTCTCGTGCAGTATAATCGTACAAATATCACTGACAAGGTAAACGTTAATAAAGGTCTTCCTTTCTTAAGTTTATTAATTCTTCTATATCAAAAACAAATCTATTTATCATTTCATGATGTGCTTTGTTTGATTTTGATATAGTGTTGATCACAGTGTTAACTTTTTAAGTAATCAGATTTTGTACCCAATCTTCAAATCTTGCAATCTTATAACATTTAGACTACAGGCCCATGTCCCACGGCAATTAAAAAACTACTGCATATACCCACAACAGAAATTATCCGCTTATGTGGATAGTCTTGTCTTAAAGAAATGTATATGCCTTTTGTAGAGATTTCATTCATTGAAAGTTTAACTTCTTTGATAAACCAGGAAAAGAAGAATAAACGTTATTTTTTTGTCTTTGATAAGTGCAAACACACTGGGAATAATTTTGGTCTAGTTTTGAACTTTTTATTGTGCACAGTGCATATAATCAATAGGAAATTGACTTATAAATCCAATTGGTAACCTAGTTAAAGGAGAAGTTCCACAATGATGATATTCGTCTACTTGATTTAAAAAAGACGAATCTGTGCGTAATTGGGAATTGCAGCTATTAAAAACTATTCTTCCATTTACGCGTTCTCCCTCCTCACAGCATTTATCACAAGAAGAATATCCTGAATGGTATTTTGTCATTTTAATGAATGCGCGTGCTGGAGCGTCACATATAAAATTACAAATTTCAATTGATAAATATCTATTTTTATATTTTATTCCATCTTTTAACAAATGATTCAAGTCTTTTATAAAATCCTCCAAGTAAATGTTTAGTGAAGAAGGCTTTGTTTTTCCGCAATAAATCCCCACCGCAAATATAAAGTTATGAACTTTTCTATATATAATTTTACAAAGTATGGGCCACAGAGAAGTGGTTGAACTTTTACATAACGGCAAACCGTCAATATTAAAACTTGGTTTTAAACATTTTCATTATAATTGTAATTTTTAGAAAATTAAATATACCATATGTAAATCCTAAGTGACAATATTGGCCATTATTATTCAAATTTTTTGTAATTGTTTTTATAGGTGTTTTGAGAAGAGTTCTAGAATCTAACGAAACTTCCTCGTGGCCGTTTTTTTTAAAAATATTTAATAAATCATTAAGAGCAGAATGGTTGATGTTATGTTGAACTGCCCATTTGGCTAACGTAGCTAGAAACAAAAATGAATTTATTTTAGAAGAACCCTGTTGTGGGATGCAATCTGCAGCATTATCATTTATCTCATCCTAAATATGTACCTGAGACAAATTGTTTGTATCACTATTATCAGCACCTTTTTGTTAGAGTCTATATTAGAATTAAAATTAATTGTATCGTTAATATTGGTGTCGACAGTACTAGTTACGTCAATATTATCAATATCAACTGAATCCGTCTTTGTTATTTTATTAGCTCGGCGATAAAGTTGTCTATTCGAACCTATTGTTTTTATTTTTCTTTTGGTATTCGACATATTCGTTAAAAATAATATTTTGTTTATTCTAAATCTAAATGCAACGCTTATAATATAATTACTTACACACTAAATAGTATTACTAACGTCTATCGATTTTTTTGGTTTCATGCGTTGAGGCGCGTGTTTCATCCACTCTTTGATGGCTGACAGAAGAATAGTTTCAGGAGTGTTTGGATCCGTTATCCGAACAGCATCTAAAAGCGGTGTCAATAAATCATATTTTTCTAGTATAAAAGAAAACTATTAATTTCTATTATATTGTAAAAGTTTAAGGATACATATAAAAAGAAACCTTAAATGAATTTAATCATAATTTGTTTCATGTTTATTACAATTAAATCAGTGATGAATGATACTAATCATAATAAGATAATAATAATAAGAAGAATAATATACTCACTTATGATCACAGTTTTAACACCAATTCAGCAAAGGGTTTTTTTCCTTGCCTCTTTCCAAAATAACTAAACTTGCTTGCTAGATCATTCGAAAATGTCCTCTTTAACATCGAAACCACCTTGCAACTTGCATCACGACCTCCTATACGTGAGAAGTATATGCTCTGAAACAAAATCCAAACAAAAACAGGAATTAAAGAGGAAACACAGTTGATACAGCATGCGAAAAAAATAGAAAAGTCAAAGCTTAACCCTTATATTAAATAAAATTATAAATCCTTGTAAAATATTGTCTTGAAAAATACTATTACGATAGGTATAAAACAATCTTACCAATGAATTTTGATTCTCTGAGTTTCGCAAATAGTGTTCCAATTTTTCCAAATCCTCTGGATTAGTTAGGGGCAAAGACACAGGTAACTTATCAATGGAAAAGAAAGAAGTTCCTTGATTTTTCTCTATTAACATTTGTAAAATTTGTTTATTTTTGATCAATGATCTCTTCGTTTTGGCGTTTTAGAACTTAGTGGAACTCCGTCATGACATTTACAGCCTTGATCACTTTCGACCAATTTTCATGATCACCAGCAAAAGATTTAATTGTTTATTATATTATCTTAGAGCGTGTAACTTATTAATTTATTTAAAGAACAAATAAATAGATAAAAGAATACTTTAGATTAAAACTTTTGAAAAATTAAAAATCACAATAAAAACAAATTTAAAATAATAATTTGTGAAAAATGGTCATTAATAAAATAATAAAACTTACAAGCAGGTGTATGACTTGTCAGAGTTAGTGTACTGTCATCTAAAAATTGCAAAAAATATAAGTAATTATTAGATTAACAGTCAAATTCCTCCGTTATATTCTGACGTTCTTTTTATATACCAATGCCAATTTAATGCATTGTCAGAAAATAACAAAGACGTTAAAATATTATCGAAGTTTGTGAATATGGGTGGTAATTTAAACTTACTTAAATCTGGTGAAGTCACCCTCTCCTCCGGCACATGTATTTGATACGCAGGTGTAGATGTGGATGCAATGAAATCTATATTAAACAAAAAATAGATCGATAAAATAAAAAAAAAATTTGAGATATACAATATTTAAATGCTATCGGTTGAAAAATCTTACAATCTGTATTTTTTAAAAAATGATTAAGTGAACATAAAACCATAAAGCAGAAAACAAATTTTTCTATTTTTCAACCGGGATTCCCATTCATCATAGATTAGTACGGTTGTAGTTTTACGTGCAACATAAGCTAATGCCGTCTTTTTGGTACATTGAGGTTATTAGTACAATATTTACACATTATTGTGTGTTTGGAGCAATTTGTCCATCGCCGTTAATTGTACGTTTCTGTTATTATTTAAGTATAACTACAATTTAAACAGAGACAAAAAACAAGAGGTTTGAGTTTACTAATATAAAGCGCTAATCCCAAAATAGGAATCCTACTTGAACAATACTTCATTCACCAAATTTTAAGCTTTCCGGTATAAATACAATAGACACATTCCCAAAATATGTATAAACACATTTGAATATTTTTTTATTCTGTAGAAATTTTGTTTACCTGCGGAATAATAAGGTACAGTAGGTCATTTTTCAAAATGAAAGTTGTTAATAGTAAAAATCTTGAAAATTTACATAAAGAAAACACAATAAAACGATGAGTACAGGTACTCCTATATGTAATATACACAAAGATTATCAACTCCGACTTCTATAATAGCGTCTTAGTTTATCATTCATAAATTAACACAAATTTATCAGCTTAATTTACTTACCGGAAGAATTCTGTTGTTGTTGAGAAGTATGTTCTATTATAAATCCTGATTTGTTGTAGGAAGTATCTGTAAGAAGATAATATTTGTAACAGTTTTATCATATAAATATTCGTTTTCAGGCTACGTACTACATTAATGACAATAATAAGTAAATACCGAATGTAATAATTTGTAATAACGGCAAAAAACACTTTTATTTAAATTAATCACTTAATTTTACTATTGACAAAAAATGATCAGTTGAAGACAATTAGTGAAAAAATTGAAATAGTTTCGTTTATTTTTGTTAGTAACAAAATTACGTGATTGTTGAAGTCATAAGGTTTTTCTGATATGACTGCATTTGATGTTTAAAAAACTTACTGGAAACAGTTGAAGAATCGAAATTTAATAATGGTGGTCTTGGAAATCTTGATTTGAGTCTTGAGCCTTCATTTTCTTCATCAGAAGAATCGTCATACCTCAAGGGTCGATTTATTTTTCTTTTTTTTAATGATTTAAGGTTTTTTTTCAAGACCTTATGAAAAGTTTCATATGGTTTCATTGATGGCCAGAATGTATGTTTTTTTTGGAATTAACCATGCTTTATTAATTAAAGATACACTAGCGAATCCATCAGAAGTTTAGTCTTCGAATTTAATACCCACAAACATTCTACAAGATATAAAAAAATTCATTACTGCTTGAAAACAATTGACGATTTGCACTACATACATAAGTAATTCATCAATCAAACCACAATTAGCATTTAACCTTTATGTATATTATATCAGAAAGATATTTCTCAAAAAAATAGATTGGCCTGCTAGTATTACCTCTTAATATCTTTATTTGTTAATGATTTTTTTTAATGAATGGATTGGTTTAAAATGCTATTTCTGTTGTAGTTATCTGAAGAATAAAGTGAAAAATCCCGGGCGTTAGGCCCAGTTTCTCAAACTAAAGCCTAGTTTACATGCTTCAATAAATGATAACAATTTATCGTTGTGTGTAAACAGAACATTGTAACGATGTATTGGATTAGAATTAGATTGATTGATTGGTTGGTGCAGGCCAGCATCAATTCCTGCGAATTGTAACAATAGTTTGGAACATGTAAACAGTTGCAGCCACATTTCCCTACAATATGACTCAGTTCATTGAATTATCATTGAACTATATTAGAGTTTTCCTGTTTCTGGCTTATTAAGAGCAATGAATACTCCGATAGAAATAGGAAAAATCTGGCATATGGAGAGCTTGTCAAAAAATACAAAAGAGTTTAATCTGTAGGCAAACAAAAACACAGTACTTCATCCATCGCAACAGCAGCTGAGTTGTATCCCGGTCAACAATATTAGATAAGAAATTGTTGTATGTACTCACTCACTCTTTCGATATCATTTAATCGTCATAACCACATTGTCAAAATTTATCGTAGCATGTAAATCTCGCTTAAAGAAAACTCTTCCTGTTAGAAGTTGCGTAAGCAAGGTAGTTAACAGGAAGATAAAGTTATTTGGAAATTGAGAATTCGGGCCAAAATGAATGAATCAAGTAACAAGTAAACTGTAATGAATACATTAATTAAGGTTTGATTTAGTTAGCTGCTGTAACCACCAACAGAAAATATCTATCGCCAAAAGTATTATTATCGGCAAAAACCGTTCATACACAAAAAATTATCGTTTTAGCAAGAAGTACCAAATTTACGCAAAGTAAAGACAAAGAACGCAAACTGTAAAGTATGTACCCGCAATGTCTGTGCACCCTAGGTAAACATTACCTTCTATGCACGCACTTTATGAGAACAGGTAGTAGGTACCAGCAACCCTTTCCTTTTCCTCTCTCCTCGAATCGACAATACTCCCTCTCAAAGCATTATTCTTTGAACAAAGACTACCGGATTACCCATTGTCACGCGAGTACTTTTTGTACAGGGGCAAGGGAACTCCACGCTTTTTTTTGCATAGCGCCTGCCGTTTTTTTAAAACTAAGACAGCAGCGCATAAAAAAAATAAACGATACTTAACTAATAAGCCATTACTTGCCCTGCCCCATTTTTATAAGGTTTCATCAACTTATCTGTAGCAGATCCAAATAAACAAAAGTAAAAATAGTATAAGGTTCGTCTTATAATAAGTTATAAATCATAAGTATTTAAGAAATAATCAATGTTCACAGACAGATAAAAGTTTTTGTAATTAAATTTTTTAATCGGTGATTGTATTACTTTATTTTTACGTGATAATTAGGTCCCGATTCGTAAGTGTTCAATTGGTATTTTTGTTACGTTGTTCCTACGTGTCGATTTCGTGTCATTTCGTAAGTGTTATTTTCGGAAGTTAAATTACGTGTTGAACACGTCTTCCTACGTGACACTTACGTCTATGACCAAACTCTACCGAATTTCGACGTGTTCAACACGTGTGTCTACTGCCTGGGCACTCACCGGCTAACTGCTGCGGCGGGTTCGTTAGCGCTCCTGATTTGGTTTTTGGTGTAGGGTTAAGTTTACAAACACTGATCTACTTAACATTAGTTTTTAAAGATGATATCAGAAAAATTATATAATAATAATTATATAAATACAAAATACCATACAGGTACACGATTATTATTGGGGTTGTCATAAATTGCAATTACCTACTATTATTAATTTGGCAATTAATAGCCTCGTCAAGATCACAACCTTACTCGTTGAAGGCATGGGTAAGATAAAAATTGCTTTCCCATTGAAAGGCCTACCGATAATGATAACGAATTAAACTAAAATTCGAAAATATTATTTCCGCCGAAGAATAAAGTGTTGCCTATGCTAAAGTATAGCAATTGGATTGCTACAAGTTTATAACAAACAACATTTTACTATACAGATTCTGTCCTATAACCTTCGCTTATTTTTCTATGATCATAATATTGGTACAAAAATAATGCCGTGCAACCGTTCGTTGTTCGAATGCGTTATACCTAAATTTTCCAAACATGAAACCAAGGTTATTAAAGTTGGGTCATTTTACCTAAAAGAGCAGAATAGCGCAACGTTTCTTTTTTGCCCAATACCAATACTCACGTTTTTGTAGTCGACACCAGGTACCGACAGGAATCTGAGTTTTGACCTTGCTTCAACTTGTCTGAAAGATCAAACTCTCTGCATTATTCCCTTAAAAGGGAGTTATTCATTATTAAATTAATTTTCTAGGGACTGCCCCTAAAACAAAAAAAAAAAAATTGCACGGGTTACGTTAGGGTACTAAACACCCATGCTACTTATTTGAGAATGCATCTCTTATATAGGAAAATAAGAAAACAAATTTAAGGCTAAAGGTGATTGAAAATTTAGTCGTGATTGTTGAGCTCTATTGCCTGTAATATCAAGACTCTGCACAAGATCGTTGATTGAAATATTGGTAAAGATAGTCAACCGCTTGTATTTGCTTGTATCACGGATGCAATTCACATATGCATGTTGGGTTGCGTTTTTGTTTACTTTTTTCACCTGTACTGAAGCGCTAAGTTATAATGTGTACGATTCTTGAAATAGAATAGTTCAATTTATTCCACCGTTGTAAAAATGGCGCAACATACAATCCGTAAAATTTACTTTTGTCAATACAATGTTGCAACGTTTTCAAATATTTAGTAAACGTATTAACTAGTAATTAAAAGTGACGAATTTTTCATTTATGAATAATACCATTGATGATACATATCTTGGATTTTAATGACAATGTTTTTTTTAATAATTTACTAAAATACATGCGAAGCGTTATTTGTTAAAACAGTTTGGTTTGGTCGGTGTTAGATAAATAAGAAACAATTATTTTACAAATTATGCTTGCACTTTATTTTTAACTTGCAAATAATAATGTTGACATTTGTTTGTCATTTAATAACTTCGTTAGGAATAAAGTAGAACATACTGGGAGAAATACCACTAGAGTTCAGAAACGCAAAATTATTGGTTTTTGTATCTACTTGTTTTTACGTGTTCAGTTGAAAAGGATTTTAAATAAAAATTGGTTTTCAAATTTTTCAATTCAAAAGGCAACAAGTTACCGTGTTTTTTAGGAAAGTGGGTTCCACTAGACCTTCAAATTTAAATTCACTTGGTAATAAAACCTATTCCTATTACTTCTAAAAATAAAAGTACTAGATTTTAGCTTGAGGTGTGTTGTCTCCCGACGCGGTGCGGATAATACGTGTATAATACACTATTCTTTTCTGTGACGAAATAAATGACGATTTAATATTGAAAAATCATATTACAATAGAATTAGAAAATTATTGAGGGAAATTTGGTGTTAAAAATAGTACTCACTTTTTTCCCGAGGGAAAAAATAATTTACGAAAAGTGACACTTTGTTATCTGTTAGTAGAGATAAAAAGTTAGGATTTTACTCTTTGAAACTGTATCAAAATATCATGGTTTCGAATTAAAATAGTTTAATTAAAGTAAAAATAGCTCATTAATTATAAACATTGTTTCAAAATTACAATTCCAACTGATCTAAAATAATAGTAATAATTTACAAACAATTTACACATAAATAATAACGTACCTAATACAATGCTATACATAAAACATATCCAAACATTTACACTTATTTATGCAGATAATATTCTTATTTTACGGTGTGGTTTTGTGACATCACTGTAATTATAGCTATTAGAAATATGTTTATTAGCCTCCCACTTTAAGGTTCGATATAGTTTTATTTTAACCAACTGATCGATAATTAACAGTTTATGAGTGTCGCATTCTCTGAACCATGAATTCACACTGCTGTTGAGACATTTTTTATACGGAGTTTAATTTTTTCCAATAAACCATAATCTGTTTTAAAAAGATGAAATTCTTCAGTAAAAAGTTTCAATAAAAAAAACACAAATTTTGAGAATTCGGGTGATGGTCTGTGTAAGTATTTAATTCCATCAGATTTGCTGTAATCTTTATATAGAATTAATGATTCGTTCACATTGAAAACACTTGAGTCGTTAACTGTTAGCATTTCCTTACACGTATTACAATGTACTTTTTATATATGTAGTGACTTAAATAACCCGCAACATACGACACTGAACAAGATTCTAAAGAACTATTAATTACGACATTGTCTTCATTGATTTTGTTCTCCAGACAGGTTCTAGACGATCTCTTTGTTTCATTATTTTCTACACTTTCATTTGTCCCAATTTTGTTATCCTCTTCCTCATAGTTAGTGTTAAATTGTTCATCTATACCATATAGTATCTCGTCGTTATCTTTTTCACAATTCCCTTGTTCTATTGGTATTTGCAAGCGAATGTGCATGTTATGTTGTAATGCAAGCCTAAATTCGCGGGCAGACGGTTGGGCATTATAACCTCCTCTAGCACGAATCATTGAAAAGCATTTTCTAGAGGATCTTGATTTATTCGTGACGTTAAAAGTACAAAGTTCCTTCTCCCTTTAAGTCCTCCCACAGACTTAAAATTGAATTTATAGTCCATTGGAAACCTGCGATACAGTATATATTTTTTCTTTCTACACCGTTCTCATAAAACTTGATGGAATTGAAGTATTGTACAGAACGTTTCAACGTTTCGCATGGCATGTCTTTAAAAACTGAAAGACCACGCTTGTAGGGATTCGGATCATTTACTGAAAAACTATTTAAACAGTCAAAAATGTTGTTAATTGTTTTAAAAAAAGATGCAGTATCTAACGCCGTATTACTTGTTAATTGACCCGTCATCACAGCACTGCTAATTGCTGCAGATACAGAATTGCTAAATACCTGAGCGGCGTATTTAACACGCATCTTTTGAAAATTTGATGGGTTAATATGTTTGTCCGTAATTTTAACATGGATCTTGCTACACTGCTACACTGATCAATATAAAAGTGTTGACAAAATCGGTCCACTGAATTTTTTATTGTTGACGACTATTTCCAGTTTGCTGTTCATGACATTGTTCCTTAAGCTTTTTAGTAAATGAGGAGGATCATACGCTACATATATTTTGTTATTGTCGATTTGAATTGTTGGATTTTCTTTTGTGGCGCCTAGACAAGATAGAGCACTTCTGTTATTAGATCCTTGGTCGCAAACTAACGCTCGAGGTTTCAATCCAATTTGAAACAACTTATGCATCACTTGCTTTATAAGAGTACATAATATTTCGCTTTTAACTGAACCACTACTGAGAAAATAACAAAATGGAATTTTCCAATTATACAATATTCCTCTCAAATAAAAAACCAATCCATGGTTACTTAAAAACGGTTTACGTCCTAATTCCCCTAAATCTTGATATCCTTCGACGTAGTCCCAATATTGGTTATAATTTAAATTTCGTTTTAAAGTAATTTCGTCACACATTACCACGCACTGCTTTTCTTTGTCTGTCATTCCTTCAACTTTTTTTTTAATTTTTGTATAAGAACATTACGATCTTAAATTAACAATTTTCAACCACGACTTGATTGTTGAAATTGCTGGCAAAACAAATCCTAAATGGTTCAACATAAATTTGTAAGCGGTAGGCGATTTATAATACAATGATAATGCCAGTTGTTTTTCTGAATCCTTCCATGGAGTTCGTGTTCGATGAAAACATTGCATATTAATAAATGTCTTCAAAGCCGGTTTTTTGTTTTTAAAAGACCCGAAATTGTGCTGTTTTGAAGTTTGCGCTTCAATCTAAATATTTCACACTTTTGACTATTCAATTTATTTTTAAACTTTTTAATTTTAAAAGAAACGGTTGTCTGTATAGGTTTATCAGAACTTATACTTGCACTGATTGTTGCACTTTGAAGAACATTCACAAAGGAGGCATCACTAACTGAATCGGCGTTGTTCTCAATTTTTTCTTATTGGCTGACAGAAAATAGTTGTAATTACGTTGCAAACACTTTCCGCTAGAAAATATATTTTCATAAGTTCGCACATTATCAGATTTATAAACTGTCAGAACTTCTGGTGATTTCTGAGTAGGATTTCTTTCTAATCGCAAAGACTTCGATGTATCCTATTTAGGTTCATCTGCAATCAAAGCAAATAATTGTATTTCTTGAAATTTGGGCTTTTTAAAAGAACTTTATTTATGTATTGGCAAAATTTTAAATAAAAAATGAAAGTATTTCTTGAAATTGATTTTGTAATTTGTACTTTGCGATACCAGTAGTAGTGAGAAGATTGAAGACATGAAAGTGGTTAAAAGTGTTATGTAAAAAATTGAGTTTTGAGAACGTTAAGATACTTCTCACCACTGGGTACCTACCAGACCGCTACCAATAAGTATTAGCAAATTGTCATTGCTGAACAAAAATTATTACTTACCCGAAATAAACTTCTTAGGAACTGCAGTAATATTAAGTTTCTTCTTCGCAGCGGAAGGATCTCGAAAACTACTAGATTCAAAATGCTTCTCACAGATTAATTTATTTCGTAATAAATTAAGATCATCTAGTAGTACTAGCTTTGAATTACCACAATTCATCACCCAATTTTGCATCTATTTAGAAATTAGTAGGAAACGATAAAAGTGATCGTCGGGCAATTTTTTCTCGAATTATTGCAACCGTGATATACACAGCGATGACACGCAATAGTATTACTCATTTTAATGGATAAGTTTTTAAACCAGCAATCCGATCTTACATGTAAATAATAACTACCGAAATGTTTTAAAAAATCAAAATCAAACTCGAACCGAAAACCTCTTAAACTGAGCACAACAGGAAGACTAATTAATTTTCGGTTTTGTTGTTAAACTAAAAGTCTAAAAGTGGTGGGGTATTATTACTTTCGATTATTTTGTGTTCTTTTGATAGTATTTTGTAAATGTTATTACCATTGTTATTAGTAAAGCTCAGGAAATACATACTTAAAAACCAATCTTGATTGTAATATTTTCATTGTAACAAATAAACAAATAAATATATGAGTATGGAATTTTATTTAAAGAAATTGTTTTTTTTTGGGAGAACGTTTTTCAACGATTTCTTTACGAAATTAATACTTTTAAATCTGCAGGTTTTTTTTCATAATAATAAACTTTATTCACATGTGTATGTACACAATCTTTGTACATATATGTGTTTGTCATGATGGTATAACCATTGTTATAACCTTACGTAAGAAAGATACAAATAAATATTATTACATTGAACAATTAACAGACAATAGAAAAAAAATATATAACAAAGGACACACATTTAATTAGTACGTCGACAAAAATCAATAAATTCTTGTATATTGTAGAACGCATGTTTTTGTTTGTTTGTCAACATTGACTCAATGCACCAATATTTCAATCAACGGCATGATGCATTGGCAACAATGTCGTGCCTTAGCATAAACTATCAGCAAAATTACAGTTTTCTATTTCACATTTATCGGCAGTACTGTTCTGTAAATTCTACAATACAATTGACGTATTTTCTTAGCACAAAGCGATACTACCGACCTCTGATGTTTAGAACAAATTTCGGGGTCGCATAATCCCGTAAGGTTGACTATCTTTACCAATATTTCAATCAACGATATTACACAGTGTTTACCATACATCGCTCCACAGCAAGTTGGAAAGTTCCATTTTTTGTTAAAATCATTTTCAATGTCATGCCACTCTTTCTGGGTAGAAGGAACCTGTAATATTAAAAAGAAATTATGTTAACGAAAGTTTTATAACTTAACGGATTAAATTATCTTTTCAGGTTTTCACACAAACCCAAGATGAAGACCATATCAAATCCGGCCCCCTAAATTCTGACTCAGAATCCCAAACTTCGAACACCGATGAACCCAGCAATTTACAAGAACCATCAACACCAGTAATTTCCAAAGGCAAGACTGCAACTAACACGAAGGACGTTTGCTCGTTAACTCAACAATACTTACCCAAAAGAAAACAAAAAGCTGCAAACCCAATTAAGCACGCTATTAAAAAATTGCACAATATATCAGATCAGTGCAAAGAACCCGATGATGATGAATTTGATCTTTTTTGTAAAAGCTTGGCTTTCCAACTAAAAAGAATGCCGCTTGAAAGAGCACTTGTGTGTCAGGAAAAATTGCAATCGGTAATGACCCAAGAAAGACTTCATCAAATTACCTACGCATCATCTCCACAATATAGTGATGGTTCAGGTTCCTCAGCAGCAGTATCATCTTCATATTCTAATTCATCGCAATTCCAGCAGTATGTTCTTCGCAAAACTCAAGAACAGACTTTTAATAGCACAGGGTACGCTACAGAAATACTATCGTATCCAAATTCAACAGCATTCCAGCCTAGCCAAGACATTATGAGCGAAGCTTTCATGAACTTCTGAACCCTACTTATTGTTAAACTATTTTACCGTTTACTTTTTGTTAGTTGTAAAGATATTAAATTTTTAAACTTACCTTAATAAAGTCTTCTAAGCTATTGTATATTACTTTACAAACATCTGGCAGAAATTGTGAAATACTGTTTTTGGGCACCCTGTACAGTGCACTCAAAGATGGAAACGAATCTCCTGTTGCTAAATATCGTAAAACTACTTGTAACTTTACTTTTGCTGGAAGAGCGTTCCTTAATAACGTATTTTTTTTCTCTGTAGATGTTGAAACTTTCAGTAGAAGTTCTTTAAATTTTTCTTCCTCATTCTTAAATGGTTTTTATATGTATCCACATCATCTCTAGCCAATTCCACTAAGAGTTTTGCTGAAGTACCTTTATATCTGCGTCTTAGGATCCATGGTCTCACCCACCAACGACGGGGTTTTCTTTTTTCCTGTTTCTGATTACGTTTTTTAAACATTCACACATAATACGTACGCCAGTAGGCACAATTTTCCTCTTAGCAGCCATTTTAAAAAACCAACCTTTCTAGATTGCCTATTCAATGTAATTGAAAAAACGTAAACAAATTTTACATTCAATTTTATGTTCAATTGCATAGATTCAACGATATTGATCAATGAAATTGACTAATGAGAACCCGCCTTTAGATAACATTTTATTTGGTTATATTTAATTGCATTCTTATAGGCAACACATTGTCATTGATTGTATAAATGCAACCCTGAACACCTAAATTTTCTTCTGAATCTCTGCTGTTCATTAAAGATAAGAAAACCATTGGATACTTCGGGAAAGAAAACATTTGATCTTAAGATAACAATGGAACGACATGAAATGTGTTATTTACTTTATTGATACATGGTTCCATTACTAATTATTACAAATCAGGACAACTAATTAATAATACTGGTTAATTCTCAAGATTATAAACTTATGTACCTAGATGAAACGTATAGACCCAGTGTATGCAGCACCCCATATTTGTAAAGAAGGTGGCAATGAGAGATGTAATTTTCAACCGATGTTGCGGAACTAGTTACAGTTTGAAGAAGGAACGGAAAAAAGTTTGTCGAAAAGGACTACATAAATTAGGAACATAACGTACAACTTGTTTTATGTTTATCGAAACGAATAAACTTTACAAGCAAACGATCCTACCAAACCAGATGTGAAGCAGCAGCCCTTTATTTTAATTTGAAAGCGTGACAACTCTCAAGAGAAATCTACAAAAAAGTGACCAAAGGACACAGTTCCGGTCAACTTACTAAACAATATAATTCCAGCGTAAGTTGAAGATCAGAGTAGATCACAGCTTGTCGGTGGTTGTTTCCGAAGCGCTGTAAAAGGACTACGTTAGCAACGGCGTCTGCTGATAAAGAATATGGCAATATTCATCAAGACCATTTGATTCAAATTTCTCCCGGAGAATACAGTACGCGAGAAAAAGAGCTATATACAACGTTGTAGTACACCGTTTTCAAATCCAAACAGATACTATAAGTCAACAGAACAATTTGCTATGACGCGAAGAACGCTACAAATGTTAACAGCATTCAATTTTGGAAGTATTTGTAAATTAAGACTATAACCACACACTGTCAAAATTTGGTAAAACGGTTGCTTTACTTTTCGAGGAAATGCTAGTGCTTGTTTACTGTTGGTAAGGCAATATGTAATAAAAAACCTAAGTTTATTTGTTATATGGACACCCAAAGACTTTACATGTAAACTTTTTTTTTGCGATGAACACTTTAATACTATAAAATGCAAGGCAAACTGCTAACTTTTTTATAAACGTTTTTTGTCTAAATTGGTTGATCCACAAATACTTAGACATCATGTTGTAAAAGACTTGAGAAATGTACCTAAGACGTGATACATAGTGTAAAAATAATATTGATAAATTTAGTTATAGTAGTTTTATATTCAATCCGAGTGCCCCACAAAAGTACTTCATATATAACGCAACAAAGACTTGACTTAAAACACTTAAGTTATTCTTTTTAAATTTTGTCAAGGATGAACTTATTCCTTATCTTATCACCTAGATTACTACATTACTACATTACATGTTCAATAGTAGATTCTCCGGTGATATTAATCTGCGTATGTTCTTCTATAAATGCTGGTCGATCTTCCGTTAGTAATTTTTTATAGTATTGTACCCACGTCTTTTTTGCTATTGTCCCTTTTAGTGGGTAGTGATCAGACCCGCATTCGGATCCCCTGTAAACTTTTACATCATTTATTTTCGTTGACTTAATTTATCCTGTTACGATATAGTCAATTATGAATTTTAATTGTCTTTTGTATTGGATCCAAGTATATTCATGAATGTTTTTATGATTAAAGAAACCGTTTTCTATTTTCAGTTTATTTTGTGAACGGAGATCATCTAGTCTATCGCCATTGTTGTTAACATGCTATTCACTATTGGACATTGAAGTCATCCAGGAGAATCATTTTCCTATTCTCCCCCGCAAAATCTATATATGGCACATTGGAGCTCTTTAAAAATGAGTCTTTCGTATTGTCTCTTTCGTCCTAGATATTGGCGTATGTACCAAACAGGATTAGTCTTCTGCCTAAGAGGTTGATGTAAATTTTTATAATCCTTTTGCTTATTGCTTCAAAACTTGTCATATTTTTTATATTTCCGTTTTATTAGGAAAAAAACTCCCTGTTTAACTCTCTCTTCCTTTGGCATTCCACTATACCGATGTAAGTAACCTTCTATTTGTTTTGTGCCGTATCCTTTCCTATTGGTTGTCTTACAAGATTTTTGAATCTAATCTATAAGGTGTTTTTAAAAAGTCCGTACTCTTTCCTCTCCTCCTTTTCCATCCGGGTTTGGGACCGGCAACGGCGAAGTTTAATCACATTTACATACTATTAATAAAATAGAACTGAAATATGATTTTTGTATAGTTAATGTTAAAAGTTTATCTGAAGTATTATTAAGCTTTAATCCAGATTGTACTCTATCGGGATCAACATGCATACAGATCGGGTAGATTCCTGTATTCGCACTGTATTCGCTCTGTAAAAAAAAAAGGAAACAAAAAAAAAAAAAGATAAAGAAAAAAAAAACAAAACGACAAACAACGAAACAAACAACCCAACCAATTAATGTAAAAAAAAAAAAATGATTTAGCCTCAGAAATTGCCTAAAACAAGAATCGGCCATTCAAAAATTAAAGTAAAGAAAACATTTCATATCTCGTGGGGGTAAGGAAAGTTTTTCAAAAACTCCACACCAAAAATTAATTTAAGTCGATACACAGAAGACGAGACACTGAAAGAGCTGGTACCTACTTTAGTTACCATGCTAAAGAAAGTTTTGTAACAAAACAGCGAGAAGAACCGTAAGTTCTGCTACTACCTCCACCGGTGACAGGTCACAGTCAACTCGCTATCCAGTCAGGTCCTGCGTTGTCTGATGTAGGATCTGAAAAAGAAAACGTCAGGAGACGATAAATGTGAGTTATTTTCGGAAGACGACTCCGGTAACTCGAGGCGTCTATTACCAAGCCAAAAAGACCAAGGGGTGGCCGAAAGGTAAACCTCGGAAGAGGGTACCTAAAGTGTGATAAAATCTGTGATAATACCTGTGATAATTGTGTTTGTAGTCCAGGTATTTATTTATAATCTAAACATAGAGATTTATATTTTTTTTTTTATATTTTTTTTTTTTTTTTTTTTTTTTTAATTTTTTTTAAATTGTTTATTAGATATATAAATTTAATTTGTCCAACAATTATATGAGGTGTGTTCATAATTAATGCACAACAAACTGTTATTACAAGAACACGATCAGTATGTCTCGCTATACAAGAAACGCACCTAAAACCAAAACAAACTTACAATTTAAAAATTATTACATGGTAAGAAAGGACGCAATTGGTGGTGAAAGGGCACACGGAGGAGTTGCTATATTCTTGAGGCAAGATGCCATTTATAACGATCTCCAAGTACGTAGTCGTTTACAGGTTGTAGCTGTAAATATTACGGTTCCTATAAAAATAACTTTATGTAACGTTTACTTACCTGACGCAAGCTGGACATAGAGGATCTGAACCACGTTGTGGAACAGTTAAATCATCCGTTCATTTTAATAGGCGACTTTAATGCTCACAATTTATTGTGGGGATCCATTAAAACAGACTCCAGAGGACAACTGCTCGAACGCTGGTTAGAAAATGAAAAATTAATTTTGCTAAACACAGGATCAAAGACGAGTTTTAACACAAAATCGAATATGGAATCCTATCTATAGCCTCTAGTAGATTACTAACCAGAGTAACGTGGAAGGTTGAAGAAGATCTTTGGAATAGTGATCATTTTCCAATAATTATGAATTTGAATTCCAATAATAAAACGGGTTCCCATACGAAAGAAAAAAAAAGAGAGGGGATAAAAATTTAGTTTGCCCATTAGATGTCAATAGAAAACGTTAGAAATTATCTTAGTGAAAAAAGTATACTAAATCTGGAGGTAAACTATAAAAACTAGTGCCGTGGTTCAATGAAGAAGTTAAAATGTATAAAAAAAACAGCGTTCATAAGTATAAAAAGTATCTCACAACTGAAAATCTAATCGTATTCAAAAGCAGAGAATGCAGAATGTATTCTCGAAAAAAAAAAGTTGGAAACTATACTCGATAAGAGATATGTCTATTGTGTGGAAAAAGTAAGAGTGTGAGAAATTAGTTTAATTAACGTTAATTATAAAAAAATTATATAACTATGGTAATATTTTGAGTGTGAGTAAAAATTATAAAAAATTTCTCAAATAATAAATTATTAATTTAATATAAATATTAATAATTAGTTTATTGTTATAGTCAATCAATATCTGGTCAAATCATATTAATTTAATACTAATAAAATTTTATTAAAATTATATAATAAACTGTGGAAAATTATCTTTTGAAAAGTTATCATTAAACAAATCTAAAATCCCTCTAGTTTTCGTCCTTATTTATGTTTAAAATATTTGAAATGGTAAAAAAGGTTCATTTTTCTAAAATATCTATTAGTGAAACACAGGAGGTTATAGAAAAAGAATCGGTGAATTGGTATTTTGGAAATCCATTCAAAACTTTCAGAAGCGTGAACTAGTCGCAGTGTTCTTTGAATAAAGGAGCGTTCGATATGATTGAGGTAGAATACTCGAAAGATGATAAATTTGGTTTAGAGGAAAACTTCCGTTATTTGTCAATCCTTCCTCCTGATAGACGCTTTTAAATGGCATAACATTCTAGTGTAAACTTAAGGTGTTCAGTGCTCAGCTGCACCTTGTTTGATAGCATCATGATATAGCATAAAATCGATAAAAGTGCGGTATGCCTGTATGTAATGATTGGCCTATTTAGTAGGGAAGGTAGTCGAATAGCATAAGAAGATAAAAATTATCAATAGTGAAGAATAGGGTATTATTTTCTCAAAACAAGTGTTCACTTTTGTCGATTAAAACGTACTCCCTTCTTTTTGGAATAGGGAAATGTGTAAACGTCGTTATTTGGGTCTATGTTTATGTAAACTACTGGCAAAATTCGTGTGTATTACGTTATAATATAGTAATGGGGTATCTTTTAAATAATTTCATCAAAATCATAGATGTGATTCTTCGAATACGACTATATTCATAATCTTATTCTATTGTTTAGTGCTTCCTACTACTCCTCGGAATTTTATCATTGAATATCCTAATATAGGAAATAATATCTTAAAGTAAATGTAATTCAAAATTCTAATTTCTTTTTCCCTATGAGATTATGAAAACACATAACCTCTGGATTAAACTCTAACTGGTAAAAATCGAAAATTCCAATTGTGGAAATCGTATATGATGAGAACAAATCAATTTAAAATATCGTAAAGAAATAATGAAATGGAAGAGAGTGGAGTATGCGGTTACGTTGCTTAGGAATTGAACGGTGAAAATACTACCTTTTATAAACTACCAGGCGATTGTGCGTGCTTTCCGTTATTCAGTACTAGTAACCTAGCTATATCTAAGTGGAGATGAACGATTGTTCTTTATGTACGTAATTAACGTTTGCTATCGTTGAAACTTGTAGATTAAACTCAGAGTAATTGCGAGTGTTGCAGCGGTGGAATGTCTGAAAAAGAAGATTTTATCTACATAAGTTCTTAAAAAGGTGGAATATTTGAAAAATATAGTAATTTTAAACTTACTGATGGAATATAAACCTGTTGATATAAGTGCAAGCTAATGGCCCTGGTAATCTTTAAAACAAAAAAAAAAAAATAATAATAATAATAATAATAATAATAATAATAATAATAATAATAATAATAATAATAATAATAATAATAATAATAATATTGCCCATTCGTGGACGCTGGACAAGCGCACATCTATATACTCGGTGGAACAGTACGCCACCTGGCAAGCTCTTCTCTACTGCTCCATATGTGTAGATGTGGATAAATGCGTTATAGTTACCTATAGTTACATTTAGAGAATCCTGAGTGTTTTGTTGGGAGTGAAGGATATATACCTATTCTAGGGATCCAATAACGCAAAATATACAGGTACTAGTCAAGCACCTCCAGGAGACCTGTAAAATAACTCTCATCTGGACTCCCAGTCACATTGGTGTGATGCGAAATGACGAAGCCAGTACTTGAAGATAATTTAACCTATCTCGATGCAATCCGTAATACCCTGACGTTTCTAAAAAGTATTAATATCTTCAAAAATTTATAGAATACTTACCAGATGAAACATATCTTGATTTATCAAGATGGAAGCAAATAATCTTGGCAGTTGACGCTTCCTTAAAAGGAAATTTATCGGCACTCACACTTAAACAATAGACCTCTACTGTACTTGGCTGAATAGCCTGAAAAGTAGATAGAATAACTAGGACACAAAACCTGAAAAACCGGCATAATAATAATAATAATAATAATAATAATAATAATAATAATAATAATAATAATAATAATAATAATAATAATAATAATAATAATAATAATAATAATAATAATGGCTCGCAGAAGTTTATGCCAAAGGCATACAAGATTAGTGCAAACCACCCGAGGATTCCCCAAGATGAAGTACTGTCGCCACAAATGTAGAACTTACTCGTAAATCACTTCATCTGCACTCAATCTAACGAAGGAGTACCCTCCCAATGCTACGCAGTGACATTTTTATTATTGTACAAAGAAAATTTGAAGGGATTGTCTATGAATTCGTCTAAGACGGAGTAAAGAAAACAGAGAAATGATGTAAACTTTTGGAATGGGAATTAACCCCAACAAAACTTCGTTTGTGACCTTCACCCACATGAAGAAACTTGACAGACTTAAACTAATTACGGTAAATGATACTGTTGTGGAAATCAACGCCTTGATCAAATGTCTGAGTATAATCTTAACGAAACGACTGAACTGGAACGAACACCTATGGGCTAACATTGGCAGAGCTATCTGAGCACTAATAGTGTGCAAGAGACTTGAAGTTCAATTAACGCTTGAAAGGAATAAATGGAGTTGTACCCAAAATCTTGCAATGGATGTACAACCTTATTGTTCGATCCATTCTAACCTATGGCGCTGTCGGAATTGTATGTCTATCTCTTTTGTTTTGGCTTCAAGCATTATACATCAAGACGTTATATAATAATCAAAAGTTAAGAATAATCTCACAGAATTTCTCACGGCCCACTTCGCAAACATTTTACTAGGTCAGGTGTGACTACGAACCCGGAGTGCAGATTCTATTACTCAATAGATGAAACCCTGGCTCTACTGATTTCTAAGTCAAATCTGAGACTCTTCAGAAACATTGGTCTATGTGAGGTGCTCTAAACACTGAAGAGGGCATAATAATCACGATTGATTCAGTGCAATGTGAACTGCAAATAAACCTAATCTAATCTTATTCGGTTCCATCTATTATTCTTCTTTTTTATTCGTCTACTGCCTTATTTTCCTTAATAGGATGCCCTACAAAGTATTGATCATGATGTCTAACAAAAAAGGCTAACTGTTAGTAGCATTTCTTTTCAAGACTATTTTCGGAGAATGTGTACCTATTGAAGAAAATTCGCAAATTATTTATTTGTATGGTACATTTTAAATATTGTATTGTGATGTAAGTGTTATGTATGGTGCCTCAGAAGATCAGTATAAACCTGTAAAGTGTGGTGACAAAACCGTGTGCAATAGTAGATTGGTTCGTCTTGGCAAAGCATTTGCGTCAAGAATTAGTAAAACCACTAAAACCTAAAGATGCCAACCCTTGCTCACCCTAGTATTCATATGTAATAATATTAATTAAGTGTGCAAACAGTATAGAAGGTAAATAAGAACATAAAATATAACAACACAGCCATTGCATGACTTCAGATGTCCTTCAGATTCGTAAGCCATAATATAGTTTCATCCGTTAAATTATGAATGTTTGGAAACGCTCCTTTAAACTTCGTTCATTGACAATCCTCTACTCTACAATATGTGTAACGATTCGCAATTGTAAGTTGACACTGAAAAATAAACATTTGCAATTAAACTTTAAGCATCTATTTTGATGTACAGTGTATTTTAAACTTAACGAAGATCTCTCTGACATTCATGTCTAAAATAAACCGCGGCTAAGTGTTATAAACGTTATGTGTTCAAGTTAAGGAAAGTTAAAGATAAAATTTCATAAACGGAAGGATACTTCAAATTTGTTTGCTAGGAGGGCACATTTCGCGAGAAAAATTCAAATCTATTCAACTCATGACCTTACACTGTGATCATATCTCTTAAAATTTTAAATAACGAAGTAGGACTAGTAATACCTTATTTCCTTGAGAGAATAGTAAGAAGTGTGTTGTCATGTGGAGCAGTGATTTGGAGGTGGAAAGAATGGCAAGCACTAAAGAAGATAGCGGAAAAATATTAGAAGTGAACGTTAGATTAGACAAACAGACCCGCATATAGTGGACGAAGAACTGATATATGAGACATGAAGAAAGTGTGAAATACAGGAAAGACAACAAATAGTGTATGGATGTTGGAAAGAAGAAAGAAGAAAATATTAGATATAACAGACGATATGCAAGAGAAAAAATAAAGAAGTTGAAACAGAAATGAAAGTGTATGGAAGAGGAGATAATAGCAAGAAAAATACAGAAAAGAAGAGCAAGATTAAAAGAAGGAAAATATAACAAAAACATAAAGATTCAATAACAGAAAGGATCCCCAAGTACATAACAAGAAAGATATAGAAAGGAAAAAAGGAAAAAAAAGATAAGTACTAAATGAGTGATGAAGAAAGGGTGTGCAGATTGTAAGGGGATGAATGAGAAATCGTAGAACACTTAAAAAGGGGTACCGAGATCTACGACTCGAAGGGATGCAGTAGATAAGGGAAGTGATGGAGTGAAGAAAAAAGATGGAGGTAAAGAAAAGAAAAATATTGAAGCTATAGTGAATAGTGTGAGTGGAGAGGGTAAGACGAAAGTATTGTTATTTTTAACGAAGGTTGCCGATTAATATTGGCGAAATTAATAATTTTTCACATGCATATGTGTACATCGTCCGATCATACCCAAACTTTCACCACACCTAGATTACTTTCAATTAAACAAAAAATATATTTTTTCTTCTTTTGTCTAGCATAACAATGCAAATGTAACTGAATTGACAGAGAAGGCGGATATGTTGAATCATTTCGTTAACGTATCTTTATTTTATTGGTGTATTATTTTGATTTTTATAAATAAATTTGTTTAATACTTTCTAAACGGAACGAAAAAGTAATAATGTTTGTAATAAATAAAAAAATTAAGGTTCAGTATAAATAATTTGAGTAAAATTTATAAACGAACATTTTTCCTTTCTGTCTTTCCATAATTACATTTTTCGGTATTGTTACAAATAAAGGTACTTACCTACTTTACTCCTGTACCAAACTCATAATTTTTGTCAAATCCGTATACGACTGTAAAAATTTAATATCTGATGATTGTATTTTAGATTTTAGAACATGCAGAACTTTTTATAAAGAATAAGTTTTTTTGTTGTTAAAGATTTATTACAGACTAACTTACCTTTCTATCGTACACATTTATAACATCGTTTCATATCAATATACCTGTGGCTACTTAGAATTATGATTATTATTGTGATAGCAAACATTATTCGGGTTATAGGATCCCTACGAAATTGGGTTTGTATAAAACGTTCATCAATTTAGTGTTGATTAGAAGTTTTATCCACCCTTGCGTCTAGGCAACACACAATTCAACCGAAACTATAATAAGACCAAAACCTTTGCCCTGTATGAACCACTCAACTTTCCTAATCCATACATGATTCACTTTCTCGTTACAATTATCAAAACTAAACATAAATATCGAATCTTACATAATTACCCCCCAAGTCCCCTTCACTACACCTTAACAACAGTTATCATTCCACAAATAACGCCGGTAGTTTGATTCAATTCCAGCAAATATGCACACAATAATAGCTGAAAATGGCAAGTATTGCGTTTTCGCAATGTCCGGTGAAAGCAAAGCGGAGATGTTGACCTGAAATCGTAAGGCTTAACTAAAACTTACTTTCCTTAGCGCGTGCTCGTGAGCAAAGAAGATTTTCCGGTGAACATGGTGAAACCGAAATCGAGAAAGGTTTGGTGGATAGTAAATAAAGCCGCCGGAAAATACTTGAAGAATTAACTTTATTCTTTTAATACATTTTGTAGAAATCCGAAATTCCGATAGTGGAATATTATGATAAAATGAATGTCATTCGTAATAAATACATTTATTTAATTAACACATTTAACGAGAAAGGCGGGAGGTACACACCACTATAAATTCAAAACAAAAATAAGTAGTTTTTCTTAAAAAACACTTTTAATAAGCTTAATCTTATTATTTATTTATTTACTCGTATGGTACATTTTTAATATTGTATTATGGTGTAAATTATATGTATGGTACCCCAGAAGATCAGTATAAACCTGTCTAGTGTGTTGACGAAACCGTGTGCGATAGTGGATTGGTTCGTCTTGGCAAAGCGTTTGCTTCAAGGTTTAGGAAAACCACTAAAACTTAAACATGCCAACAAGCTTAGGCTTAATACCTATTTATATACAATAAATAAATAGATTCGCAATTGCACAAGAATTGCTAGAGATATCTTAACTCCAATAAGGTAACAAATAAAAACTATATCATAAATGTTTTATTGCACCAAGTCATGTTAACGCCAACCAATCGACTTGAATATTGGTACACGACGTAGCTTATGCTTACGGCGGACATTACTTCCATAAAATTTGGCGTATGCCGCGATACAATCCCGATAACAAAAAAAATTCCTTGAAGTGTAGTGACGAAATTAAACCACTACCCTAATTTCAAGAAACTTCTTTCAGCATATAACGAAAACAGTCGTTTATCGTTTGCTTGGATGATTGTACCTGCAAAAATCCCATCGAATTAGTATCTAAAAGTCATTAGGAGGGGTTTTGTACTTACTTGCATAAACACTGTTAGTCTATCTAATGGCGCTGTGCACATTCTCGATACGACCCCAGCAACCCCATCAGCAGCTAAATGTCTCCACCACATACCTGTTTGTTTTTCGGTTTGGGTGAAGTCATCGGGTACGTATTTATTCTCCCCGATATCTAAATACTGCAATTAAGACATAACGTTTAATACTGTGATGAGACTACCTAACATTAGCAGCTTTGTGCATGAACGTACATTTTTGATCATGTTTATGATCATATATGTGAGCATATTTAGAAACATATTGGTAAAACAGTATATAATTGTCACATTGACTTTATAATTCAAGATCAAGTCTGGCTGTGATTATTTACCCAATGTTACGTATTTGTTTACTCAAGGTCACGTTTCCGCTAACAGGTGGCGCCAACCAAAATCAAAGAAGATATTGTCGTAAGTCGTTTCATTAAAAAAGGTTAAACCGGACAATGAGAAAAGGTTGCGCTCACAAGCCACTTATACATTATAGACCCTAAACGTAAATGAGAATGCACGTACTTGAAATTTAGTTTCCGATTCCAAATTATAAATAGCGCTAATACCAATTATTTATTTAATTTTGGGGTTGCTACTGTTTATTATTTTCACAAACTAATAAATTGTGACAAACACAAGTGACAGATAATGAAAAGAGATGAAAGTTACCATGAAGACTCAATACTGTTGGTGTGTACTCCGGTGTCCGGGTTCTTGAAATGCAAGGAGTGGTTGACCTGAAGGTGTTCATATTTTTCGTGTTCCTTTAGTCCCGCATATCCCTTCCACATATCTGAATAAATGGTTGTGCCTGGCTCAATGACACGTTCGATGCAATCTAAAAGAGTGTCGGCGGTACGATCCTCGACCACAACCATAAAAATTTTCCTAGAACCTCTTTCGTACCCTCGAAAAACCCATGCCCCATCCACGTGATGACCTCTGTGGTACTTCCTCTTACCAAACTTTGATTCGTCAATCTCAACTCTGTTGGAAAAAACAAACATTGTAAACTTACCCTAACCTTAATATTAAACCTAACCTAACGTAATAAACTTACATTTTTCCTGGACCACCGATTTTAGTTGCCTTGTTGATAAAGGCATCAAAAACCACTTCCCGGCAGTAGTTAGCCCAATCCACAGCAGCATGTTCAGCAATACCGAGTTCTTGCATAATAAATTTGAATGGGCATTTCTGAACCCAGAGATGGCAAAAGCCAACAATTTTCCACAATGGTAAATTGGAATTGTGGAAGAAAGTGTTATAACGAATCGAAGCCTTATAAATAAAGTTGAAAGTAAAAGTTAAAAATTTAAGTTAAATGTGAATTTAAATTTAATCCTAACCTGTTAGTGCATTTCACTGCCTTTGTTTTGGGGTATCGTATAGTACCCCCACAACTCGAACGGACTCCATCAGACCTACTTGCGTCACTGTACATTTTAAAAATCCACTGCAGAAATCCTTAGGGCACTTAATTTCCCCGTCTTTTGGAATCACTACAAATTGTTGCAACTGTTGCAACTGTGCAACAATTTGGGCACTGTTTTTCCTGTTAAAAATCATGTCAAGCTTTACCTTGCCAGCTGACATATTAGAACTGAACTATTAGAAATAAAAAGAACAGGTAGGAGTAAAAGAGAGAAGAGACGAGAGGACTCGAATGAACGAGTGAATGAGACGAACGTGCTGGAACCACTAATGTAAATTGCCGCACCCTTAACGGTGCGGTAACTTCCGTGTATGCTATGTGAATTTAAAATCTTTATTAAAAACGTGCTCAGCATACTTAAATTAGTACACAAAATGATTTTTATGCAATTCGGAGCAAAAAAAAATTTCGATTTTTACCGAAAAAAATCGAAAAAAAAATTGAAATCTTCATTTCCGGAGAAAAATTCATTTAAAATCGAATTCAGCATCATCAAATTAGTCTAGCAAAAGGTAAAATTGCACTATCGGGGCTTACCCGGATCTCCAGTTTTAGAGCCCGGCTGAATACTGGAATAAATTGTTCAGTCATATTTAAAGAAATCTTGATATGTCAATGTAATGACATTTAACGGTGATGACTTTTCTCTGGCTAATCTAATAATATGTATATAATCAGCAGGAATAAAAACGTCCCGTTTTCGTCCTAACTTCCTTTCTATAGTGCTATGAATGGGTATGACCCACTTCCAAATATGTTTGTTCTATGACTTGATAACTTACTATTTCGATTTTGATAACAACATGCGTCGCTCTATATTACAATTTTTTAAGGTTTGTGCTTCTCGATTGTACCTAAAAGGAACTACTAAAATATCGCTTTCTAAACCTCCATTGGCCTCTTGTCATAAAAAGCAAGATACATTATTTATCATTCAAATTATAGAATGTCAGGTTGTGAACCTTTAACTTGGTTTTGAAGTAAATTGATGATGCCTGTAAACGTGGGCACAATAAAACCACATGGAGATCCACGGTATAAACGCAGATGTTTTCATCGCCAGAGGAGGTTGCAGATTCTTTGTGTTTACACCGGTCTTTTTTCGGAGAGTAGATGTCGAGATTCATACAATTGAACACTTTCATGAATGTTTTCCAGCAACATACCCTTCTACTTTCTTGTTATCAGGTTTCACGGAAGTGCCTTTTTCATATTGATTCCAAATAAAGTTTTCGACTTGATGATCTACAGTAATGTGACTCTACCTTTGGTAAATGTTCTAGAAACTCACGAACAATTTTCTGATAATCGGTTTTTGAAGAGTGTTCCTTTTCTAGAACAGTGGGAGTTTTATCGATGGTAACAGTAAGAAATAAGCTATATATTTGCGGTTGTAAAATATAAATTAAAAAAGTACGAGTTACTTTAAAGTTTTAAAGCTTTTGACTGATCAATTTAGACTCATAGTTTAGCAAATTACGTAAATAAACGTAAAACGTACCTGAACAGTTTCAAAATGGACTATTTTCAACGTATATAAAATAATGATCAGTTGCACCAAAACCTCCACGTGGATGACATACGACTAACTGAAGTATCCAATTGACTAATGTTGTGAGATTTTGACTGTATTTGATACACACGCCTTCCCAACTTTCTATTGGTTGTTCACATAGGATCTTTTGCAGATACGTAGAATCGATTTTTGTGGTTACTTTGGCACTATAACCCTAATGTGGCATTTTTTTGATATACGACCTATTGCAGTATCAACGACAATATTTTTTTACTTTGATTATTTTGCACTTCTCGACCCGGTCGAAATATTGAATGAAATTGAACCTGAATAAATTTGATATAACTTTTGGTTGCTCTGGATTTGTTTGAAAATGCATTCATGCTAGTTGCCAGAAAGCACTCGATGTGCAGTTTGGTGCTTTCTTGGGGGCAAATTGCATTCAAATAAATAAATACACAAATCCATGCCAACCAAAAATTGTTATCAAATTTATTCAGGTTTGTAGTTATAGATTATTTCCAGAATAAACAAATGATGTTTAGCCTCGGATAAACTGAAAAATAAATCCCTGAGAAATCCGTTTATTTTGTATTAATCAAATTTTTGTTGCCTGAACCACGCTCATTGGTGCGTTAAGTAATGAAGGAAACAAATAATATTGAAAAATTATCCATCAAATGTGACTTATCGGATTGTAATTTAAATAGATATCAGGTTATTTGCTTTAATAATATTTTAAAATCACTTTGAATTATTTTAAAGTTAGAAGATATATTTTATTTTTGTCAATAAATTTTAGTATCTAACTGGTACACTAGGAAGGAGATCGAAAGATTAATGAGATCCAAAAGATCAAGAACACCAGAATCCGATAGTCGATTTACTACCGCACACGCATATCTACTATACATATCCAAAGTCACAAACCGCATAGGAAGAATTCTAAAGAGGCATGACATCAAAACTATCTTGAAACCAACCAAGAAGATTCAGCAAACCATCAGGTCAAGAAAGGGCAAAAGAGACTCTCTTTTAGTAGCCGAAGTTTACCGTATATACTTTGTTCTTGTGGCAAATTATACATAGGAAACACCAAGAGATTAATGAGAGCTAGAGTTAATGAACTATCGTCTGAGATACACCGAAAAGTCATAGTTAGAAGAACATTCGCTTAGCAATGAGGATCACAAAATACTCTTCGAGAGTTCGAAGTTACTAGCAGCGCCTAATGGTTATTATAACAGATTGGTTAGAGAGGTCATCGAGATTCATAAACACCTAGAAAACTTCAACAAAAAGGTAGAAACTTCGAAACTCAATAAAATCTGGAATCCAATCTTCAAGAACACCCGACCGGCGCGATTATTCAGTATAAATACAACTTGCAAAGCCAAAGCCAAACTCATTGTCTACATCCAACATCGGAGATGAAACGACTTTTGAAGCAGCTGACCACTCGCGTTAGCAAAACGTTAGGAACAAATTCCAATCAACGATGACTTTTAGACCACAAGTTTATATTGTCCACTAATAGATGATCGTTTATTTTGTATAAAGAAACAAAATTTCTTGTTAATTTGAAAAAAGCAAAATAATAAAAAAGTAAACTTGAAATTTCTCTCTTCCTTAAACCCCAACCGACAAAACATTTTAAATCTATCTATATGTTTCAATTTCAACATTTGTCTATGTCATTGAAATAAAGTCCAATCGTTCAATTTGTTATTACAAAAACGAAACATACAAAAAAAACTATATAAAGCATCACAATTCAATTTCACTCAATTTCTGGCAGTCTAAAATAGAAATTTAAAAAGAAAAACACAACAAAAAAATCATATGGTTTCAAAGTACATACATGGGTCATAGGGATTTAGCATTGTGAACTGGTTTTTTTCGAATTCCTGCTCGCCCTTTCATGTGACAAAAATTGTTTTGGCATCAAAACGCAACTAAAATTATTGCGCATAGCGCTCGCAATCAGAAATCAGCTGAATTACACGGTCTTTTTGAAAATTCATCAATAAAAATTAGTTGTTTATTTATTGTAATCTTCCTATTTAATTTAGTTCTAATATCATTCGAAGCTGTTTCTTGGGAATAAAGCTTTTTATTTGATTATTAATGACTTTCTATTCAGCCTTATTGTCAAAACGTAAGAATGTTGATTGTTTAGGCAACCCAATACTATTTTTCTTTCATTATCAAAACTAACTTTTATTTTTATTGACACATTTTTGAAAACAACGTGAAATTCAGCTGACTCCTAATTAATATCAACCTAATTTTAGCTTCATTTTGATACCAAAACCATTAATCTATGACCCGTTTTCAAAAACACAACCCTGTATGTAAACGCATACTATTACAGTTATCTACTTTTTTGTTAGATAGAAATGATTTTAAAGTTGCAAATGTTGAGTTCAAATCACAATTGTTATCATATCAGAAAAGAAATTTCTCCTCAGGCGATTAGTAGGATATTATAGAATGTTATCATTAAGGTAGTTAGAGGAAAACGTAAATAATGTTGAAATTAGTATTCATGTTAAAATCGATACTTGGTGACAAAAATTAAAAATCGGGAAAAGCAAGTGAACAAGTAATCTATATACAGCATTTACGCAATAATCGCGTATGGTGGTGCGAAAAAATTATATTTCAATTATTTCTTATGTGACTTCAGGTTGTGATCGTGGAAAAACCGAAATTAGATTTTAAGGAATTAAAAAAAGGAAAATAACAATAACAAACAATTCCATTCATAAAAAAGGGGAACTTTACTTTATCATCATTTATCTATATGGTAAGTACCTACTACCAATACTACTTCTCTGAAAACGCACCTTTTCCGTGTAGTGCACCGAAAAACCTCATTTGGATTTTTACATTGATAATATGTATACAGAGTCATCCCCAAAGTCCGCACCAAATGGGAAACTTATTTATTATGGGTTTTTCGATAAAAAATTATTTTTCATAAAAGTTTGTGCATCCCCTAAAACTAAAAATGCACCAACAAAATGTGGCGAAAGACGCGTAATATACCAGGTGCATTCAAAAATTTAATTTTGAGTCAAGAGTAAAGTGCCCTTATTTCTGTAAATATTAAAAAATTTTATTTGAAAAAGTTGTTCACCATTAAAAACTACTTCAAGATTTGAAGTCATGGCCATCTAGGAGAAACTTGAATTTTTTTCCAATTTTTTTTAAATGGTGGCTGTAAGAAAAAAGATTTGCTTTAAATGATAATTAAACGACATCTTGTAGTACACAACAGTTTATTTTAAAAAGCTCGTAATTTACAAATTGCCCAATTATTGTGCTAATTATGGTCCATTTTTTTATTCATTAAAAAAACTTTAACATTTTTGGTTCTTTTGATTTTTTGTTGACACCAAAAATTGCTCAAAACAAATCAGTATCTTAAAAAGAATTCCATTTTCTATAATATTGAGGCACTAAATATCAAAATTAAATTACATCTCAGTATGATGTCCATCCCGCAACAGGCACAGTTCGATTCTTCTTATTGGAAATTGGAAAAAATTAAAATTTGTTCTAAATGGCTATAACTTTAAATCTTTATGTTTTTTTTAATGAAGAACAACTTTTTCAAATAAATTTTTTTGATATTTACTGAAATAAAGGCACTTTACTCTTGACTCAAAAACAAATTTTCGAATGCACCTCGTATATTACGTGTGTTTCGCCACATTGTGTTGGTGCATTTTTAGCTTTAGAGAATGCACAAACTTATATAAAGAATAACTTTTTATCGAAAAACCCATAATAAAGAAGTTTCCCATTTGGTGGGGACTTTGGGGATGACACTGTATAAGAATAAAATGGGGTCTGAAAAAATACGTATTACCTAAGCGATAACGCAAAACGTCACATGAAGGATTACGATAATTATGATTTGAATGAACTTAAACTTCACGACATATAGAAAAAATACAACAAACATTGTTGATGTATTGTTGGTTGCTTTAAAAAGGGTCATTTCAAATGTCACTGTTGTACACTCATGAAATATAAAACTTGGACACCACAATTTCTGTAAACAAAAGTTTGCACATTGTGAAGCGGGCTTAAGGGTATCATTTACAATTCTAACAGCAGGTAGTCTCAGCAGGGGTTATCTTATAGAAGGACTGTAGAATGAATCATTACACTAAGCACGTTTTAGAAAATAGGTAATTTACGTTGCTTACTTAATTTTTTTTTAAAGAATATATTTGAAGGTATCGCTAATTAAACACCATAGCTCGATTAATTATCGAATCAAAATTTTGTTTAGGAAATGTTTACAAAATAAAATTAGAAATAATTTTGATTTAAAAAACGTCTACAAGCAATAACTTTTAAATTAAATCAAAGAACTAAACATGGTTATTTGGGTTGACTGATTATTACTTATTTTTAAATAAATCTATTTATTTAAAAATAAGTAATAATCAGTCAACCCAAATAACCATGTTTAGTTTTTTGATTTAATTTAAAAGTTATTTACTTGTACACAAGAGAGATTAGCGTCTAAAAACCATTGTGTGTACCATGGCTGTAAATCTTATTTCTACATTATAAGATATTTGTTTTTTTCTTGTTGGCCGCGGAATTGGTTGGAGTGTATATGCCCACCGAGATTGGCATATAATTAATTGTATGCAAAACTTACATCTATAATATGTACAATATTTACATCATTAGTGCGATTGCTGACACAGATATGAATGCGTACTACGTTACTACGAGTGTACGCTAAGTAGTGACTGTAGTAAGTAGTCTCATCTGGCGGTTATAGGATTATGTTGTGGGACGCTCGTTTTTTATATTCATTATTACAGAATCCACTTTTAAAGTACTTTCCATCTTATACTATGGTACAAGAAAAACAAAGAAGGTTATACATACTGTTGACGGTAATGCGTGCTATTTAAGACAGTGTAGTCCAACTTGATTTTTACTAACTAGGTAATAGAGTCCAATTTTGAATGACCGGCAAGTTGTATGCATCATATAAGTAAAAATTCCATAAGATTATAGAAACCTGTAATTAATAGTTATTTAACAAACGAGTGTATTAATAAGGGCGATTAATAATCGAGATATTTTAACGCGTGGGCAAAGCGAGCGCTTTAATGTTTGACAATGTTAATCGCCGTTTAATTTAAGAGTTAGTTACACAACTTTTCCGTCGACCGTACTTTGTAATTTTATTAAAATCGTAATTTAATAATTTTAGAGAAGATATGCTATTGTGAACGCATATTTGAAAAGTACCGTTTTGTGAACTCACTACAATTTTTTAATTAGACAGCAAATTTCATTGTTTATACTTTTTGTCAGCTCATTGTTACGTTGAAATACAATAATCCAAGCAAAACAAGGTGTATTAATTTTTTTGTGAGAACGGATTGTTGCTTAATCAAAATAAGTGGTGAATGATAAGGAATGGAGTGTGTGATCTAAGATAGCCAATTGCTGTTGTCGAATAACACCTCTATAGTCAATAGTACCCTAGTATCTAGTTTACCATAGAGACAGGATAAACAACAACTGGAGTTCTTAAATTTGCGGGTGAACAATAGTTAATTATTATTACTTTTGTACGATATTGTCATTTATATTTGTTTTGTAAATACATTTTTCGTTTTATTCCTACCAAGTTTTTTTGTTTGCTTGTTTTGACATTTTAGGGAGCGACCTATAACATTTATGATTTTGTATGATTTTTTTTTTAAATTTTAATTTGGCGACTGATCTTGGATCCAATGTGGCCAACCTTTGCGATACTCAAACTTTAACTTACATAATACAACAACTGTAATAGAAGTAAACGAATATATGCCGTTTTGGTCTAATGTTTATTCGATGCTGTATTTGTTGCCTAAATGTGTTATTTTATTTTTCTTACATTAATATAAACACAATTGATGGATTAATGAACTATTTTCTATTAATGAACAATTTTAGTATAGGCAACTTAGTATACATATGCAGTACATCAAGTTATCATTTTATCTGTCAATCAACTACGATATGAAAACAAAAATCTGTCATAATTTGTAGCAAAGCAAGTTTTAATAATAATAAATACATTTGCAATAAATCTTCAATTTGTTCACAGAAACTTTGAGACATTTTTGTACTGTACGCAACATTCCGATCATAACACTTAACAACATTTAAGGTTATTCAGCTCATCTGATTTACAAACTATTGTCTCACGAAATTCTTCAATATTGTTTACTCTTTGTTCAAAAGTTAAATTCTTCAAATAGGGCTATAAGAGAAAATCAAAACTATAAAAAAGCAATAGCCCGATAAACATTCCGACCTCTTTTGGAGCTGTAGTGGAATCACTTTAACAAAAGCTTTTTCATAAACTCTACATGCGCATGTTGTGTAAAATAACAAAACCATTAAGGTGAAACCAAACTTCATTGTTAAAGAATCTTAAGCTAATATGTCTCCGTTAAAAATGTTGCAAAACCATTGTCACTACTAAACACCTGCAGGATAATCAATGCTGCCCAATAAGTTGGTAAACCACTTGCACACAGTAGGGATGTAAATAAAAAATTTTGTTCGATATGATGTGACAAGTCATTATCAAAAGTTGAACTTGTTTACAGACAACATAGCGATGTACTTGGGTTTCGTGCAAGATTTATTAAACATTGTCAACCACTTCTGGTGTGGTCTTTGTAGGTGCATCATTATTTTGATTAAGCGCCAATCCGTTCTCACAAAAATCTAATACACCTTGTTTTACTGTGATGAAAACTATTGTATTTCGACGCAACAATTGAAATTGAGTATCTCAATTCTCCATAGTAGTACCTGAGTTCAACGTGTATAGAAGTGCGTAAAAAAGTAGTCGGTGCCCCGTTCGGTATAAGCGTTGATTGAAATATTGGTAAAGATAGTCAACCGCTTGTATTTGCTTGTATCACGGATGCAATTCACATATGCATGTTGGGTTGCGTTTTTGTTTACTTTTTTCACCTGTACTGAAGCGCTAAGTTATAATGTGTACGATTCTTGAAATAGAATAGTTCAATTTATTCCACCGTTGTAAAAATGGCGCAACATACAATCCGTAAAATTTACTTTTGTCAATACAATGTTGCAACGTTTTCAAATATTTAGTAAACGTATTAACTAGTAATTAAAAGTGACGAATTTTTCATTTATGAATAATACCATTGATGATACATATCTTGGATTTTAATGACAATGTTTTTTTTAATAATTTACTAAAAATACATGCGAAGCGTTATTTGTTAAAACAGTTTGGTTTGGTCGGTGTTAGATAAATAAGAAACAATTATTTTACAAATTATGCTTGCACTTTATTTTTTAACTTGCAAATAATAATGTTGACATTTGTTTGTTATTTAATAACTTCGTTAGGAATAAAGTAGAACATACTGGGAGAAATACCACTAGAGTTCAGAAACGCAAAATTATTGGTTTTTGTATCTACTTGTTTTACGTGTTCAGTTGAAAAGGATTTTAAATAAAATTGGTTTTCAAATTTTTCAATTCAAAAGGCAACAAGTTACCGTGTTTTTTAGGGAAAGTGGGTTCCACTAGACCTTCAAATTTAAATTCACTTGGTAATAAAACAATAAAACCTATTCCTATTACTTCTAAAAATAAAAGTACTAGATTTTAGCTTGAGGTGTGTTGTCTCCCGACGCGGTGCGGATAATACGTGTATAATACACTATTCTTTTCTGTGACAAAATAAATGACGATTTAATATTGAAAAATCATATTACAATAGAATTAGAAAATTATTGAGGGAAATTTGGTGTTAAAAAATAGTACTCACTTTTTTCCCGAGGGAAAAAAATAATTTACGAAAAGTGACACTTTGTTATCTGTTAGTAGAGATAAAAAGTTAGGATTTTACTCTTTGAAACTGTATCAAAATATCATGGTTTCGAATTAAAATAGTTTAATTAAAGTAAAAATAGCTCATTAATTATAAACATTGTTTCAAAATTACAATTCCAACTGATCTAAAATAATAGTAATAATTTACAAACAATTTACACATAAATAATAACGTACCTAATACAATGCTATACATAAAACATATCCAAACATTTACACTTATGGTTTTGTGACATCACTGTAATTATAGCTATTAGAAATATGTTTATTAGCCTCCCACTTTAAGGTTCGATATAGTTTTATTTTAACCAACTGATCGATAATTAACAGTTTATGAGTGTCGCATTCTCTGAACCATGAATTCACACTGCTGTTGAGACATTTTTTTATACGGAGTTTAATTTTTCCAATAAACCATAATCTGTTTTAAAAGATGAAATTCTTCAGTAAAAAGTTTCAATAAAAAACACAAATTTTGAGAATTCGGGTGATGGTCTGTGTAAGTATTTAATTCCATCAGATTTGCTGTAATCTTTATATAGAATTAATGATTCGTTCACATTGAAAACACTTGAGTCGTTAACTGTTAGCATTTCCTTACACGTATTACAATGTACTTTTTATATATGTAGTGACTTAAATAACCCGCAACATACGACACTGAACAAGATTCTAAAGAACTATTAATTACGACATTGTCTTCATTGATTTTGTTCTCCAGACAGGTTCTAGACGATCTCTTTGTTTCATTATTTTCTACACTTTCATTTGTCCCAATTTTGTTATCCTCTTCCTCATAGTTAGTGTTAAATTGTTCATCTATACCATATAGTATCTCGTCGTTATCTTTTCACAATTCCCTTGTTCTATTGGTATTTGCAAGCGAATGTGCATGTTATGTTGTAATGCAAGCCTAAATTCGCGGGCAGACGGTTGGGCATTATAACCTCCTCTAGCATGAATCATTGAAAAAGCATTTTCTAGAGGATCTTGATTTATTCGTGACGTTAAAAAGTACAAAGTTCTTTCTCCCTTTAAGTCCTCCCACAGACTTAAAATTGAATTTATAGTCCATTGGAAACCTGCGATACAGTATATATTTTTTCTTTCTACACCGTTCTCATAAAACTTGATGGAATTGAAGTATTGTACAGAACGTTTCAACGTTTCGCATGGCATGTCTTTAAAAACTGAAAGACCACGCTTGTAGGGATTCGGATCATTTACTGAAAACTATTTAAACAGTCAAAAATGTTGTTAATTGTTTTAAAAAAGATGCAGTATCTAACGCCGTATTACTTGTTAATTGACCCGTCATCACAGCACTGCTAATTGCTGCAGATACAGAATTGCTAAATACCTGAGCGGCGTATTTAACACGCATCTTTTGAAAATTTGATGGGTTAATATGTTTGTCCGTAATTTTTAACATGGATCTTGCTACACTGCTACACTGATCAGTATAAAAGTGTTGACAAAATCGGTCCACTGAATTTTTTTATTGTTGACGACTATTTCCAGTTTGCTGTTCATGACATTGTTCCTTAAGCTTTTTAGTAAATGAGGAGGATCATACGCTACATATATTTTGTTATTGTCGATTTGAATTGTTGGATTTTCTTTTGTGGCGCCTAGACAAGATAGAGCACTTCTGTTATTAGATCCTTGGTCGCAAACTAACGCTCGAGGTTTCAATCCAATTTGAAACAACTTATGCATCACTTGCTTTATAAGAGTACATAATATTTCGCTTTTAACTGAACCACTACTGAGAAAATAACAAAATGGAATTTTCCAATTATACAATATTCCTCTCAAATAAAAAACCAATCCATGGTTACTTAAAAACGGTTTACGTCCTAATTCCCTAAATCTTGATATCCTTCGACGTAGTCCCAATATTGGTTATAATTTAAATTTCGTTTTAAAGTATTTTCGTCACACATTACCACGCACTGCTTTTCTTTGTCTGTCATTCCTTCAACTTTTTTTTAAATTTTTGTATAAGAACATTATTTGTCCCCGATCTTAAATTAACAATTTTCAACCACGACTTGATTGTTGAAATTGCTGGCAAAACAAATCCTAAATGGTTCAACATAAATTTGTAAGCGGTAGGCGATTTATAATACAATGATAATGCCAGTTGTTTTTCTGAATCCTTCCATGGAGTTCGTGTTCGATGAAAACATTGCATATTAATAAATGTCTTCAAAGCCGGTTTTTTGTTTTTTTTTAATTTTAAAAAGAAACGGTTGTCTGTATAGGTTTATCAGAACTTATACTTGCACTGATTGTTGCACTTTGAAGAACATTCACAAAGGAGGCATCACTAACTGAATCGGCGTTGTTCTCAATTTTTTTCTTATTGGCTGACAGAAAATAGTTGTAATTACGTTGCAAATACTTTCCGCTAGAAAATATATTTTCATAAGTTCGCACATTATCAGATTTATAAACTGTCAGAACTTCTGGTGATTTCTGAGTAGGATTTCTTTCTAATCGCAAAGACTTCGATGTATCCTGTTTAGGTTCATCTGCAATCAAAGCAAATAATTGTATTTCTTGAAATTTGGGCTTTTTAAAAAGAACTTTATTTATGTATTGGCAAAATTTTTAATAAAAATGAAAGTATTTCTTGAAATTGATTTTGTAATTTGTACTTTGCGATACCAGTAGTGGTGAGAAGATTGAAGACATGAAAGTGGTTAAAAGTTTTATGTAAAAATTGAGTTTTGAGAACGTTAAGATACTTCTCACCACTGGGTACCTACCAGACCGCTACCAATAAGTATTAGCAAATTGTCATTGCTGAACAAAAATTATTACTTACCCGAAACAAACTTCTTAGGAACTGCAGTAATATTAAGTTTCTTCTTCGCAGCGGAAGGATCTCGAAAACTACTAGATTCAAAATGCTTCTCACAGATTAATTTATTTCGTAATAAATTAAGATCATCTAGTAGTACTAGCTTTGAATTACCACAATTCATCACCCAATTTTTGCATCTATTTAGACAATTAGTAGGAAACCGATAAAAGCTGATCGTCGGGCAATTTTTTCTCGAATTATTGCAACCGTGATATACACAGCGATGACACGCAATAGTATTACTCATTTTAATGGATAAGTTTTAAACCAGCAATCCGATCTTACATGTAAATAATAACTACCGAAATGTTTTAAAAATCAAAATCAAACTCGAACCGAAAACCTCTTAAACTGAGCACAACAGGAAGACTAATTAATTTTCGGTTTTGTTGTTAAACTAAAAGTGGTGGGGTATTATTACTTTCGATTATTTTGTGTTCTTTTGATAGTATTTTGTAAATGTTATTACCATTGTTATTAGTAAAGCTCAGGAAATACATACTTAAAACCAATCTTGATTGTAATATTTTCATTGTAACAAATAAACAGATAATCATTAAGCTTTGCATAGATGCTTCTTTAATGCGTTTATCATATCTTAAAATATAAGTACACCTAAAGTTGATATTGAAACAAATGTATTACGAGGAGTCTTCCGGATTATCGTTTATGAGTCACATTCCTTATCGGCTTAGTCAGAAATTCTACAATTGCATACTTTTAGCAACACCTTTAGTAAATGAGTAGGCTTGTTATAATATTGTTTAGATGCAAACAGTTGAGTACGTTAGATTGTAATATAAGAAAATTCAACATTCGTTCCAACATAAAAAGGGATAGCGTTTCTATGTTAAAAAATTTTAATTTCAATGACCAAAATTTAGAAATTTACTTGCGTAAGCCTAATAGATTTTAAAACATTTTCAACGGATAAACGATGTTAATGTAATAAATATATGAGTATGGAATTTTCAAAAGTATTTAAAGAAATTGTTTTTTGTTTGGGAGAACGTTTTTCAACGATTTCTTTACGAAATTAATACTTTTAAATCTGCAGGTTTTTTCATAATAATAAACTTTATTCACATGTGTATGTATACAATCTTTGTACATATATGTGTTTGTCATGATGGTATAACCATTGTTATAACCTTACGTAAGAAAGATACAAATAAATATTATTACATTGAACAATTAACAGACAATAGAAAAAAATATATAACAAAGGGACACATTTAATTAGTACGTCGACAAAAATCAATAAATTCTTGTATATTGTAGAACGCATGTTTTTGTTTGTTTGTCAACATTGACTCAATGCACCAATATTTCAATCAACGGCATGATGCATTGGCAACAATGTCGTGCCTTAGCATAAACTATCAGCAAAATTACAGTTTTCTATTTCACATTTATCGGCAATACTGTTCTGTAAATTCTACAATACAATTGACGAATTTTCTTAGCACAAAGCGATACTACCGACCTCTGATGTTTAGAACAAATTTCGGGGTCGCATAATCCCGTAAGGTTGACTATCTTTACCAATATTTCAATCAACGGTATAAGTAACCTATATTTAGTCCGTGCTGGATGCTGAAGCAGTCTGCAAAGGTTCTTACTCGCTCTAATTTTGATTTTAAAACTCACAGTTACCCAGACGGTGTTAGATGTCTGCATATACAAGTTGTTCGTAGGCGGAGTAAACTTAAAGTTGTATATTTAGCAGTCTTGATACAAGAAATTTTGTATATCATTGAGTGGATCATTTTGCCAGTCTATGTTACTTAAAAAACGGATCTATGTATAATTTGAGTACGGTTCATCGTTAATATGATCAAATCATTTTACAAAAATTGTATACGGCGTTGGTACAATCGAATAAAAAATCACACATTTGGGTTTGAAAATGCAATATTATATTGATATCAATTCCTTCTCACACATGTACACACAACAACAATAAAAAATATTTTACAAGCAATTATACATTTTCACACTTATATGTATTTATACCTTTACGCAATTCCTACCTTCCTTTTTATTAGATGATGTGGTACTAGGAGTAGTACCCTTATCTTTCTTTATATCGAATAGTCGAAATGACTTGCACAAAACCGCAAATTCTCTTAAAAAATATCCTAAGCCTTCCGCGATGGGATCGCATAAATCGCGCAAAGACGTTGCGATGTTGTAAATAAAAATTAGAGGAGGTTGAACGACCGAATTAAAACAAACCGCTAAAAACGGTTTAAAAAAATAATCGGAGAGTAATTGTAACAATCCTATGGTTAGAGGCCTTATTATACTATGACATATAAATCTAGAAAAAAGACTTGTGAAAATCCGCACAATCTACTTACGTAACTTACCTAAAAAGTTGCAAAACAAAGGTGGTCACAAATGCAAATCCAATATAGATGGTGCCAAAAAGTTCTGCCCAAAACTTAGTCGCGTAGTTTTCTGTTTTTTCTGCAATCAACTCGGTACTTAGTATAGGCGGACAATCGGTTGTTCGATAATACCTACAAATTAACAGTACTATATAACCTTCATTTTCTTAAAGGCTTTAGCAGAAGCAACTTTGCAATTACAAGCGCTATTTTTCTTGTCTTACGCGGCATTTCCGTGGTCGAAGTAGTACACATCAACTCGAGTAGAATTATCTTTAATGTGCTTATATTTGAATTTTTCTTCCTGGTACATTCCACGTTTACTTTGCAGGTATTCTTCAGGAGCTTGATGAGTGAGTACCATTCCCGTGTATTGCGTGTTTCGCACTCCTTTTGAGCTACCATAATTTTTACTTAAAAGTTTACTTTTTACTTGTTCTTGAGGGCAACACTCGTTTTTTGATGACATCATTTTGTTCATGTTCTCCGTTTGTAGATCGGATCTTGGTATACCTTCAATTAAATCAAAGACAAATCGCTGAAAATCATTTTGAGTCATACCGGCAATACGTTCGCACCTTTGGGATGTTACTATCATTCTTGTGTTGAGTAATGTTCATTTTGTACAAATCTAGAGGAGCCGCATCTCGAATTTTCTCTTTGCAATTTCCAGTTATTTTTTCAAAAATCGACGTTAAGTGTTTTTTTTTATCGATGTTTCTTTCTTTTTTTTGGTTTTCTGGGAAAGGATTAAGTAAAAATAAATGGTGCGTTTGGTCCAATACCTTCCGGGTAAGCTGGCACGTGCTGTACAAATCCTTTTGAATGTGTACAAACGCACTGTGGATTCATGCAGAGAACGGCTGGTGGCAAAACAGCGGGTATACATAAAGGCTGTGTGGTATCGTAGTGGCAATCGGAATATACATTGTATGTCTCTGCATCGGCGTGTGAAAGTTCACTTTGGCAATAGTTATTTGATACACTCGGATCTTTGTTAATTCCAATTTGTTTAACCTACAATGTCTCATTTATACTTGTTGTAAAGAATAACAGAAAACACCTTTATTACAGAGCTGACTACTGACGTAGCAGAAATTAAGGAATCTTCATTATCACCATCTACGCTGCTTGTTGTATAAAGAAAATGTGGTGTGCCAGTTTCGATGACGTCGATCATGTTTTGTATATCAGTATGTAATCTACTTGTTGTATCTTGCTGTAAAGTTTCATCCTCTTCGTTTTGATCTTAAAAAATATACAAATCAAAACATTTTATTAAGCGTTTCTTTTGTTACCAAAATCGTCCGACGTAATATTTACTCCACGGTTATGCGTAGTGACTTCGTACGAACGATCAATCATGTTTGGTAAATATATACTATAAATATAAAATAAATTTGTAGGTTTTTATCTAAGCTTTGACATTGTACTGCTTTATTTATATTTCTATTGTAACTAGATTCTTTTAGAATTTTGTTGCACTTGAACTTACAGTCGAGACCTTCTGACTATTTTCTAACCTATCGATTTCATTTACTGTTCACGTCTTCTCAAAATTAGATGAAGTACAAATTATCAAGAGCGAACTTCTGTAATTGCACCTTCAACCAACTACAGTTAACTTAAAACGGCTACACACACCATGGTATCAGTGAAAGAGGAATGGTTTGTCTACAGATTATTGACTGAATATTTTAGACATTTATAACAAACTGTACCCACATAATCGGTACTCGAAATTGTTTATATTGCGGCTTGGTATGTTAGATTACTTCAAATCAGACATTGCTATTCTTTTCGTAAGATGTGGATTCTTTATTGACATACTGGGCAACATACTAGATACTGATTCTGCTTTAAAACCACACCTATTAAAACGACCTGCAATCATTCTTGCTCTGTCAATTATTCCCCCTTTAGGATCATCGTTTTCTCTCTTACTAGTCTTCTGATATTTCTGTCCCACAACTTTTCCCCAACTCCGAGTTCCCATGACTTGCCAGAAACTGATCTCTTTACCCTTCCTCATCCAATCTACCAATTAGCTCATAAATATCTATTTTCCAACTTTCGCATTTTCCTATCTTTCCTTGCCATATAAATTTTGTTTCCAAACACTACTTGAAATATACCTAACTTGCTCTATAACACTGACTGTCATATCAATCATATAAAGAATAATACAGGATTTTTAAACAATCAAAAATGAGAAGTTTGTTTTGAAATCATTTACATTTGCATTACATGTTGTAATTGTGGGATAAACTTCTAAGGAAGTCTACAATGTGTGGTTTGGAAAGTTTTCCACAAACCTTCTAATTGGATAAATTTTTTGAAGAAGGTTGATGACTTGCTATAAGGTGCTTGTAGTAACTATCTTTCAGTTTCTGCGCTTTTGAAGTTGGGTGTTGCATCCCTAATTTCAACTGGAATTTTTTGTGAGTGTCCTTTTGAGTATTATGCTTAAAAACTAATTATATCTTAGGCATGAAATATGTCACTTGCAGTTATAATGTACGATTTTTAATTTGAAGAAACGGATATTATAATTTTTGTCGTGGAAACAGTCGCATAACTCCAAATCTTATGTACGCGTAATAAACATTTTTTTTAAAGCGAGCTTTTCCTCTTCCCAGATTTCTTATCGACCAGCTGTTCTGACTTCAGTTGTTCTGAGGGCCATTTGTCCTAACAATCATTTGTCCTGATGGCGAGATGTCAATAACAAAATTGCCAAAGACGAGATGTTTACGGCAAGTTATCCTATTCCGCTAGAAAGAGGCATACTGACCTAAAACTACTTTTTCCTCCGTTTGATTGAAGAAGTTTCAAACCAGCATAAATGCATAAATTGACATACAATAAACAACTAGCAGAATTTCTGGTTTTCATTCTCTTCATATTCTCCATGGCGATTAATGAGAACTGCTCTCGCGTCATGCGAATCTTCTCTTTGACATCTAAACTTTCCCTTGCTCTAATTCTAAGCTTTCCTGTTATATTATCCTGCCCCCACATTTATCCAATTGTTTATCATTTTTTACTAAAGTAGTTTTTTCTACACTTAATTCTTATTTCTTTAATTCTCGACCCACTCTTTTTTCTGAGTTTGTGGTCTTAGTTGCTTTCTTGAACCCATTTCTATATCATTTTATGTATGATTCATTTTTATAGAACTAATCGTTTATCTACCTTTTTTGTTCCATTTAATCTCCATTTCACACTAATGTCATACAACATTTCTGTAAATTTTCTTTTTTCTACTATTTTCAGTGCAAGTTTAACATTTCTGCTTCCGTCACTTCCCTTTCATTTACTTACTTGTCCATCATTTACTCACCAGATTGCCAATTATTGGTTTCTCTAAAGAAAAGTTAGTATCTATCGTTGCTTTAGTTTTTTCTCCAGCCAATAAAGGTCGGTCCCCAGATGATAAACTTGCACGTTACTTTCCCTCCCATTTTATTGGTCATTGTAGTTCTCTTAAATGTTTTTTTACGTATCGTCTTTCAAATTTAATCCCTACACTACCATTTTCAATAGGAACTAATCTCTCCCTGCAAAGGTCATTTCACGGTTAAATTATGCAACAAACAGAACCTTGGTGACATATTACAACGCATCATTTACATTATCCATTTCCATTGGTGTCTTTTAACTTTGTCGACTCTTTCGAACACTTTTCGCATTTCAACTGTCTGCTCCATGATCAATCGCTCATAGACATAACATCTTTCTCTTTCGTTTTATGCCTACCTTCTCCTAACCTAAACATCACCCCTTTCACCTCTCGTTTTTACATTCCATGTTCCTAGATGCTTATTATTTGAAACATTGTTGTCACATTCCTTCACTTTAGAGTATTAAAATCCAATTTTAATTTTTTTTCCTCATATGTATTTCACTATATTACTTTATTTTTCGTTCTTATTTCCAGGGTTTTTATAATCGTTCCTCAATTTCCTCTTCTTCCACTGTTTGCTCTACATCTAATTTTTATTTCATTATTTTCTAAACCCTTTGACACACACATAACAATCTTTAATTTCTTTACTCCCACTTTCTTTTCTTTCCATCATTATGAGTAACTCTTACTGAATCAGAAACATTTCCTCCATAACTTTTTTATTGTTTCTGCTTACAACCACTCTTCGTTAATGTTAACAAACATTTTATTATTAAGAATTTTACCATTTTATCTCATTTTCTCCGGTTTTGGTCTTCCATAAACAACGCTTTTAACACTGTTTCCCTTTCGCAATATTCAGTGTTATACCCATTTGTGCACATTTTTTTGTTTCAGTTTGTCTTGTCTTATTACATCATTATATCTTGTTTATGTGAACTCTTATCTTCGCTTAGTTCTAAAAGCCTTTTCATGTTTTCTCCATTCAGTTGTTTTTATATCATTCTAGCACTTATTCTCGCCATATGCTTCATTAATTTCTTTTAAGCTGATATTTTCGAATGTTTTCACCGGTCACCTTTCTTCTTCGTGCAGCATATTGAAGTCCTCTAACATCTCCTCTTTGTTCATTTGTTTGCTTCATCTTTCTAATTTTTTCTTCTTTCCTCATATACGTTTAAATGCTTGTATCTGTTGTTTTTCTTGTCTGGTCTACTTTAAAATTAAGAAATGTTACTTTCCGTCCCTAAACGTTTAAACTTGTTGTTTGTCGAATGTTGTCAACATACTTTTGGTAGGTGATCCAAGACTTTTCAGGACGCCAGAAGCTGAGTATTACAGATCCACTCACCTAACATCGCCTAGAAGGCTTACTGACGAACCAACGTAGTAGCCGTCGTATAATTAATGGTAGTAGTAACATCAGAAAAGACTTATCATAATCTGTTCCATATTATTGAATTTTATTTAATTTTTGCTTCATTTCTTTCATTATCGCAGGGTTGATGAATTCAAACCGACATGGAACTATTTACAGTTTCCTACAATGTTATTTGCAATTTATGGATGAATACAAGCAATATACCATAAAGTATCGACACCAACTACCTCTTTTAATTAAAATTTTACTCATCTTACTTGTGATGAGTTTATCCATTTGTTGGTGTTACAACAACCGGAAGTTGTTTCGGCGTATTTCAAGAAATTACATTCTTGACTTAACTGACCTCCTTTGGCCCGTTTCCGTGTGAGATTTAACACGCTTGAATGTCGTAACTATTGGTTTTTTAATACTGTACTTCAAAACTTATCTTCTTCTGTTATTCTCTGATATTTTTTATGACCACCTGGCACTACGTTTTTTATGGAATACTTTCTCTGCAGTACTTCCCATAGCTACCAAAGCCGAGACCTCTAAAATCGACGTATATAAGATACGAACACCGTTTCCTCGATATTCATCAATCTTGTCGTTGATTGAAATATTGGTAAAGATAGTCAACCTTACGGGATTATGCGACCCCGAAATTTGTTCTAAACATCAGAGGTCGGTAGTATCGCTTTGTGCTAAGAAAATACGTCAATTGTATTGTAGAATTTACAGAACAGTATTGCCGATAAATGTGAAATAGAAAACTGTAATTTTGCTGATAGTTTATGCTAAGGCACGACATTGTTGCCAATGCATCATGCCGTTGATTTAAATATTGGTGCATTGAGTCAATGTTGACAAACAAACAAAAACATGCGTTCTACAATATACAAGAATTTATTGATTTTTGTCGACGTACTAATTAAATGTGTGTCCTTTGTTATATATTTTTTTTCTATTGTCTGTTAATTGTTCAATGTAATAATATTTATTTGTATCTTTCTTACGTAAGGTTATAACAATGGTTATACCATCATGACAAACACATATATGTACAAAGATTGTATACATACACATGTGAATAAAGTTTATTATTATGAAAAAAACCTGCAGATTTAAAAGTATTAATTTCGTAAAGAAATCGTTGAAAACGTTCTCCCAAAAAACAATTTCTTTAAATACTTTTGAAAATTCCATACTCATATATTTATTACATTAACATCGTTTATCCGTTGAAAATGTTTTAAAATCTATTAGGCTTACGCAAGTAAATTTCTAAATTTTGGTCATTGAAATTAAAATTTTTTAACATAGAAACGCTATCCCTTTTTATGTTGGAACGAATGTTGAATTTTCTTATATTACAATCTAACGTACTCAACTGTTTGCATCTAAACAATATTATAACAAGCCTACTCATTTACTAAAGGTGTTGCTAAAAGTATGCAATTGTAGAATTTCTGACTAAGCCGATAAGGAATGTGACTCATAAACGATAATCCGGAAGACTCCTCGTAATACATTTGTTTCAATATCAACTTTAGGTGTACTTATATTTTAAGATATGATAAACGCATTAAAGAAGCATCTATGCAAAGCTTAATGATTATCTGTTTATTTGTTACAATGAAAATATTACAATCAAGATTGGTTTTAAGTATGTATTTCCTGAGCTTTACTAATAACAATGGTAATAACATTTACAAAATACTATCAAAAGAACACAAAATAATCGAAAGTAATAATACCCCACCAACTTTTAGTTTAACAACAAAACCGAAAATTAATTAGTCTTCCTGTTGTGCTCAGTTTAAGAGGTTTTCGGTTCGAGTTTGATTTTGATTTTTAAAACATTTCGGTAGTTATTATTTACATGTAAGATCGGATTGCTGGTTTAAAAACTTATCCATTAAAATGAGTAATACTATTGCGTGTCATCGCTGTGTATATCACGGTTGCAATAATTCGAGAAAAAATTGCCCGACGATCAGCTTTTATCGGTTTCCTACTAATTGTCTAAATAGATGCAAAAATTGGGTGATGAATTGTGGTAATTCAAAGCTAGTACTACTAGATGATCTTAATTTATTACGAAATAAATTAATCTGTGAGAAGCATTTTGAATCTAGTAGTTTTCGAGATCCTTCCGCTGCGAAGAAGAAACTTAATATTACTGCAGTTCCTAAGAAGTTTGTTTCGGGTAAGTAATAATTTTTGTTCAGCAATGACAATTTGCTAATACTTATTGGTAGCGGTCTGGTAGGTACCCAGTGGTGAGAAGTATCTTAACGTTCTCAAAACTCAATTTTTTACATAACACTTTTAACCACTTTCATGTCTTCAATCTTCTCACCACTACTGGTATCGCAAAGTACAAATTACAAAATCAATTTCAAGAAATACTTTCATTTTTATTAAAAATTTTGCCAATACATAAATAAAGTTCTTTTAAAAAGCCCAAATTTCAAGAAATACAATTATTTGCTTTGATTGCAGATGAACCTAAACAGGATACATCGAAGTCTTTGCGATTAGAAAGAAATCCTACTCAGAAATCACCAGAAGTTCTGACAGTTTATAAATCTGATAATGTGCGAACTTATGAAAATATATTTTCTAGCGGAAAGTATTTGCAACGTAATTACAACTATTTTCTGTCAGCCAATAAGAAAAAAAATTGAGAACAACGCCGATTCAGTTAGTGATGCCTCCTTTGTGAATGTTCTTCAAAGTGCAACAATCAGTGCAAGTATAAGTTCTGATAAACCTATACAGACAACCGTTTCTTTTAAAATTAAAAAGTTTAAAAATAAATTGAATAGTCAAAAGTGTGAAATATTTAGATTGAAGCGCAAACTTCAAAACAGCACAATTTCGGGTCTTTTAAAAACAAAACCGGCTTTGAAGACATTTATTAATATGCAATGTTTTCATCGAACACGAACTCCATGGAAGGATTCAGAAAACAACTGGCATTATCATTGTATTATAAATCGCCTACCGCTTACAAATTTATGTTGAACCATTTAGGATTTGTTTTGCCAGCAATTTCAACAATCAAGTCGTGGTTGAAAATTGTTAATTTAAGATCGGGGACAAATAATGTTCTTATACAAAAATTAAAAAAAAGTTGAAGGAATGACAGACAAAGAAAAGCAGTGCGTGGTAATGTGTGACGAAATTACTTTAAAACGAAATTTAAATTATAACCAATATTGGGACTACGTCGAAGGATATCAAGATTTAGGGGAATTAGGACGTAAACCGTTTTAAGTAACCATGGATTGGTTTTTTATTTGAGAGGAATATTGTATAATTGGAAAATTCCATTTTGTTATTTTCTCAGTAGTGGTTCAGTTAAAAGCGAAATATTATGTACTCTTATAAAGCAAGTGATGCATAAGTTGTTTCAAATTGGATTGAAACCTCGAGCGTTAGTTTGCGACCAAGGATCTAATAACAGAAGTGCTCTATCTTGTCTAGGCGCCACAAAAGAAAATCCAACAATTCAAATCGACAATAACAAAATATATGTAGCGTATGATCCTCCTCATTTACTAAAAAGCTTAAGGAACAATGTCATGAACAGCAAACTGGAAATAGTCGTCAACAATAAAAAATTCAGTGGACCGATTTTGTCAACACTTTTTATATTGATCAGTGTAGCAGTGTAGCAAGATCCATGTTAAAAATTACGGACAAACATATTAACCCATCAAATTTTCAAAAGATGCGTGTTAAATACGCCGCTCAGGTATTTAGCAATTCTGTATCTGCAGCAATTAGCAGTGCTGTGATGACGGGTCAATTAACAAGTAATACGGCGTTAGATACTGCATCTTTTTTAAAACAATTAACAACATTTTTGACTGTTTAAATAGTTTTTCAGTAAATGATCCGAATCCCTACAAGCGTGGTCTTTCAGTTTTTAAAGACATGCCATGCGAAACGTTGAAACGTTCTGTACAATACTTCAATTCCATCAAGTTTTATGAGAACGGTGTAGAAAGAAAAAATATATACTGTATCGCAGGTTTCCAATGGACTATAAATTCAATTTTAAGTCTGTGGGAGGACTTAAAGGGAGAAGGAACTTTGTACTTTTTAACGTCACGAATAAATCAAGATCCTCTAGAAAATGCTTTTTCAATGATTCGTGCTAGAGGAGGTTATAATGCCCAACCGTCTGCCCGCGAATTTAGGCTTGCATTACAACATAACATGCACATTCGCTTGCAAATACCAATAGAACAAGGGAATTGTGAAAAGATAACGACGAGATACTATATGGTATAGATGAACAATTTAACACTAACTATGAGGAAGAGGATAACAAAATTGGGACAAATGAAAGTGTAGAAAATAATGAAACAAAGAGATCGTCTAGAACCTGTCTGGAGAACAAAATCAATGAAGACAATGTCGTAATTAATAGTTCTTTAGAATCTTGTTCAGTGTCGTATGTTGCGGGTTATTTAAGTCACTACATATATAAAAAAGTACATTGTAATACGTGTAAGGAAATGCTAACAGTTAACGACTCAAGTGTTTTCAATGTGAACGAATCATTAATTCTATATAAAGATTACAGCAAATCTGATGGAATTAAATACTTACACAGACCATCACCCGAATTCTCAAAATTTGTGTTTTTTTATTGAAACTTTTACTGAAGAATTTCATCTTTTAAAACAGATTATGGTTTATTGGAAAAAATTAAACTCCGTATAAAAAAATGTCTCAACAGCAGTGTGAATTCATGGTTCAGAGAATGCGACACTCATAAACTGTTAATTATCGATCAGTTGGTTAAAATAAAACTATATCGAACCTTAAAGTGGGAGGCTAATAAACATATTTCTAATAGCTATAATTACAGTGATGTCACAAAACCACACCGTAAAATAAGAATATTATCTGCATAAATAAGTGTAAATGTTTGGATATGTTTTATGTATAGCATTGTATTAGGTACGTTATTATTTATGTGTAAATTGTTTGTAAATTATTACTATTATTTTAGATCAGTTGGAATTGTAATTTTTGAAACAATGTTTATAATTAATGAGCTATTTTTACTTTAATTAAACTATTTTAATTCGAAACCATGATATTTTGATACAGTTTCAAAGAGTAAAATCCTAACTTTTTATCTCTACTAACAGATAACAAAGTGTCACTTTTCGTAAATTATTTTTTCCTCGGGAAAAAAGTGAGTACTATTTTTAACACCAAATTTCCCTCAATAATTTTCTAATTCTATTGTAATATGATTTTTCAATATTAAATCGTCATTTATTTCGTCACAGAAAAGAATAGTGTATTATACACGTATTATCCGCACCGCGTCGGGAGACAACACACCTCAAGCTAAAATCTAGTACTTTTATTTTTAGAAGTAATAGGAATAGGTTTTATTACCAAGTGAATTTAAATTTGAAGGTCTAGTGGAACCCACTTTCCCTAAAAAACACGGTAACTTGTTGCCTTTTGAATTGAAAAATTTGAAAACCAATTTTTATTTAAAATCCTTTTCAACTGAACACGTAAAACAAGTAGATACAAAACCAATAATTTTGCGTTTCTGAACTCTAGTGGTATTTCTCCCAGTATGTTCTACTTTATTCCTAACGAAGTTATTAAATGACAAACAAATGTCAACATTATTATTTGCAAGTTAAAAAATAAAGTGCAAGCATAATTTGTAAAATAATTGTTTCTTATTTATCTAACACCGACCAAACCAAACTGTTTTAACAAATAACGCTTCGCATGTATTTTAGTAAATTATTAAAAAAACATTGTCATTAAAATCCAAGATATGTATCATCAATGGTATTATTCATAAATGAAAAATTCGTCACTTTTAATTACTAGTTAATACGTTTACTAAATATTTGAAAACGTTGCAACATTGTATTGACAAAAGTAAATTTTACGGATTGTATGTTGCGCCATTTTTACAACGGTGGAATAAATTGAACTATTCTATTTCAAGAATCGTACACATTATAACTTAGCGCTTCAGTACAGGTGAAAAAGTAAACAAAAACGCAACCCAACATGCATATGTGAATTGCATCCGTGATACAAGCAAATACAAGCGGTTGACTATCTTTACCAATATTTCAATCAACGGTAATATGTAAACCAGCACACACAGGGGAAACAAATAAACAAATGTCAAGAGTGAAAGGGAAAAATAAAAAAAAAGAAAAAAAAAAGGAGTAAAAACAATTTATGGAATTTAATAAACGATTTCAAAAAAGGAAAGAAACAGAAGAAAAAAAAAAAAATATTAATTTTTTATTAAAATTTTAATATATTTATAAATAAAAAATTTTTTAAAAATATTTTTTTTTTTTTTTTTTTTTTTTTATTTTATTTTAAAAAAATTTTTTATTTTTTTTTGAATTCTATTTAATTACTTGTTTTGTTTTTGAAGACGTCAATGGAAAATACGGCCTCTCATCTCATTAGGCTGTTGTTGTTGTTGATTTCCATCATGGCGGATGTTTTGGCGGTCGATTTGAATTTCCAACATGGCGTCCCATCATGGCGGATGTTTCGGCGGTCGATTTGAATTTCCAACATGACATCCTAAAGTTTTTTTTATGTATTTAAAAAAATTTGTTTGAGATTCGAACTTCCACCCATTTAGCATTACCGAGCCAAGGCTTTAAATACTAGGCTACGGCGACAATTGAGAAATAAAATGTGAAGTTTGTATATAGCTTTAAGGTTGATTAAGATGAATGATTGAATGATGTATGATGTATGATGCTGTAAAATGTAGGATGATTAAGATGAGAAGACCTGTTAATTAAAAAGATGAATAAGGTTAATTAAAAAGGTGAATAAGGATAAAACATTGAATAAACAAAATAAAAAAGGATAAAAACATATATTTATCACTGTTATTCATTATAAACTAGTACACAAACAGGAATAGCAATTACTTAACGCCATTTTGTATGACGTATGATTAAACATTTAATAAACAAGATGAAAAAGGATAAAAACATGTATATTTCTCACTGTTATTCATTTTAAACTAGTTCACAAACACGAAAAACAATTACCTAAGGCGATTCAATATGGCTGTCAAACCAACATTTTTTCTTTATAAATTACATTAACCACGACTTTAACAAGTACTTTTAAATTTACACTTGATTAAAAAAACTTTAACACATCAGGGTTCGAACCATTAACGTTTGATACACAATCTTTTGTAAGCAGATGACACCATTTTGACATGGTGACTTATGATTTAAAAACATACCGGTTCAACATGGTTACCGAAGCAACATTTTTCTTTATTAATTACATTAACCACGTATTTAACAAGTAGTTTTAAATTTACACTTAATTTAAAAAACTTTAACATACTGAGGTCCGAACCATTAACGTTTGATACCCAATCTTTTGTAAACAGATGACACCATTTTGGCATGGTGACTTATGATTTAAAAACATACCGGTTCAACATGGTTACCGAAGCAACATTTTTCTTTATTAATTACGTTAACCACGTCTTTAACAACCAGTTTTGAATTTACACTTGATTAAAAGAAATTTATTTTGTATCTCTGTTACACAACACATTTACAAGTACCAATAACATACGTTTTTAATTGGAAAAATATAGAAAGCAGGGAACAAATTTTATTTCTCTCTCTGTTTCACACACACACACAATATAAAATTATTTTAACAAAATATGAAACGTTACAGCTGCCACAGAATCAGAGTTTCATCTATGGATGGAACACCTCATCTAGCATTCGTTTGTCAGCTCGAGACACACACATTTTAAAAGTGTTAACAAGAATAATAACAGCAACAAAATAAAATATTGTTTTAAAGCATAAAGAAACGCAATTTTATAATTACAAAAATTCTATACTTACCAAGATATTAACCATCTTAAATTCGTAATTCGTTATACTAACAAATATTTCATTGTCTGATATTTATACTAAAATTCGTAAATAACATCGTTAATTGTGTTTTCCACATTAACAGTGAAAGATCAACTTTAAAAATTTCTTGCTAATTACATTTTGTTATATACCTAGCATATGTTAAAAAAGAGCGTTTTTGACAAACTTTTTGCTAACAATACGTATTAATTAATTAATTAATTAAAATGTAAAAAAGTAAGATGATTTATCTCATTAATGCTAAAACAGAATTATATTTTAGTTAAATATTTTAAATGTAACCATTTCAATGTCAACAAAAATTTGACTGGATTCAGGGTAATTACTCGAAAACAATTTCTATTCTTAATGTTAAAAACAACTTTTCCGTCACTCAATTAAGACGATTGTTAAAAACCAAAAATGCATCATTCAAAATACGTAATATGTTTACATGTAATCAACGGATTTACACAAAATTAATACACTGCTTTACAAAATAATCAATTAAAACTTTATTTTAAAAAGAAGTTTACAAAAATTTGTTTGATATGCAAAAGTCTGATTTAAATGATGGCCTAACAAACAAATTTTTAACTATTAACAAACGTATTTGTTTTTTATATGAAACTAGATTAAAAATTCATCTCTCCACACAACCTGCAGAGGATGAACATAAGTTTGCGATTGTCTTTCGAAATGAACCAAAATATTTACCATATTTCAGTTCGGTAAATTATAAAAAGTGTTAACTAAAACTACATGCAAGTTAAAAGAAAAGTATGAACTAAAAAACAACACATTTTAAACTCGCGAGAGAAAAAATTAACTTTTGCAAATCAAATCTTAAGTTTTAATCGGTTTGTAAACAGTAGTTAGTTGTGTAACTTCTGAATTAATAAATATCAAGTCTAAATACAATTTGTGAAATTAACTTATCTAGTGTACAAAAAGTCTGTTTTAAATGAGGTCTTAAAAATGAATCAGATAAAAAAACTTTATTTTTAAAAATGTTTACAAAATTTATTTGATATGCAAGAGTCTGTTTTAAATGATGGCCTAACAAACAAATATTTAACTATTAACAAAATTACGTTGTATGTTTTTACAGTTCATCAATACTAACTCTTCATCTTCACCTAACACGTTATCATCCCATTCCACTGATTCACCACCTCAACCGTCTCAAACAATGCAGAACTCGAACACCAGGAGTTGTAATGTAAGTTTTTAAATTTTTTTATTATTAAGAATATGTTTTCAGATACGTTTTGTTACAGATTGTCTGAGACTAACGGTGCAAACTTTAAGTTTTTTCACTCTAATTGGCGAGGGTGAAAAAGAGATAAAACCATAGGTAGGACAATGGTTTTTTAAATTTAAAGAATAGACACCTTCCAAAACCCAACCATCTGGCTAGAGGTAATTTTATTTAACAAATTTAATTTCAAATGTTTTCTTATTAAGTGCCATCTTCATTTAAGTTCTGGTTTAAAATACAATTAATTACTTACTACCTAACACTTTAGATTCCGCTAACTTCTTAATAGATTAAAAGATATGCAAATTGTATAATTAAAAAAATACGGTTTGCAATAGTTTACTTGGTGAATAAAGTTGGATTATAATTGAGGAGCAAACATGCAAAACCAGATAAATCCAGTTTACCTAGTTTCGAGAGAATTGCAAAAAACGTCTACAGTGTTGTTTGTGGAGAAACTGATTAGAATAAGACAACCAATGTGTAGCATTGGTCACTATGGATATTCATGCCAAACCTTATATTTCTGAAATTTGGGACACTCTTTTTTCTAATTTTGTTTTGCATGAATAGATTGGAATTATCTGCTTTTGATTGAATTGTAAGGAGAAAGAGGTACTTGATGCTTGAACATATTTTTTATTATGATATAAGTGTCGTATAACCACATAACAAACAAAACATTTAGATGTGTACCTAATAATGTGTACTATCAAAAATGAAAAGTATCAAAATAGATAATGATGATAATAATAATAATAATCTTGATTACCTCAATGATCACAATTGAGGATGTTTTTATACCAACTCAAGTATCCGTTTTCTTCCCAATTCTGCCCAAATTGTTTGCGATATCAGGTTTTTAAGTGTCATAATCTTTTTTTGTAGAAGGTCACGACCTACAGGTAGAACAGGCAACTGTAAATCTTCATCACGTTTACCTTTTTTTGAACAGTTTGCTAGAGGCTTCACGATTTGTTTGGAATCTATAGTTTTCATAGCATGTGACTTTAACAACTTTGTCATTATTTTCAGCTTTTTTTATTATTATTCTTTTGTATTCGGATATCTCTTTAAGTTTGATGAGATCATTTTGTAAAGCTTTTATGTCGAAAACACTCCAATCTCGACTTAGAACCTGGACAGAGCCAAAAATTGAATACAGTCGTTTATATTCATTTTTTGATATGATAGTATAATGTTTACGTAGTAGCTTCTCCATTCACCCAAACACACGGTCTGCTGGTAAAAAGCTATGGCCGCGTACAGGGTATGTAACAGTGATTGTGCGTAGAAGAGGTGGTGATGTAAATTTTATCCAGTAATAAAGGGCATCTATTATATGGGAGTTTTTATTTTGGGAATGAGTCAAGGTGTGCTAACACAGCTGACCCAATTTTCACCGACCCTCTTCCGGCCATATCTTCTGACCAGGTGTAAAAACACGACTTCTTTGATCCTTGATCACACAACACAAGACATATAAACTGATTTGATGGCTATAGAACACATCAGAAATTGGTGTACGTGACAGTGGCTGCACTTGTTGGAGGTCAAAGCAAACAGTTTTTGAATTTATTGGATTTTCTTTCAGTATAGTGCATTGTGCACAAATGTTTGCTGCAGGACTTGAGAACACAATGAATTCATTAGAAACAATTCTGTTAAACATAGAGAAATTTACACTATAATCTTGATTCTTCTCATTATAGATTTGGTGTAATTTTTTGATACTTAGTTCTGCTGACAAATATATTCTTCTTGATTTCTACCTTTTATAATGACTTTCCCGGCCTCTTAGGTTGCCAATGAATTCTCTAACTTTTGTTTTTTTGAATTCGAATTTTTGGGCAACTCTATCTCCCTCTCGTTTCTCCTCAGATATATCACCAGTATTTAGCACTTTAGCTACTGTATTGAGTCTCTTTTTTGATATTCCCAAAGCAGTTATAAAAAATTGTTGGCACACTCTGAAGCTACGTTTTCTACTGCTTCTTGAGATAAGAAAGTAAGATACTGCAAAATTACGTTTTTTGGTAGGAAAATCAGTGCGTTGTCTTTGGGGTGGACAAACCGACATCATGTGCCGGATTTTTTATGTCTTGTTGAATTTTATCTGGTGTCTCATACAATTTCTGACATATATTCTTGACATCTGTCAGGAATATACTACAGATCATGGCTTTTTAAAGATTCTCAAACTCAATCTTCATCACCATAATATCTACAAAAATATGAACTAGGTTAAAAGACAAAGTTATTTACCAAAAATTAATTATCTTCCTACTTTGCATTTTTTTATTGGTTTTCAGGCGTATTGTCATTGCGTTTCCTTTTTCTGCTGCCGGTGCTGCTTTCACCGACGCTAACATCATCCATTTCAGCCATTGATTTTTATTGTAATAAACATTCAACACAACCTTTCAAGGTAAACAATGAACAGAGAATCACTGTTGTCACAAACACAGTCGTCGGCGACAACCTAACCTGAGAATAATATTCTGTGGAGTACCTGTTATACAGGGTGGCCCATTAGTGCGAGGAAGTTGGATATCTCGGAAAATATTGGGGTTAGAAAAAAACTTTCGGAATAAAAGTTGTGCAAATCAATGAGCTGTACAATTTAAAATTATTTTTGTTTATACAGGGTGTTCCATAAACATACCAAAGTTATGTTTTTTTAAATGGAACTACCCATTTTTATTACAAATTTGGATTCCTTGCTAAATTCTAATGTGACTTTATGGACTATACATAGTGCTAAAATGGAGGGTTTTCGCATTATTTCACTTTATCCGAAAAAATTGACGTTTCGAAAAAATTAAATAACTCAGTTATCCTGGAATTTATCCAACTGCAATTTCGTAGCTTTAATATGCATTACATGTGGTAACTAAAGCTAATTGTTCACCTTCTTAACCTTGCTAAGTTTTGAGTAATCAATTATTTAAATTGAACTCATGGATAACTTGATTTTTTCAAATGGCACCACCTACTTTTTTATGTGTCGTTCAACGTGGAATTTCATAAGCATTCTAATGATAAGGTTGTAGGTATCTAACTCTTACGGATGCATATTAAAGTAATGCATATTAAAGCTGCGAAATTGCAGTTGGATACATTGCAGGATAACTGAGTTATTTAATTTTTTCGAAAAGTCAATTTTTCCGGAAAAAGTGAAGTAATGCAAAAACCCTCTATTATAGACACTATGTATAATGCATACAGTCACATTAGAATTTACCAAGGAATCCAAATTTGTAGTAAGAAATGGGTGGTTCCATTTAAAAAACATAACTCTGGTATGTCGCACTAATGGGCCACCCTGTATGTCACAACAGCATGAACACACGCTGCACTTTAGTACTAGCATTTACAGAACTAGGTACCCCTATATAGATATAAAACCCTATAGACACACCTATCCATTCATAGCTGTCTCTAGTGCCAAATCAATGATGCAGATTGTTAGATGTACTTTAACAATGATTCAAACTTTACACAGAGGATTTACCTTGATTTATTTGAAAATTTGATTTATCTGGTTTTGGTTGCATCAGTTGACTTTGTATTGAGATTTACCAAGGATTTGTGTGCATTTGATTAGAATTTACATCACTAATCGATAGAGCTTAGGCGAATTAGTAAAAATCATATTCGAACCCAAAATCTCTAAAAATGGATTTATCTGGTTTTGCATGTTTTCTCCACAATTCTTCTATACCTTAAATCTTTATTACCTACGTGATGATGAAGTAAGTATATAATATGTGTTTAGATGTATTTTAAACATGGTCCAGTTGTTTCATAGAATTAGTAGTTTCATTTAAAAATTAAATTAAATACGTTTGAATACGATTCATTATTGTAACTATTTTTCTAGCAAGCGAATAAACGATTTATGATTATATTTAACTAAAAAAATCTTTTTTTTTAATCTAGGTAAAATTATAAAACATAGAGGGTGTATCCAATAGAAATATATTTTACCCCGCTTGTTGTAAATTTTCAGCTCTGATCTAATTTAGACAAACTTGTCTTATACTCTGACACAGTTTATTATTACAAACCTTTTAAAAATAATTTAAATATAATTATAAATATATTCGTGATTTGGTGGTCCATAACTTCTAATGGGATATTAGTGAATATCGTGGGATCGATTAACATAGGTATCAATAACCATAAAACTCCCATATAATTCTGATTGTAAGTAACTATATTGAAAGGGCAACATGTTTCGGCAATATACATATAATTGCCATCTTCAGGCCAATAAAATATATATGTTGATTTAATTCTTAAAGTTAAATGTGATGACTTATCTAAAAACAATGAAATTAGTCGAACGAGTAAAGTGGACGAAATACTTACAGTTAAATGACATAAATAATATCAACAATAAGTTGTAATTTAAGAATGCGGTGAACTTTGATGAAAAACTATACATTAAATTAAATGTCACAAAATTGCTGAGAAACATAAGTGCGAATGCAAGATGGTGTGCGCATTAAATTTAACATAGGGAATTAGACCCTGCCAACTGAACTGCCAACTTAAATCTAAGGCGCTAAATTTAAAAATTAAATTAAGAAATATATTAGTTTTGTAGATAGAGTAGATTATTGTTAAAATTTAACATTTCATTTAACACATGGTTATGTTCATTATTTAAATGAGTAATAATTTCGAAGTGTTCCAAAAATCTAGTTTTAAACCTTTCTTGCAAATGTGTAAAATTTTAATATTATCATTTGGGTTAAAAACATGATTATTTGAGTTAATATGGGAAGCAAAAGAGGACTTAAGATTAAACGTAGTGTTATTTTGTATTTCTTTAACGTGTTCTTTAATACGAGAAGAGAATTTCCTACCCGTTTGACCAATGTAAACGGATTGACAACTGCTGCAAATTAATTTATATACTCCGCATTTATCTAGTCTATCCATATGATCTTTTGAGTTAATTAAAGACAAATTAATGTTGTTAATGGAATTAAAGGTAATATTGACGTTTGAATTTGTTAAGAGTTTTGAATCCTATATGAAGCCGGTCCTATAAAAGGAATGGAAAAGTACGTTTTTGAAGCTGTGGACTGGCTAAGTCTAGTGAGTGACCTAAGATCATGTTTTGTTTTAAATTTATGGAAAAGATTATATATTAATTTAAATGGGTAATTATTAGAATAAGCAATAACGAAAATAGTTGAAAGTTCTTGATTAAAATTTTTAAGTTTAAAGTGACATTGAACAAACGGTGGAAGAAGGAACGAAAAGCTGCTAATTTATGATTTAGAGGGTGAAACGAGTTATAGGGTATCACGTGGTCTGTGGTAGTTGGTTTCCTGTAAATGTTATATAGAAGGCAATTATTTTGTCTAACAATTGTGAGATCCAGAAAATTAATTGAATTATTTGATTCTACTTCCATTGTGAATTTGATGTTGTTATGAAGTGAATTTAGAAAGTTTAGACAATTATTAAGTTCATCTGAAGTACCCATAAAAATGACAAAGATATCGTCTACATATCGTTGGTAAAACAGGAAATGTTTTTGATTAAAGGACTGACATGGATTTTATTTATTTCTAAATCATTTAAAAATATTTCTGCTAATAAAGGAGACAAATTACTTCCCATTGGTAGACCAGTTAATTGACGAAATATTTTTCCGTTGAATTTAAAAAATTTTGTTCAGAACAAATGTGTAGGAGTGTGTTAATTAGATTGCAAGCTTCATTAGACATGTCTGACTCATGTAGTCTATTGTTAATTATTTCTGAGCATTCTTTAAAAGGTACACTGGGAAATAAATTTGAGATGTCTAGAGAAATAAGTTGGCAAAGTGGAGAAATTTTGTTATCTAGACACTTAAGATTATCGATAAGTTCTAAAGAATTTTTAATGGAATATTTTGGTTGAAAATTTAAGTGGGCTCGTAGAGTTTTATTAAGCCAATTGGAGATTTTTGAGGCTGGAGTATTAACAAATGAAACTACAGGTCTAATGGGAATGCCAGACTTGTGAATTTTGGGGAGACCATAAAGAAGTGGAAATTTGAAATTCATATGCAAGAGAGAGGTATGATAAGTATTAAATTCTGAAATTAATGTGTCTTTACTGTCGTAGCAAAGTTTCCTAATTCTGGTATTGTATGAATTAAGTAAAGAATTGCAATTTTTGTTCAAACTTTTTAATTCCTTGAAATCCTCGGTATTTAAGAAAGAATCTACTTTATGCACATAATCTACTCTATCCATTATGATAAGACAATTGCCTTTATCTGCTTTGGACACTACTAAATTATTATCTTTGATTCTTTTCTTAATTAGTTTATGGGTTTTCATATTAAAGGTTCCTTGATTCGTTCGAGGTATGAAATTAACTGTTTTTAGAATTTGGGTGCAAGAGCTCCTAACAAAATTAATGTTGTCAAAATTGTCTGAATTTCTGTGGAGAACTGTTTCAATTCAATTTTAAAATTGTTTAAGGTGTCAGAATTGCATATATTGTGATTGAACTTGAGGCCTAAGTCTAAAATCTTTGTTTCTTTTGTATCAAACACGGTATTTTTGCTTAAATTAAGAGTGCGTTCATGAAATTTAAAGGGTTGAACCGGTTTTACTGTGTCAAAGAAATCTTTAAAATTCAAAATTTTGTTGAGTTTTGTGTTACAATTAGAATGGTGGTAAGATCGTTTTTCGGTTCTAAGTGTATTTAATTTATGTAACAAATTGTGAAATAAACGATCAGCCACATATCTAACCGCTTCCTTAACATGTCTTAAAAACTTATCTAATTCTATATTGTGTAAAACTTTATGAAGGTCTAAATGTGTAGTAAAGTTGGTTATTAATAATACTTAATTTGTAATACCATATGTTCAATTCTTCCTTCAGCCAAGTTTTCTTACCGATGTTTAACGCTTTTAATGCTTGGGGTGACCTGTTTGTTGTTTTCAGGTTGATAAATTTAGGTGTTAAATTTTCTTTCAGACAAGATTTAACGAACCATATATTAAGGGAGATTCTTCTCTTTTTTGTGTGAATTAACTTTAAAAACTTTCTTGAGGACTTCAGTCTGGTTCACTGATGAGAATATATTCGTGATTTGGTGGTCCATAACTTCTAATGGGATATTAGTGAATATCGTGGGATCGATTAACATAGGTATCAATAACCATAAAACTCCCATATAATTCTGATTGTAAGTAACTATATTGAAAGGGCAACATGTTTCGGCAATATACATATAATTGCCATCTTCAGGCCAATAAAATATATATGTTGATTTAATTCTTAAAGTTAAATGTGATGACTTATCTAAAAACAATGAAATTAGTCGAACGAGTAAAGTGGACGAAATACTTACAGTTAAATGACATAAATAATATCAACAATAAGTTGTAATTTAAGAATGCGGTGAACTTTGATGAAAAACTATACATTAAATTAAATGTCACAAAATTGCTGAGAAACATATAATATTAAAATTCTACACATTTGCAAGAAAGGTTTAAAACTAGATTTTTTGGAACACTTCGAAATTATTACTCATTTAAATAATGAACATAACCATGTGTTAAATGAAATGTTAAATTTTAACAATAATCTACTCTATCTACAAAACTAATATATTTCTTAATTTAATTTTTAAATTTAGCGCCTTAGATTTAAGTTGGCAGTTCAGTTGGCAGGGTCTAATTCCCTATGTTAAATTTAATGCGCACACCATCTTGCATTCGCACTTATGTTTCTCAGCAATTTTGTGACATTTAATTTAATGTATAGTTTTTCATCAAAGTTCACCGCATTCTTAAATTACAACTTATTGTTGATATTATTTATGTCATTTAACTGTAAGTATTTCGTCCACTTTACTCGTTCGACTAATTTCATTGTTTTTAGATAAGTCATCACATTTAACTTTAAGAATTAAATCAACATATATATTTTATTGGCCTGAAGATGGCAATTATATGTATATTGCCGAAACATGTTGCCCTTTCAATATAGTTACTTACAATCAGAATTATATGGGAGTTTTATGGTTATTGATACCTATGTTAATCGATCCCACGATATAATTATAAAGTTAGAGAGTATATCGAAGATTGGATCAATAATTTTGAATATAGACACAACGAGTTTTTTTTTAATAGATGTAAAGTACCATAACTTGTTCTTAATTTCGTCTGTATTTGTACATAAAATTTTTTTTAACGCGTATAGTTTAGTTTTATGAGGTGGTAAAACCATTTCATTATTATAAAAATTAATTATTTTCGCGTTTGAGAAAATATATTTAAAAAGTTAAATTTTTATTTTGCAAAACTTGTTTCAGTTATTTACAGGTGTTAAAAAGATGCATGTGATAAATCATATTTTACATGTTCTTATCAGCTGTTAAAATTTTATGTTTTTTTTTATTTCAATTACACTTTATTTTAATTTTCTATTTAAAAACCCCATTGTCCTTTATTTTATATTAAAAATAAAATAAAATTGAACAAATTTTTTAACTATTAAAAAATTAAAAAGATTAAAAATTCATCTTTTCATCTCATTTAATAGACTTCTCGGTTTCACAAAGTTTGACTACTTATTAACTTTTTAATCATAGACAAGTCAGGACAAACGTTTTTTTTTTCTAGGAGATTACTCAGAAGAACATTGTAAAACTTTAATTAAGAAATATGAAAAAGGAACAGCGTTTTGTCAAGCATGTACAGTAAAATTATTATTTTCTAAAACCGAAGATGGTATCTTAAAACAAGTGAAAACTTTGTAATGTAGACTTTTATTGCTATTGCTATATGACAAAGTTTAATCATAATTCCCTAAACAAACAAAATCCAACACAGTTTATTATCTAATAATTTTCAAAATAAGAAGAAAAAAATGTTAATGTAGAACCATAAATTACTTCCAAAACTAATAAAACTTAAACATGAGAAAAGTAGCAGTGTATAATATTTCCACATCTAAAATAATTCAAAAATTTGGATAAGAAATAAAATAGTTTCTAAAAACTTGGAAATCTTTTAATACTTAACTAAAAATTATTTTGAATTAAACTAAAACGTTGAGAAAATTAAAACGATACTACAGGCACACAAACATTGTAAAAGTATAAAAAAATACAGTCTCCACATCATGTTGATCTCATGTTAAAAAAAATTTTATTTGGTGTTGTTGTTAAATAATATGTGCAATACAATTTAAGTTGTCAATAAATTGAATTGTCGATAAACATCGATTATTTCAATAAATTATAAAAGTAGTATAGATGGGGGCATTCAGCAGCAATAACTAGTACATTTTGCAATTACTCTCTGTACATGCAAGTACACGGCGTGTACTTAGCGTAATTGCGCGCGCTTGCGGGGTGTAGACGATGTACATGTAGTGCTTTTTCAATTACTCTCGGTGCTTGCTACTTTTTAATTACTCTCGGTACTTGTGGGGTGTAATTGGTGCAACCCTTTTCACCGCCCCTTGATGAAGTAAGATGGCTGATGCATGTGCGCTTGCGGGGTGTAGACGATGTACATGTAGTGCTTTTTCAATTACTCTCGATGCTTGCTACTTTTTAATTACTCTCGGTACTTGTGGGGTGTAATTGGTGCAACCCTTTTCACCGCCCCCTTGATGAAGTAAGATGGCTGATGCATGTGCGCTTGCGGGGTGTAAACGATGTATATGTAGTGCTTTTTCGATTACTCTCGGTACTTGCTACATTTTTAATTACTCTCGGTACTTGTGGGGTGTAATTGTTGCAACCCTTTTCGCCGCCCCCCTTGATGAAGTAAGATGGCTGATAGTGGGACTCGGCCATTGAGGGTGGCCATCTTTTCGAGTACTTGTTGATATGAGTGCGATGATTGGATAATTCGCCGCCCCCGGTAGGGGGTGGAGCGCAGTTAAGGCGGCGATTTTTGATTAGAATTGTGGGGTGTGGTCGTCTTTTCGAGTACTTGTTCATATGAGTGCGATGATTGGATAATTCGCCGCCCCCGGTAGGGGGTGGAGCGTTGTTAAGGTGGTGATTTTGATTAGAATTATGATATATTTGATAATGATATGCAAGATGGCCGTCTATAATTACAAATCGTCGACACCGCCCCGCGTCGCGGGTGGGTTTAATTAAGCCGCACTCGAGATTACCGAACAAGTTGGAACAGGGAATTATGTCCTTTTCTAACCAAGCTATCTCTCTCTCTCTCGATGTGCAGGTGTTGGTTAATTATAAATGCATAGATTGCAACGGGTGGATTTAATTAATTAAGTAGACCCGCGTTTAATCAAACAAGTTAGAACCTAGACTGACTGTTTTTTTAATCAACACTTCTTGGAAATATTAATAACAAATGGATTGAACACAATTAAGCACTTATTAGTTTAAAATAACAACCGCTTATTTTTTCCAAAGACCGTCAAAATCTTAAAACACTTTTTATCGACTCACATACAACCACCTGTAAATTACGTAGTTGATTGAAATAAATCATAAAACGTTAGTTTTAATTTATTTAAAATTGCTATTTATAAATAAATATATATGATTTCTATCGTGCTTGTTTCATCCAACGGAGATGAGGGCGGCGGTGACGGAGTTGGCTGGACATCCGCGGGGATTCGAGCCGCTAGCCGGGCACGTAGCCTTTCGCGAGCTGTTGACGGTCGCCGACTCGAACCATCTGGCTATTTATAAAATTATTAGCAAAAACATGCAATGAAAATTCACTTGCTTAACAGTAATGAGTTTTATATATATAAACCAAACTTAAAGTAAAAAATACATACAACAACTCCCAAGCGACCTTGCTCCCGATGTTCATACTCCCGGGGGTGCACTCGACGGAGATGATCATCCATCATCTCGTGGGGTACTGTGTGGCTCGAGTCAACCACACACACGGACATCTTCGTTGTTGTTAACAGACGTCGTCGAGGCATTTTTTTTTTGGCTCAAAACGTAAAAATTTTCACTTTTATATGCAAGCCAAAAGAGATGCGATATAAGATGAGACAAACCACCAACCCTAATTATCTCCGAAACCGCTTTTATTGGTTAATATGAAAAAGAATACACCCTGACGCGCAACAGAATTGCGTTCATGGGACAATGTGAAAAGAAACAAGCAAGAGGGGAGGCTCCTGCCTTAGAAAAACGAAAATCACAAGTAAAAATATTAATTGAAATCGATTTAACCATGCAATTAAATATACGATAATTTGTATTATTTCAGAAGTAAACGAACGAGTTTAATTACGCGTCGTAAATTATCATTATACGGGTGGCTATGACTGTTGCAGATAAAAGCTGAAGAAAACGAAAATCATAAGCAAAAATATTAATTGAAATCGATTTAGCTAGACAATTAAATATCTAATAATTTGTACTATTTCAGAAGTAAAACGCATGAGTCTAATTACCCATTAGGACTTTAGTTAATTTTAAGCCTTCTCTAGCTTGACTGATTAAGCATGGGTGGGCTCGAAAAATCATTTATAGCTGAGATATATTGTTTCCTGTGGTGGCGTCTCACAATAGCTGATTGTGTAAATTATCGCTATATGGGTGGCTTTGGCCGTTGCATGCGACGCTTGAGAAAAAATACGCCACCAAAATGTGTATTCTTTGATAGCATCAGTCGTGTTGGTTGTACACAATAGTAAATTATTATATGGATCGTCTTTGGGTATAGTAGATAAAAAGCTCGTATATTTAAACTGACTCTTAGTGATAACATCAAAAACGAGACACAAATGCAACCCAACAAATGGCTATTCCCTGATTTAGTGCTTTGTGCTATGCAACAAAAAACTATCGTGGGTGGGCCTCAAAAGGCCGTGTGAAATATTCTAATAACGATAATTATTCTAATTAAATTTTTATTATTCATTAGAAGAAAATGGGTGTGTTATTTAAATATATATAGGTAACAGCTAGATTTTAATTTGATAAATTATAACTTATCCCGATACAAATATTTTATGTGTAAACCTAAAATTATTATCTTCAAAGCACATTTACGTTGTGTTAACAAACCAAAAATGTTTTCTTAATTATAATTCAAGTAAATCAACTTTTTATGTAGGTACATGTTTCAGTTAATGTGGGTCGCGCAATTTTGGTGTGTGAAGCGGTATCATATCAATAAACGACTCGTAAAACAACGCAAAGAATAATTTTAGTGAATCGTGCTTAAATAATAATGATTGGCTGCGTTGGTTAGAAAAACAGTCAACTTCTCGTTAAACTCACATAGTTATTTATTAATCGCAATTTATAATGAAAGAATTCGAACAGAAATGAAAAAAACCCTGGCTGTCATAATTCGATATTAAAGCTGTTTAAATCAGTAAAACCAAGAGAGTTTTTAGTGGTGGGAATTAGGGTATATCAACACGAAAGGGTTGGACGCATAATCTCAGTCTGTATTAAATTATTCACAACGATGTCAGAATCATCAAGCACGACTCCATCATCGACGTGTGCGTTGTCGATGATTGATAATATTAATAAAGTAGCCAAATGCGAGCTTCATACAAAGGGTTTAATTAAAGACCTAGAGTTGAATAAAGAATATGTAATTGACAAGATTCGTTCTTTCGAAGGTAAATATGGTCGCTGCGTAATAGTCCATATCAAAGAGCACTTCTACTACCTGCCTAAAAGGCTTGTAACGCATTTTAGCAACGATATTATTGATAGTTTTAACAAAAAGCCAATAGCTATTAAGAGGGTGGGTACAAAAAACTACATACAGGTGTGACCGTCGACCAGCTCCAGTTCGTGTTTGACCAGTAACACACACACCATCCATTCAAGATCGCGTGCGGGCATAAAATATAGTTCAATTTAGTTGCATAATAAATGTGATATTAATTTTGATAGAGAAAATTTAGCATTAAATGTCGTTAAATAATTTAACAACGGGGGTCATCGATAAAATAAAATATTCTTACAATTTATTGGTTAAAAAAAAGTGTGAAAGAAAAATCGATGTGTTTTTAAAATTAATATCTAAATACGTTCGCTTGGCATCAAAAGTGCAAAAGAATAGTGTTCTGGTAAATACATCATCAAGATATGTTATTCAAACGTTTATTTCGAATTTACTGCTATATAAAACTTTATTATGCGAGTTAAAAAGAAGAAAAAGCCGTCAAAGAAGAACCGGTCTAGCAGAATCCGCTGGATTGATACAGAGTCAGCCTTTTCGTGTAGAATTAGAACAAGCATCGTTCTGAATTTAACCCATAAATTCATCGAATCATTTTTTCTGACTGTCTTGAAGCGATCTGGTTGAGGATAATCCGATTAATTCGAAAAAAGAAACAAAATATAAAAATAAACTTTGTGTTATCTGGTGAGTTTCTTAAGAATTCAATAGACGGTGGTGAAACGCGCGACGTCAAACACTTTTCAACTAAAAATTATTTGTTAATGATGAACGAAGACAACGAAACACTGAATAAAAGCGGTTTTGGCGAGTGGTTTGCTGAAAATGTCGTGCAATCTCTGATGAAAAAATGGAAAATTTTGACGAAAAAGACTCCGGGTGGGCACTTTGTCGCATCGTATCCTTGGGTGTCAATATCAACAAATGTGGCGACGTTCTACATGCATCCTCTTATTTGCCTCTGCCTCGAGAAATAGCACTCAAACATGCTGTAATTAACATCCAAAACAAGGACAATGGGTGCTTCTTTTGGTGTATAATAGCGGCGCTGTGGCCACCTCTCAACAAAATAAACATCAATCGTGTTACATCGTATCCGCATTATAGTGAAAAATTAAACCTAGCAGGCATCAACCAGCCCATGACATTGGTTCAAATCCCGAAATTTGAACGTCAAAATAGTAATATTTCAATCAATGTGTACATGCTCCAAAAGAAGAAGAATGGAAAGTTTATCACGGTGCCCACATATCTTACATCAAACGTGAAGCCTAACCATGTCAACCTGCTGATGATACAGGATCGATACGAGGTAGAAGCCGATAGCAGCGATGAGGACGCCAACGACGGTGAACAAGATTTCGAAGCCGACGACTTAGACAACGCTGTATGCAGACGCTCCGCAGGTGGTGATTTCAGTACAACTCGAGATGAAATCGATTTCACCAATAGTAGTAAGTCCCGAATTAAATTTCATTACTGTCTAATCAAGCATTTATCGCGTCTTGTTAGATCGCAAGTCACAAAACACCATCACGCGATTTATTTATGCGAGCGCTGCTTAAATTATTTCTCTAGCTCTGAACGTTTGGAAAAACATAAATTAGAATGTATAAATTTAAACAAATGTAAAGTTATCATGCCAAAAAAGGATCAACAGTTGTGTTTAAAAATTATGCGAATCAAATGTTATTACCTTTTATTATATATGCGGATTTTGAATGCCTTTTAATAAAACGAAATGATGATGATAGCGCTTCTTTAATTGACAAGTTTCAATATCATCAACCTTTTAGTGTAGGTTATTATTTGTACTGTGCTTTCGATAGCAGCGTGTCTTACTACAGGCAATACACGGGGTTAGATTGCGACGAGTGGTTTATAGACGAATTAATTCAAATATCGAACACATTTTCTAAAAAATATTTCGACAAAGTTGTCCCCATGTTGCCTCTAACAGACGCGGAAAAATTAGAATTTGAACGTGCAACAAACTGTGGAATATGCGGAAAAACGTTTCGATTAAATGATATCAAAGTTCGCGACCACGACCACATACTGGGATCTTATAAAACGGCCGCGCATCAAGATTGTAATCTAAATTACAAGCTAAAAAAGTGATATCTGTAGTTTTTCACTCTTTAACGAATTACGACGGTCATATATTTATCAGAAAGCTAATTAAAAAATGCAAGAATATTTACGTTGTGCCCTTAACTAAAGAGAAATATATAGGATTTGAAGCAAGCTTCGAAAACAACATGAAATTTAGATTTATCGATTCATTTAGGTTTTTGAATAGTTCTTTAGAAAAATTGGCTTCATATTTGCATATAAACCAGCTCTGTATTTCAAAAACCCAATTTTCAGATTTGAATGAAAATGAATTTAATTTGGTTTCGAGAAAAGGCGTTATGTGTTACAGTTATTTAGATTGTTATGAAAAATTGACGGATATTGTTGCGCTGCCGAGTAAAGACGATTTTTTTGATAAGTTAACAAACACAAACATTTCCGATTCTGATTACAAACACGCGGAAACAGTATGGAAGACATTCAATTTAAAAAATTTAGGTGAATATGTAGATTTATATTTAAAATGCGATGTTCTTTTGTTGGCGGATGTGTTTCAAAATTTTAGGCATCGATGCATTTCAACATACGCGATTGATCCCGCATATTATATTAGCCTTCCTGCATATGCTTGGGAAGCCATGATGAGGTATACTAAAATTGAATTAGAATTGCTATCAGACGTCGACATTTTAATGTTTATAGAGAGAGGTATAAGAGGAGGACTTTCGCAATGTTCCGTGCGGTATAGTAAAGCCAATAATAAATATTTAAATAATTATAACTCGGCAATGCCTGACGCATACTTGATGTATTACGATTTTAATAACCTTTACTCTACGGGAATGAGCAGTTGCTTGCCTACGGGAGATTTTAATTGGTTAAATAACAACGAAATTATTAATTTTGACCTGTTTAATATTCGCCCCGACTCGCACGTAGGTTATATTTTGGAAGTTGATCTGGATTATCCCGAAAAAATACACGATTCACACAATCATTTGCCCTTTTGTCCAGAACATAAATTTCCGCCAAATTGCAAACAAAAAAAATTGTTAGCTACATTGCATAACAAAACCCGCTATATAATTCATTACAGAAATTTACAGCAATGTTTAAACCACGGTATGATCTTAAAACAAATTCACAGAATTCTCTCATTTAAACAATCCGCTTGGCTCAAGCCATATATAGATTTAAATACGCGATTAAGAATGAATTCTCAAAACGACTTTGAAAAGAATCTGTACAAACTTTTAAATAATGCGGTTTTTGGTAAAAGCATGGAAAACGTTAGAAAACACAAAAACGTAAAAATAGTCCAACGATGGGGTGGACGCTTCGGTGCGCGTCACTACATAAATCAACCAAATTTTCATAGTAGAACAATCTTTGATAATAACACTGTAGCAATTGAGATGAACAAAACAGAAGTGTTTATTAATAAACCAATTTATGTAGGTATGGTTATATTAGATATTTCTAAAATTCCCCTATATAGCTTCCACTATGAATATATGATGAGAAAATTTGGTCGCAATAATTGCAAGTTGTTGTATACAGACACCGATAGTCTGATTTATAATCTTACAGATAATATATATGACGTTATGAAAACAGATTCGCATCTTTTTGACACGAGCGAATATGTAGAAAATAACGTTTTCGGTATCACTAGGTGCAATAAAAAATTGTTGGCTTGATGAAAGATGAAAATGCAGGTAGAATAATGACGGAATTTATTGGCTTGAAATCCAAATTATATAGTTTCAAAATACAACATTCAAATATCGACGAACACAGTGCAAGCAATAATGTAAAAACGGTAAAAAAAGCTAAAGGTGTTTTAGAGAGGGTTGTTCAAAATAACATTTCATTTGATGATTACTTAAAGTGTTTGACAGAAAATGTGACATTTGTACGAGAGCAAAACATAATTAGAACATTCAAGCATGACATCTTTAGCATACATCAAAATAAAATCGCTTTGTCTGGTTCTGATAATAAACGTTTTGTTCAGGAAGACGGGGTTAATACGCTAGCATGGGGACATTGCTCGATAACGAAATAGCTGCATGATAATATCTGATCCGTAATTAAATTATTATCATTGTTATATTTCTATTTATTATGTAACTAAAATCACGATCTAACTTAAGTCGCTCTTGCTTGTTTAATTATAGGCAAAATTTTGCTGTTAGAAATAAGCTACATTGTAACCAATATTTTTAAGTTTTATATGTTTAAAAAATAAGTAGAATGCGTTTTATGAATTTTGCCTAGTTTGAATTCAAACAATTTTATCTCAATGCGAACTAGCGTGTTTTAAAAAATTTGTAGGTCTTCATAAAACGCTTTCAAATTAGCAATAGCGTGTTTTTGTTTTATTAGCTTGTGTGGCTAAAAAATATGTGTGTAAGTAATAAGTTTTATGTGTATCAATTAGTGTGGATTTGAATAATTTTTTAAAACTATGTACACGTGTGTTTCAAAATGTATTTTAGATATAATTTGTTAATTGTGTTTACACTCTCGCGCGCGATTTTTTTTAAATAAATAGATGCAAATATTTTTTTTTGTTTTTATTTACAGATCTTTCTATTACATTCATATAAGTAAGTATTTAGCGCTTATAAAACATCCTCGGTATTGATCCAGCTGTTTTCTTTGTGTCCGAGCCAGCTAACATAAAGTCGGTTACCGCGCCGTTTTAATACTTTTTCGATTAGATAAACATCGGGGTGCCTAGTTTTCATAATTTCTTCTTGGTAAAAACCTCCGCGAATCGGGTCACCGTACATATCCTCAAGCAAATATGTAACAGGATTTGTAACTTGGACTTTGGCGATTTTGAATAACTCGCTAGTCCAATTATGATTGTACCCTTTTGAAAATACACCTTTATGTTTAGAGATTCGTACGATGTCTCCTGGGGCATAACGTGGCTTGTTCAAGTACAATTTTATGCGACCAAATACGTGGGTTAAGTCTGTTTTTGATGTTACGTTGCGTGGCTTCATACCAATTGTTCTATGCCTCGTATCATTATAGTCTCTGGCAACACCGTCAATTAAATTATACCATCGATAATTGCCTTGCAGACTAAATAATTTATAGAGTCGGCTTTTTATGGTTCGTATCACGCGTTCGGCTATAGTTGCCTTTTTTGTAGAATACGTTGAATAATGATTAATTTTTTTCTTATCCATGAGTTTCGAAAACGTACTATTGTAAAACTCTTTTCCGGCATCGGTTTGTATATTTTTTGGTGCGCGCCTCGAATTACGGAAAATGTCGGACAACGCCTTAGTAATTTCTTCACCACGTTTGGATTTTACAGAACGCATCCATAAATATTTCGAAAAACGGTCGATAACAACCAAGATGTATCGAAACCCTTTATTAGTGCGCGAAAACGGCTGGAACTCCGCCAAATCTAATTCCCACGTGTCGTCGAATCCCCTAATAATGACTTTTCGGCGTCTGAAATTTCTTCTAGCTGGCTTATGTAATTCATTCACAACTTGTTCCTTTGACATGTTATCTGTGTGTTGCGCTTGCGTTCTCTCTTAAATTTTGTAACAGACTATTCATTTTGTTCAAATCTGATCTTAAATCACGTATAGAATCATCTCTAGATTTAACGTTGGAATCTAGACGGGCATTTAATGTTTTGATATCAGCTTTTAATTCGTTCAGATATCGTCCGTTTACATACGGATTGTCTTGAATTGATTGTTTAAACATATCTAGCGTAACGTCGTTCACTGATGATTTTACTTTATCGGGGATCACTTTTTGAATAATTTCGTTGATGTCTTTAGCGTTCGTTTGCTGAATATCATTAATTTTATTAATCGCTAATTTTAATTCGGCGTATATAGTATTCGCATAAGCGTCAGTTGATTTTTGAAAAGCGTCAATTGATCTTTGAAGTTCGCGACTTGTAGCGTCCACGTATTCCTTATTTGCGCCATCGGTTTCGATTTGCGGATATCCGACGTTTTTCAGTTGCATTTCGTTAAAAAAATATTTATCTTCCAAATAAGTTTTTAAATTGATTGCGTTATGTAAATCGAGAGGGTCTGCGATGTTAATTAGTCTTCTATTTTCCATGTCGTAGTTGTTGTCTGGCGTTATTTTAAAACCAACACCTGGAGGACCTCGTAGAGATGTCACACTCGCCGGCGTCATCGAGGCCGATAACGGGCGTCCAAATTTATCAACAGACATGTTAAAGCGACGCTTTATGTTTAGTTTGTATCTCCTCAGACGTCTTTATAAACGTCTCTAGGGTAGGTGTTGATTGTAACAATTTTTTTGTTTAAGATGTTCCATTAAATACACCAGAATTTGCCCTATCACCGACGCCGTCAAATCAAGTTCTACAATACGATTGTTGAGCTTCTCCATTGCCCGCAAGATGGGTGAAGCTGATGTTGATGTCGCAAGTTCCTCTATGCGTTCGTGTATGTGTAGCAAACGATTTGATAGATTAGCTTTTCTCAGAAGAGGATTTTCATTAAACAACTCTTTGAATGCAGCATCCATTTTCGCTTTGACATAGCCCGGTAGCGCAGTTAAAAGAGTAGCGATTTCTCCGTTCACTGTTTTTTGTATAGCATTAATTTTTGCTATTAGAGGCTCGATTAATGTGTTTGAGCAATTGCCAGCATTGCTATGCAAGCGGCCAAATTTGTCTATAGACGTCATTATTGTTTCGGGTATCACTCGAGTATTAATTATAAAACACAGCACGAGCGTTGTTATATAGTATAAGGCATGTTTTCGATGTGGCCGTCTTCATATAATTCTTCTAAAATTGATATTATTTCGTTTCTAACACCGCTGTTCCCGGCAGTCTTCTCTCCCCACAAAACTTGTAATTCGTCCAGTAACTCATGGATGTTGTTCCAGTATCTATACTCTACGGGTTTATTTCTGAATTTCTTAAACAAACCTCGCCCCGCCGCACCACTTGACGATGAATGATACGATAAAGATTCGTCACTATCACCGTCGCTGCTATCTTTATCATTTCGCACACGACGAGACTGCTTTTTTGTGTTTGTTGATTACGTAATAATGGCTTGATTGTGTCAGTATATTTTATGCTTCTGTTTGCTCTAATCGGAGCGTCGGGGTTATACGCTCTTCTATAAACATTTGTATCATAAAGAATGCTTACATACTTAAGTTCATCTGATTTGTGAATCAGCTTTCTATCTGGTTTTTTCATAAATATCAGCTCGTACAAGCCAGGCGTGCCTTTATACAAACGCCCATTAATAATAAGATCCTTATCGCGAATATTGACAACAGAATCTCCAATAACCCATTTATTGTTATCAGCGTCGTAATGAACCCCATACATAAAGTCAACTTTATCACCTCGCGTATCGCTCATTAACATTTCCATATATTTTTGTGGTAATGGATGGTGCTGTCGTTCTAGTAAATTCGTATACGATCTCTCTAATTCATAACGCGACGTAGGTAACTCGACATTCGAAGAAGAATCCGACGCGCCCGCAACTGTTTCGATTTCTTTGATGTCTGCTTCGCCATTCAAGTTTTTGGTCTTTCCGTCAGCATTTTTCGAATTAATTGTCGACTCTATATTAGTTAGTGGCGTTATTATCGGTTTATATGTATCCACAAATGCTTTTCCTGCGTCCAAACGTTGACGTTTAAGAGCGTTGTATTTTTTTCTAATCGATTCTCGAACTTGCTGTATCTTATTTTTAAATTTATTTCTTTGGAATCCATTGTTCTAACTCACACCGTGTGACGCGTGTTTGTTAACTATGAGGACTAATCAAATCCAGCACATAATACCAATATATATATTAAGATGTTTCTAAATTTGCACAACTACGATGGTTCTGATTCATATGTTTTTCGCGGTGTTTTATATCGAGAATTGGTGCTAGTATAACATCGCACTGATTTATTCTTTTTTCAAACCTCGCTCGATCGATTGCATAAAAATGCCAGTGTCCTTTACGAGCCTGTTTATGTTCCAATGACATGTGAGCATGTTCGATAGTTACAATTGTAGAAAATCGCACTTTTTTTTATCTATAACTCCGCATAATTGCTTGCTATATATCTGACCCATTTTACCCACGAGCATATGATGAGAAACTAAACAGATTCTTGCGGTTCTTAAGGTAATATAAACTCGTCGAAACCCTTTCGATAACGTCCTCCGTTTATATCAACTGCGTCTTTGTTAATCATTAGAAAACCATGCGGCGTAGTCCAGCACTCACCACACATTTCTTTAAAAACCTGCATGCTAATTGTAGGACTAACGTGATCATCGTACACGTGTTTCAGATTCATCTCATCCTGCTGGAAAAGGATAACAACATTTGCGTTATCTCGTATCAGTTGTTTGGGAATCCTGCTATACGTTTGACCCAAATAAAAACAGTCTATCGAGTTATGACGCCCCATGCTGAAGTATGCCCTAATATTATCCTGCTTCTCTAGCGCGATATCGTCAAAAATAAATACAGAGTCGGGTTTTGCGTCGTTAGGAGGCATAATATTTTCATTATCACTGAACGTATAATAACCTATTTCGGGCATCGCAGTTAAAATCTCATACAACAGCTTGTATTTATCTTGGTTTAGTGATTTGGAGTAGACGTAAACGTTTTTAAATTTCAGACCGTTTGCTTCAGTTAAAAGACTGAACATCGCGTTAGTTTTTCCCGAATTTGACGGCCCCGCGATGATTGCTCTTACTGTATTCGGTAGTAAGACACCATGTTTACTTTGTTTGACGTCGCTATTGCATAACATCATTAATTCATTATTATGCACTGGCAATCTATACTTTTGAGTCACAATTTTCATTTTTCTCGATTCAACCTTATCGTGAGGGTTATTTAAATCATACTAAAGATATTTTAGAAGTACATGCACTTTATTTATTTATCAAAAATTACATCGAGTGTATATGAATATTTTTGTCTTCTTTTCGTTTTCTCTTGCATATTGACCGTATTACATCCTTTTGACTTCACCGGTTATCGGGTTGTATTGGATAAGGGCATCGTGGATTATTAGACAGTATGCGCCCATATTGTTTTCAAAGTTTGCTGCGGATTCTAATTCCAGTTTAACGTCCACGGTAGAATTCTTCAAGTTCTCGTTCTGGTTGGCACAGTCGATTATAAAGACAGGGCAATTTTTAAATTGTTGATAGTCGAATGTGGGAATGGAGATTGTTGATGTGACATTCGAACCGGCGCACCCTCCAACAATATTGCATTCGTTTCGATCGTAATAGTCTCGTTGAAAGTTAATGTAATTCCTATACGCCAATGCATACTTGTTTGTGCCAAAATCCAAATTCATGGATTCATACGGATATCTCTCAGAATTAAGATGTAATCTAATATCTGTAATATTACCGCTATCAAAAACACTCGCCTTGCCATTTTTTGAGCGTCTCCTTTGGTTTTTCTGAAAAGCCACAATAACCCATCGGGGTTTCTCTAATTGCGAAGACGTCTTTATCGGCCATGTATCAGTTTTAACCTGCTTTAAAGCGGGGTATTCATATAATTCCCATTGTCGAAACGGTATGGTGATTACAGGGTTTCTATTAATCTTCTCGAACAGTTTCAGCTTTGCTCTATCGCTGAGTGTTAAGTGCGGCACTTTCCATTGAATTTTGGAAAGCGTTATGGTCGCATCGGCCTCCCCATAATAACAATCCAAATCAGTTCTCGATCTGATCAAAACAAGCTCCTGCTTCATATTCACGATAACCTGTCTATAATGTTCGGCGAATCCGAATATGTGCTTCAGAGGCAGACAAACCCCGAATTTTTGGCCAAATCAGCATCGTTTGCGCTGAATTGCACTTGTAGAGTGTTCTCATTCAATGGAGACCATCCAATGTGGGCCAGCGCTTTCTTGTCTGCAGCACCATACGATGCATAGCCCTTCATTGCCGACCCGATACCAGGATTTCTGCTAACGTCTACGCGATGTCCGCCCAATTCATATCGAATCTCTTCAAACAAGAAACAAGCAAAATTGTTTGTTAAATCACACGTTTTTGCGACGTCTGCTTGCTTTCGGGTAATATAACCCTCGATGTATAGAAAACTATCGTGGGTGGCCGTAATCAAATCCTGGCTTTGAATTGCAATTCTGATTTCGTCTGATGGCGCATAACTATTGGACCCATAAGGCAAGTACGTGTGAATATCAGATCTAACGATTGAATCGTCGAAATGAGCATCGTCGAAAATATTTAATTGTTCGCTCATCTTTTTTTCCTTTTTCTGTTATTGTTTCACCTTAACACCGATTGATTTTAAGAAAAGTTTTTCTTTTACAGTCAAGTGATTGCTGACGCTCTTATTTTTCTTCTTCTTCTTACTTGATAATGCACGAAATATCTGTGATGATGTGTTGTTGTTGGCTTGTTTATTAATGGATCCTCCAGCGAATGATTTGTTTTTATAGAAATCGGCGTTTTTTATTAGAGCCGCAGATCTGGCCGCCGCAGTTTACAACAGAAAAAGTGTTTTTACTAAATTTTAACCCCATAATTCTTTCTTCAATTCCAATCTCACAGTGAAAGGCTCGTCGCCGCCAAAATCTATCGGTTCGCCTTTTGATTGACTAATCTGATGCTAATATTGCTTATAATGCGGGTGTTTAGCTCCAAATATTGGGTATTGCTCGGTATTTTATCCAAACGATATCCTGGTGGTACTGAAATGTCCACTTCGTACAAGGTCTTTGCAATTCTCCCGTTTCTGTACGCTCCTTTTATAATATTACACTCGACGTGTATGTTGGTGTGTTTTATTATTTGAATATCCAAGCTAGATTTATGGCTAATATTACGGCTGAGTATTTTGGGTTCGAAACCAAGCATACGACCAATATTTCCCGGCTGCGTAAAGTCAATCGCATAAACACTCTGAAGTTCGCATTTCAGAGTATTATTGTTTGCCCGCAGTTTAAATATAGAGGAGTCGTCCAATCCCCCTCTTCTTTGCTTAATTTGTTTTTGTACGATAATCAGCAACCAGTTGTTTTGTTAAATAATTGTTAAGTTCATCTATTTCGTATGATCCATGCGGGATATGGAGGGCTTTAGCAGATTTTTTAGCAGTATCACTATCTATATAGTATAATTTATCGTTGCCGTCGTTAATATTTCGAATAGAATTACAGCCAAAAAATCCGACCAGACCAATCACATGATTGTATTTTTCGTCTAATTCAATCGGTGGATAAAAATCATGCGAAGCTGTATTACCAACACCTTCCAAACTGAATGTTATCGACATTGTAACTGATTAATGATACATGTGTATAGATATTTTATTTATTTATACAAAATTTGAATACATTTACGAATGTAGAAATTTAAAACATAAATGCCCGCAAATTACACTATTAAACTCCTGGTCCTTTTTGTAGTTGTAGTAGATCTCGCATCCCCGAAAGTACTTGATTAATTCAGATGGCGGTTTTACATTGCCGAAGCTGTCATAATACCATATCTCGATCCTCGTCTTCATATAACATTGCACGATGGTCGGTCCGCGTCGCACATTATACGTTCCGCGCCGTCCGCACTCATTGGAAAATTTTAGAAAATTTCGTCGACCCCGGGAGATCCGCTCGCGATAACGAACGCGACCTCCGACCTTCGTCTCGAACGCGCCGTACGCGGGCTAAGACGCGGCTATCCGACGATGTAACTTTTTTTCAAAATTTCCTACGAGAAAGGCCTTAAATGACGGTCGGAACGCAAAAAAACGAAAATTTTCGATTACGATTTTCGCTTTTCGGCTTATATCTCGAAAGTTTTACGACTTATCGAAAAAGCGCCTTATATTAAATTACGCGCTGGACTTTCCTCTTTAAAATTGTTTTTAAACGAAATACTTAACTTTACGATAAGGTCGTGAGAATTTTTAAAGCCGACTCGACAAAATTTTTCAAAAAATCTTCGACGTTCGCTAGACTGGCTGGGGATAACGAACGTAAAGTCCGATCGTAAATTGAAAACGCATTAAGCCGGCTAAAAGTCCCTCTACGCGATGACGTCGTTTTTTTTTTAAATTTTCTACGAGAAACGGCTTTAAAAACGGCCGGAACGCAAAAAAATCAAAAATTTCGATTTTGATTTGGTTTTTTGCCATTTACGGCTTTCGTTTCGAAGATATTTTCAAATATATCGCCGCCCTTAGTAGATTTTATCGTTTTACGTGAGAATTTAAAAAAAACCGCGTCTCAATCTAACGCCCTCGAGAGTTACGAGGGTTTTTTGGAAAATTTTTGAACAAATTTCCCGCCTAAACGGCCGGCGATTTTTAAAAAATTTTTTTGGCGTCCGATAGAAATTGAAAAGACGAACGCGAAGAATTTTGTTTGGTAAGCGTGGGATGTCGGGGACGGTAATTACACCCCCAAAAGCAAAAAAGTTCCACCCCTAACTTTAAGGGCTTATAACTCGGAAATTAAAAGACATATCGAAAAGCGCTCAGCCTAACCCACAATTTACAGTTTTCTTTAAAATGGCACTTAAATGAAAGATGTGGCTTTTATCATACGGCCGTAGGAGGTACACAAACTTTTTTGGATAAATTTCAAAATTTGGTTTGAAATTCGTAGATAAATCGTTAAAGGCTTATATCTTTTAAACCGTAAGAGATAGAGAAAAATAACAGGACGTTTTGAAATTTTTAAACTTAACAAAGTATAAGATGGAAAAAAATTTTCGAAAAAGTCCATACGGTCCGATTTATAATGAAAAATCAAAGTATTAACGAACAATTTTGAGATTTCAAGTCTATACGAAAATCGACCTTTTTCAAATTCGTCTCACATTAGAACGGGTGCAGATATTTTTATTTGGAAAAAAGTTTCGAGTTTACAAAAAATGTGTCTTTATTTTTTAATTTAATTTTTTTTTGTACAAGGGCATCTTCGAGGTTAAAAAAAATGTTAAAAATAGTCAAAAAAATTTCAAAGAAATTGAACCGTAATTTGATCACAACTCGCTTATTTACGGACCGATTTTCAAAATTCAAAAAGCATCATACGCGGATAAAGAAATAAAAATTTTTGGCCGTTTCAGTTTTTTTTGACCTCGCGTGTTTTCAAAAGTTATAAGCCAAAAACGTTTCCGACAAAATTAAATTCGAAAACTAAAACGGCCATAATTTCTAAATTATAACAGATAAAAACAAAATTTATTTAAGAAAAACGTTCCTTTTATGACCCTATCACATAATGTTTAATAAAATTTATCATTTAAAAAAAATTTCAATCAATTTTACACTGATTGCATAGGAAATACTGCTATTTTTACATATTTATAACTTCGGAACCGTATTACGTAAAAACATGAATAAAAAAACATAAGATTTGTAATTTTGCAAATTTTCGAATGACATAATCTAAACAATAAAGTTTCCTTTGTTAATAACATTTTACGCACGACCTCGATATGTACCCGCGTGCTTTTCAATATCATAATGCAACCCGATGCGCAAAATATTTGCGTCAATGAATGAACGGTTTTTTTACAGTCGCCTATGCAATCGTCCAATTAAATACTGTTTGAAACTATTTTATTCTAGATTTACTTAGATTTACCCTAGATCCCAGAATAAAATGTGTTCTACATGATTTACTTAATAGATTTGCACTCGATTAAATGAATAAATGCTATTCAATTTAAATTACAATTTCTTTTTCAAACAAACGTTGTTTTCAATTATGCGTAAAGTGATTACATGGGTATGGATAATGTGCGTTACATACTGTTCTTTTTTTTTGTATTAAAAGATGTTCTCTTATATTTGTAAATGTATTATAATGCGTTCATTTAATGCTTTAATTTGTATTTTTTAAGTATAAAAAATGCATTTGGTGTGTTTCATCGTTAAAATTAAAAAAAAAGATTATTTGGAGTATTTTTTCACTTTATAAAAATGAAAAAATAAATTATACTCTTTTATGATGGGCAATTTTTTTCTTGAAGATAGAAAAAGATTCTTACTTTATCTTTTGAACTTTTGTTTTTAATACCAAAAGGGGTTTTTCTTTTCACTCATTGATTCTATACTTTTGTTTCGTGTGTTTGCATTTTTTAAGAATGGGCAATATTTTTTAAGTAAGAAATGGTGGCTTACTTATTTTGAGATTTTGGTTTTAATATGAAAAAGGTTTTTTCCTTTTTTCACTCATTGATTCTGCACTTATGTTTCGTATACTATTTTTATATTTGCACTAAATTTTTTCTTTTACTACAGTTTTTCATTTTATTTGTTTTCTTCTTAATTTTTCTTAATAATAATGAGTCTTAAATGCTTACATAGGTTATCCTTTTTTTGGTATTTGAAAAAGTTACAAAAAGATTTTCTCTTATATTTTGTAAATGTATTATAATGCTTTTTTCATTTTATACTCTCATTTGTAATCTTTAAGTATAAAAAATGCATTTGGTGTTTTTATGGTTAAAATTCTTAAAAAAATTATTTGTAGTATTTTTTCACTTTATATAAATGGAAAAAATAAATTATACTTTTATGATGGGCAATTTTTTTTCTTGAAGATAGAAAAGAATCTTACTTTATCTTTTGAGCTTTTGTTTTTAATACCAAAAGGGGTTTTTCTTTTACTCTTTGATTCTGCACTTATGTTTCGTATACTATTTTTAAATTTGCACTAAATTATTTACTTTTACAACAGTTTTTCATTTTATTTGTTTTCAGCTTAGTTTTTCCTTAATAATAATCAGTCTTAAATGCTTACATAGGTTATCCTTTTTTTTTGTATTTAAAAAAGTTACAAAAAAAATTTTCTTCTTATATTTTGTAAATGTATTATAATGCTGTTTTCATTTAATGCTCTAATTTGTAATCTTTAAGTATAAAAAAATGCATTTGGTGTTTTTTATGGTTAATTTTTCTAAAAAAAATGATTTGTGGTTTTTTTCACTTTATAGAAATGGAAAAAATAAATTATACTTTTTTATGATGGGCAATTTTTTTTTCTTAAAGAAAGAAAAGAATCTTACTTTATCTTTTGAGCTTTTGTTTTAATACCAAAAGGAGTTTTTTCTTTTTCACTCTTTGGTTCTGCACTTTTGTTTCCTGTATTTGCATATTTTAAGAATAAAAAAAATGAATTTTGTTTTATTTTTCATGGTTAATATTCTAGAAAAAATAATTTGTAGTATTTTCTACTTTTTAAGAATGAAAAAAAATATTATTTATACTTTTTATGATATTTAATAGTTAAAAATAAATTGCTGTTTTTTGTTGATCACAATTGCAAAAAATAAAGTGTAATGGGCAATTTTTTTATATAAGAATAGATGGTTTACATTTTTTTAAGCTTTTGTGTTTAATATGAAATTGGATTTTCCTTTTTCACTCTTAGTTCTGCACTTATGTTTTGTATACTATTTTTATATTTACACTAAATTTTTTTCTTTTACTACCGTTTTTCATATTATTTGTTTTCTTCTTCATTTTTTGTTAATAATATTGAGTCTTAAATTACACGTTTTATCAATAATGTGTACAAATTACTTCCTTTTCTTTTTAGTATTTACGTAAGTTGGAAAAAAGCCGTTTCTAGGTTTAAAAATAAAAAATTGCATTTTTTTTAAAGAAAGCAATAAATATAGTTTGTTTATTTTTTATTAAATTCTCTTATATCTTTTGTCTTTCAGTGTTTAAAATAAAATGGGTTTTTGATTTCTATCGATTAAGAGCCTTTTTAATTTAAAATAAAAAATGTCATTTGAATTTTGTATTTTTAAGTATGAAAAAATGCATTTGTTGTTAGTTTTATGGTTAATATTCTAAAAAAAAAAAGCAATTTGTAGTTTTTTCACATTTTTAGAATGACAATAAATATTATTTTTACTTTCTATGATTTTGAGAGTAAAAATTAATTGTTATTTTTGTTGCCTAAAATTGGAAAAAATAAAGTTTACTTTACAATTTTTTAAGAAACAAAAATAATCTTAGTTTTTTTCCTTTTGAGCTTTTCTTTTTAATATGAAAAGCAATTTTCTTTTTTCACCCTTTGATTCTAGACTTAAGTTTCGTATATTGTTTTTGTATTTACATAAAGATTTTTCTTTTACTACAGTTTTTCATTTTGTATTTTCTATTGTCTTTATCAAATTTGTATTCGAAAACGACGGTACTTAGATGTTTACAATCTGGCGAGCAAAGCGAGCCGTGTCTATCAAATTTGCATTAAAACAAGTTCTTTGATTAAGAAAAGTCAGAGTTTGACCTTCAAAATTTGGCAAGCAGAAACGAACCGTGTTTTTATTAAAGTTGCAATCGGAAAAAGATGCTACTTTCATGTTTACAATCTGGCGAGCGAAGCGAGTATGTTTTTATCAAATTTACATTGCAACAAGTTCTTTCATTAAGAAAAGCCAGAGTTTGACCATTACAATCTGGCGAGCGAAGCAAGCCGTGTCTTTATCAAAGTTGCAATCGGAAAAGGGACACTACTTTTATGTTTACAATCTGGCGAGCGAAGCAAGCCGTGTCTTTATCAAAGTTGCAATCGGAAAAGGACACTACTTTTATGTTTACAATCTGGCGAGCGAAGCGAGCCGTGTTTTTATCAAATTTGTATTGAAACAATTTCTTTGATTATGAAAAGCTACAGTTTAGTCTTCACAATTTGGCGAGCAATGTTGCAATTGGAAAACGCCGTCATTCTTATGTTTACAAACCGGCGAGCGAAGCGAACCGTGTCTTTATCAATGTTGCAGTCGGTAAACGACGTCACTTTGATGTTTACAATCTGGCGAGCGAAGCGAGCCGTGTCATTATCAAATTTGCATTCGGAAAACGACGCCATTGTGTTGTTTACATTTTGGCGAGCGAAGCTAGCCGTGTCTTTATCAAAGTTGCAATCGGAAAAGGATGCTACTTTCAAGTTTACAATCTGGCAAGCAAAGCGAGCCGTGTCTTTATTAAATTTGCATTCGGAAAACGACGCTACTTTGATGTTTACAATCTGGCGAGCGAAGCGAGCCGTTATCTAGTATAAAAATTTGATTTCGGAAAACGACGCTACTTTGATGTTTACAATCTGGCGAGCGAAGCGAGCTGTGTATCTTCTCAAACTATCCCGCGACAATAGAATGCTGTGAAGCAGCAAACCCCTTCGCCGCGAAGCGGCGCTAGGCGAGGTCGCGTTACGCGACCCTAGTTTCTTATAACACACCCAATGTGTTCCTGGTCCCCGAACACTATCTAGGTTTACAATCGCTGACTCGTTCACAGCAGGTCCCTCTTTTGGTAAATTATCGCGCATAAATACATCTCTAAAGTATGGCGCATTTCTAGCTAACTTTCGCAAATCGACATCTGTTAACGCTCTTTCGGGAAGCTTTATTAGTTTTTGAACCGCGATGTGGTTTCAGATATAGTGCAGAACCGGTCTTTGTGTATGGTTTTAGATATAATGCAGAGCCGCGTTTTCCGTATGGCTTCAAGTATATGCCGCTACCTTTCTTCCCCAGGGCTATAGCTTCCATCGTGCGGTTATGTCGAGTAGCTTCTTCAGCACGCTGCTTTGCGTTTTTCGCGTCGTTAACGGCTCTAGCTATTCCAGCGGCACCACCAGCGAGCGCTCCAGTTGCAGAAAGTCCGGCAAATAGTGGTATTAGAAATGGTAATATTCCACCACTTTTAGGGATTGGAATGATACGAGGCATTACTATGTTTCGTTTTCCACCAAAATGTCGAACAGCCAGCTTCGCTTGATCGTAGGCTTTTTTAATCATAGAGATAGGGTTACCGCCTCCGCCGCCGTTTACATAATTAGTTTTCGTATTATTCTTAATCATACGGTGAACTTTGTTGAACGACGCTCTCACTCTTCGTTTCTTTATTTTTCGCTTCATGGTTCTAGTTTTTGATTTATTCAAACCCATGCCTAATGACCGCTTAGCACGCATAGCCGCACTAACTGCTAGAGCAGCTGTTCTTTCACCCAAACTTGCGTCTTTTGACTTGAATCGCTCCCAAGCTTTTGTTGGAGCAAATGATCAGCCCGATGTCTTGCAGCTAAATCGTTAGGGCTGGTATTGTAGCTGATATCGTGTGCTTTGCAGTGCGAATCTAGGGCATTAATACCAGCATCGCCCTGGCCAACCGTTTTTGTAGCTTTGTGCCCGGTCCACAATATTGATACCCTGGCAGGTGTAATTCTACAGGAAGTTTGTTAATTAGACTGTTTATAACACCAGTTCCTTGTTTGCACTTCATTTTTTACCCTTCTTTGATGCCAGCATGACGCCTTTTGCTTGACAATTAGCATGCAAATATATTTATACAGACATCATAGAATATTTTTTTATCTTGTAGGCTTGATTAAAAATTATTTACTAGACAAATATGCATATATTTAAAAACAATACATGAAAAGAAATACATAAAAGCATCATCGATGCTTGGTTTCTAGCGCATATTTTCCGCTACACACGACATAATAAAACTAGGACGGCGATATAAAACTTCCATTAAACATAATACATTGTGCGAATTAATATTACATTCAATGTTTAACAGTTTTCATACGCGTCATAAACACTCCAGCCATCATCGTCGTAGTTGGATTGATCCAATGTTTTCTTCTTTCCCTGCTCGATTGCAACACGCTTGATTACATGGTTGTAGAACGCTTCCAGATTGTGTGATTGCATTAACTCCAACCGATAATTAATTATTTCTCTCAAACCAAACATGCAATCCACATCCCACTTGTTTAGAACGCAATTTTTATAATCACGGGTTAAAGTGATTGTGTTTACAAAACCATTATCACTACAGGCGTTCCAACCAATCAAATCGGGATGATATTCTGTAGTGTAAACGATTTTCACATCGCGAGATATGTCAGAAGTTTTACTTATGCACTCTATGGGTCCATCATTAACATCTACAAACTCCTGTCTAAACTCTTCGCCGACGGAGTTGCAGAAAAAGTCGTTCATGAGATGATTGCGGAGCCCCATTAGCTTCTTCCATTCGTCAATGGTTAGCAGGACATTGTTTTTTCTCGATCGTTGTAATGCGCATTGTGTGGGCCACTTGCGCTGCATACACCATTATACTCTGGGCTGTTCCAAATTCTAATTACCGGTGTAAGTTGCAGATAAGTACTGTACCCGATTTCTATATATTTTCCCTCATCGTCATAGTCTAGCTTATAGCAGGTCGCGTTCACCAGCTTCTCGTTCGAAGCGTTGTTGAAATTGAGAAGTCTCGACTCGTTGGCTATGTCGTATTCCGTGGCAAAAGACCACGAAGACGACGACGACGAATTCGAATCCACCGGAGCGTTTTGCTGCTGTTGACTCCCTGTGTTTAACGTATCCATTGATTTTTCTGTTCAACACCACCACCACAAAACCCAATCGTCGTAGCCGGGGAATCCAAATTTAATGGAACGGAGCGCGATTTTGCACGCTGAATAAAATTTTTTATATCACAACTTATTTTATCGCTCATAACACTAAGAACAACCGAAATCACCTCCACGAAGACTCGAAAGAAACTAATGACCGCTTCATTTTATTTTATCACAAGCGTGATCCGTAATTTACACCCGCACATATATAATTAAGGAACACCTGGGCTTTCAAACAACTAGAGAGAGATAAACAGGTTAGAAAAAGACGCAATTTCAGGATCCAACTTGTTTAGCTGTCTAGTTCATCTTAATGAAATCCACCCGTTGCAATCTATGCATTTATAATTAACCAACACCTGCACATCGAGAGAGAGAGATAGCTTGGTTAGAAAAGGACATAATTCCCTGTTCCAACTTGTTCGGTAATCTCGAGTGCGGCTTAATTAAACCCACCCGCGACGCGGGGCGGTGTCGACGATTTGTAATTATAGACGGCCATCTTGCATATCATTATCAAATATATCATAATTCTAATCAAAATCACCACCTTAACAACGCTCCACCCCCTACCGGGGGCGGCAGATATCCAATCATCGCACTCATATGAACAAGTACTCGAAAAGACGACCACACCCCACAATTCTAATCAAAAATCGCCGCCTTAACTGCGCTCCACCCCCTACCGGGGGCGGCGAATTATCCAATCATCGCACTCATATCAACAAGTACTCGAAAAGATGGCCACCCTCAATGGCCGAGTCCCACTATCAGCCATCTTACTTCATCAAGGGGGCGGCGAAAAGGGTTGCAACAATTACACCCCACAAGTACCAGAGTAATTAAAAATGTAGCAAGTACCGAGAGTAATCGAAAAAGCACTACATATACATCGTTTACACCCCGCAAGCGCACATGCATCAGCCATCTTACTTCATCAAGGGGCGGTGAAAAGGGTTGCACCAATTACACCCACAAGTACCAGAGTAATTAAAAATGTAGCAAGCATCGAGAGTAATTGAAAAAGCACTACATGTACATCGTCTACACCCCGCAAGCGCACATGCATCAGCCATCTTACTTCATCAAGGGGGCGGTGAAAAGGGTTGCACCAATTACACCCCACAAGTACCGAGTAATTAAAAAGTAGCAAGCACCAGAGTAATTGAAAAAGCACTACATGTACATCGGCTACACCCCGCAAGCGCGCGCAATTACGCTAAGTACACGCCGTGTACTTGCATGTACAGAAAGTAATTGCAAAATGTACTAGTTATTGCTGCTGAATGCCCCATCTATACTACTTATAAATAAGAAAACAAAAAAAAAAATTTTATAAAAACCTATTCAAGAGTTTGAGGAAATCTTTATAAAAAAAAACGGTTTTTTTTTTGGGGGAAAATTTTTTTTTATAAAATTAATTACTTTTTTTTTATTCTTTCAAAAAAAAAAAGAAAAAAAAAAAAAAAAAAAAATTGATTGTATTTTGTTCCCCTTTTTTTTTATTAGAATATTTTTGGTTGGTAAAAAAAAATGTGTTTGTTGTTTTTATTTTTTTAATTACTTAAATAAAATAATGGATGACACAGCTAATCATTTAGAAGTTATAGAAACCTACAACTGATTATCGAGTTGGGATTTCAATAACGTTGTTGTGAAGAAAAAATTGCGAAGATTTTTGTAAGGTGTAGTACAGACGGAATATAGAATTTTGATAGTCAGTTAACTAAATATTTTTCTTTAGGAATCCGATCCTCGTCGTTTGTTGGTAATTATTGGAAACTAGAGCTGTTGATTATTTCTTTAACTTCTACCACAACTAGACGTCCTGTTGATGAATTAAACATTTAATTAATTAATATTTACAAAACGTGTTTTATTGAATTAAATTTGATTTTTGTATATCCATTTGCATTAGTTCATTGTATTAAAAATAAATGTGTAATAAAATAATTTATTTAAGTCTTAATTATCGATAGATATACAATTTTAGTTTTCGAAATAGTTATGTAAATAAAAAAATGAAATTAATTTTTGTTTAGTTTAACCTTATAAGACAATTTTGCAAAAGAAAAAACAGTTGAAGAGTTTTTTATCTTATTCGATATCATGTTTATAATGGTTAGTTAATTTTTTGAACACTGTAGCATCTTCTTTTGAATTCTTATTTTTAAACATTCATCTGATTTCAAAAATAACCTTGCTGATTTTATTGAATAAGACTATATGTTCTCAATATTGTCTTGAATTGAAAAAGTTACCAACTTGGTTCAAATTCCATTAACAATGTTTGAGAAAATAATATTTAAGCGTGCTCCAATACTTCGTTGAAAGCGTTCTAAAAACAAAAATGTAAATACATTTGAAATTAAATTTGTTAAATAAAATTACCTCTAGCCAGATGGTTGGGTTTTGGACGGTGTCCATTCTTTAAATTTAAAAAACCATTGTCCTACCCATGGTTCTAAATTTTTTTATCTCTTTTTCACCCTCGCCAATTAGAGCGAAAAAACTTAAAGTTTGCACCGTTACTCGTTCCGCCTCCGAAAATCTGTAACAAAACCTATCTTAAAACATATTCTTAATAATAAAAAAAATTAAAAAAACTTACATTATAACTCCGGGTGTTCGATTTCTGCATTGTTTGAGACGGTTGAGGTGATAATGAATCAGTGGAATGGGATGATAACGTGTTAGGGGAAGATGAAGAGTTAGTATGAAATAAATCCGGTAGATATGTCGATGGTGATGATATGAAATCGTTGATGAACTGTAAAAACATAAAACGTAATTTCTAAAAATAAAAAATGCAAGAACTTACATTATTATTTGAAGTTGATGGTGTTGGGTTAACATCCAGCTGTCGTAAACACGTATTAGAAAATATTTGTAAAAATAAATCAAAAACTTACTTCGAACGTGTTAGTTTCAACGCCTGACATTGGATTCAAAACAACAGATGAATTCGATGAAATTTCCGATGTAGCATTAACACCAAACTGTAATCCATATGTGAGAAAAGTAATTTTAAAAAACAATTGTACAAAATAACATACCTTGATGTTGCATACGTTTTTAATAAAACGATCGAAAAGGTCGTAACAGCATCCTGTTCAAATCTCGTCATACATCTCCAGAATTTACTCTCGTTGAAACCACCACGCGCATATACTTTTAACAAATTTTTTCACGAACATTGTTTCGAATTGAAACAATAGTTTTGTTTAAAAAAAAAACACATTAAGAGACTTGAGTAATTACCCTGAATCCTGTCAAATTTTTGTTGACATTGAAATGTTTACATTGAAAATATTTATCTAAAATATAATTCTGTTGTAGCATTCATGAGATAAATCATCTTACTGTTTTATATGTTAATTAATTAACACGTATTGTTAGCTAAACATTGAAATGGTTACATTAAAAATATTTAACTAAAATATAATTCTGTTTTAGTATTAATGAAATAAATCATCTTACTTTTTTACATTTTAATTAATCAATTAATTAATACGTATTGTTAGCAAAAAACGCTCTTTTTTAACATATGCTAGGTATACAACAAATGTAATTAGCAAGAAATTTTTGAAAGTTGATCTTTCACTTTTAATGTAGAAAACACAATTAACGATGTTATTTACGAATTTTTAGTATAAATATCAGGCATAGAAATATTTGTTAGTATAACGAATTACGAATTTAAGATGGTTAATATCTTGGTAAGTATAGAATTTTGTAATTATAAAATTGCGTTTCTTCATGCTTTAAACAATATTTTATTTTGTTGCTGTTATTATTCTTGTTAACACTTTTTAAAATGTGTGTGGTTTATTTTTATTTCAAATTATAGATGCTGGAGATGAATAACTGGTTGTCAACATAAGAAAACTCTACGTTTGCAGAAAGAAAATTTTTGGTGACATTATCGTATACGCAAAAGATTCTCGAGCTGACAAACGAATGCTAGATGAGGTGTGCTATCCATAGATGAAACTCTGATTCTGTGGCAGCTGTAACGTTTCATATTTTGTAAAATAATTTTATATTGTGTGTGTGTGAAACAGAGAGAGAAATAAAATTTGTTCCCTGCTTTGTTTATTCTTCCAATAAAAAACATATGTTATTGGTACTTGTAAATGTGTTGTGTAACAGAGATACAAAATAAATTTCTTTTATACAAGTCTAAATTCAAAACTGGTTGTTAAAGACGTAGTTAACGTAATTAATAAAGAAAAATGTTGCTTCGGTAACCATGTTGAACCGGTATGTTTTAAATCATAAGTCACCATGTCAAAATGGTGTCATCTGGTTACAAAAAGATTGTGTATCAAACGTTAATGGTTCGAACCTCAGTATGTTAAAGTTTTTTAATCAAGTGTAAATTTAAAACTACTTGTTAAATACGTGGTTAATGTAATTAATAAAGAAAAATGTTGCTTCTGTAACCATGTTGAACCGGTATGTTTTTAAATCATAAGTCACCATGTCAAAATGGTGTCAACTGCTTACAAAAGATTGTGTATCAAACGTTAATGGTTCGAACCCTGATGTGTTAAAGTTTTTTTAATAAAGTGTTAATTTAAATATACTTGTTAAAGTCGTGGTTAATGTAATTAATAAAGAAAAAATGTTGGTTTGACAGCCATATTGAATCGCCTTAGGTAATTGTTTTTCGTGTTTGTGAACTAGTTTATAATAAATAACAGTGAGAAATATACATGTTTTTATCCTTTTTCATCTTGTTTATTAAATGTTTAACAACACGTCATACAAAATAGCGTTAAGTAATTGCTATTCCTGTTTGTGAATTAGTTTATAATTTATAAAAGTGAGAAATATATGTTTTTATTCTTTTCCATTTTGTTGATTCAATGTTTCATCCTTATTCATCTTTTTTAATTAACCTTATTCATCTTTTTAATTAACATATTACACATATTACATATTACAGCATCATACATCATTCAATCATTCATCTTAATCAAGCTTTACAGCTATATACAAACTTCACATTTTATTTCTCAATTGTCGCAGTAGCCTAGTGGTTAAAGTCTTGGCTCGATAATGCAATGGTTGCAAGTTCGAATCTCAACCAAGTTTTCTTTATTATTAATTTATTTTTATTAATTAATTAGTTTTAATAAGTTTATTTGGTTTAATTTTATTTAAAAAGGTTAGTTTACACTGTTCATTAGTTGTCCGTAAAATACCCCTTCATTAATACGGGTAATGGTGAAGAAAGTCAACTGACAGGTAGCTGCGGTCTATCTGTCAGTAATTTTAAAATTACCGATAAAAGAAAAGAGAAATGAAGTATTAGTAGAACAACCGATAATGAAGAAGTCCTTAACCGGAGCAAATTTTGAATGCTACAATAAGTTCAGTGTTTTGCAAGTTGCGGATGTAAACGAACCCCAAAGTGTTACACCAGCAAAGACACAAGATGTAAACAGAAAATCATTGAAATTTTGCATGCGGTAGTAAAAAGTCATAAAGAATTAGTGGAAAGCATTAAAAATGAAACGTCTGGAAATTTTTACATAAAATATGGAAAGGAAAGAATTACTAATCAAACAGAAAAAATGGAAGATTACAAAATTATTTTGAATTGTCTAAATGAAGAAGAAACTCAATATCATACATATACAGATAAAAACAAAAAATATTCGTATGTATTAAGAGAATTCAAGGAAAAGACATTACTCCCGAAGAAATAGTTCAAGATTTAAAAAATCAAAATTTAATTCTTGAAAAATGCAATCGGATGAAAACTAATTTTGCTCCGTTATTTCTGGTTTCCATAGAAAAATCTGTCAAATTGAACTAACTAAATCAAAATTTTAAATATATTTGTAATACAAAGGTTTCATGGGAAAATTATAAAAATAATAAATGAATAACCCAGTGCCACCGCTGTCAAGAATAGGGATATTCCACAAGTCACTGCAGAGTAAACCCTAAATGTTTAAAGTGTGCAGAAGATCATTTGACAAATGAGTGTAGGAAGGAGAAATCAATACCGGCAAAATGCGCAAACTGTGATGGTGATCATCCCGCCAATGCAACTATATGTGTAGCATATCAGAACAGAGTGCAATATTTGGAAAGTAAAAAGAATGGTAACAAAATTCCTAGTAAACCCGTTCCCGCAATCAACCAACAAAATTACCCTATGCTTAAGCCTGCACCCCACCAAAAATCCAGCTTGGCAAACTACTAACAAATATCTTCAGGTAAATAATCAAAAACCGAAAATTTTACAAATTCTTTTTCAGTAAATAACGATTTTAATGATTTAGCAAATGAAATTAAAACCTTAACAATTTAATTGACATTAAAAAATGATTTCATTAGTAAAAATTTTAAACGTTAAATTGCAAAGCGCCAAGTCAGGTATAGAAAAATTTGAAATATTTTTAATTTCTGTCAAGAACTTGATGGCTAAGTTAAATATAGGTAGTTGGAACGCTAATGGAATCCTTCCTAAACAAGGTGAGGTAATTGAATTTTTGACAAGAATGAACTTTGGAAACTCATTTAAACGAAAATGACAAAATTAAATTTAGAAACTACGACGTTTTACGAATCGATAGGGGTGGACAAAGATGGGGAGGTGTACTCATTCTTGTCAAGAATGGAATACCTTTTGTCAAAATCTCTAGTAATCAAAATTGTAGTATTGAAAATATTGGACTCAGACTGACAGACGGGACTTGTATTATTGGAATTTATAACAAACCAGCAAATCATTTCACTGATCGAGACTTGACTCTTTTAGAAAATACCGGTAATAAAGTATTAGTTATTGGCGATTTTAATGCTAGACATAATTCTTGGAATTGTCATAGAAATAATCAGAATGGCAATACTTTATTTCGAAATATGTCAAATTCAAATGTCATAATTACATTCCCAAATCAAAGCACTCATCATCCGTCAAATAATGCTACAGCTACGACAATAGATTTAATTTTAAATAAAAATGTTACTACATTGTCAGACATTAATGCCGTACATGAATTAAGTTCAGATCATTGCCCAATTCTTTTCTCATTAGAAGGTCAAGTGATAGAAGATTGCTCTAAATTTGTTTACGATTACTCTAATGTTAATTGGAAAAATTTTAGAAGAAAATTAGATGAAAATATTACATTACTGAGACAAATACCGGACTTAAACTCTTTAGATTACCATGTAGAAACTTTTGCTAAAACATACAGACAACAATTAAACAATTAATTCCCAAAAAAAGAAATAACAACAAAACAATAAATTTACCTGACGAAATTTACAAATAATTAAAGATAGAAATCGAACACGCACGCTTTGGCAACACACTCGACTAGGTGAACACAGACAAAGAATGAACGACCTTACTCGACTAATTAGATTAGAAATTAACAACTTTAAGAACAATAAATGGAATAAAATCAATATCATCACTATCAAAAAATGGTATTACAGCTACTACTGACAAAGACAAATCTAATTTAATGGCAGAACAATATCATTCAGTTTACGATATAGGATTAGATAATCTTTCAGCTGAACAAAACGAAATTATACGAACAGTAAAAGAATTTTTGACACCGTACCCAACAATATCGACACTAATTGGCATAAACATATCACATCCCTAAACAAATCTATGAAATAATTAAAACTTTTGGAAATTTAAAAGCACCGGGACCAGATGACATACAAAACATCATACTTAAAAATTTCAAGAAAAGCTTTAGTTCAATTAAATTATATAATTAATGGGATTATAAAACATTCATACTTTCCGAAATCTTGGAAAGTTGCTAATGTAATTCAATATTGAAACCAGGTAAAGATAAATCAATGGCAATCAGTTATAGACCGATCAGTTTACTTAATACTATGAGTAAAGTAACAGAAAAAATAATTCTTCAAATAATGCAAAAACATATTCGACGTAATAAAATTATTCGCGACTTTCAATTTGGTTTTAGAGAAAAACATAATACGGTACAACAAGTTACGAGAATTGTGAATGATGTAAAAATAAACTATAACAAACAAAAGATAACAGTAATGGCGCTTTTAGACATTCAAAAAGCTTTTGATACGGTTTGGATTGATGGACTAATTTATAAATTAATTAAACAAAAATTTCCCTTCAATATTATTAAACTTATAAACTCTTATATAACAGATCGCTACTTTTATGTAACAGTAAATTATTCTCAATCGTTACCAATGGAAATTCGGGCAGGTGTACCTCAAGGTTCAGTACTAGGTCCTCAGCTTTTTAATCTTTTTATGAATGACTTACCCACATTTCCAAAAACAAACCTGGCATTATTTGCTGATGACACAGCCGTATATGCACATTTGTTTAGTGCGATTGTAGCAGCAAAACAAGTTCAAATACACTTAAATATCTTGAAGAAATACTATGAACTTTGGAAAATTAAATTAAATTCCGATAAATCTGAAGCAATAATTTTTCTAAAAATTTTACAAATAACAAAATATTTACGCCTCTTAAAATAAATAATAAAGAAATAAAAATAAAAATGATGTCACATATTTAGGCGTTGTTCTAGATTCAAAATTAACATTTCAGAAGCACGTTAAAACTGCTACAAACAAAGCTTATGGCAGTTTGAAACAGATTTATTCGTTAATGTCACAAAAAGTGTTTGGAATATGACAAATAAATTGGTTTTGTATAAAACAATACTAAGACCAGTATTAATCTGCGCCTTTCCAGTATGGTGTAGTACCTCGATGACAAACTTAAAAAAAATGCAAGTATTTCAAAATAAATGCCTAAGACTAATACTTAACAAAGACAGATACACTAGAATTGCAGACATGCACAATCAAACTGACCTACAACTTATACGTGACTATGTTCTTAACCTATCTCAAAAATATTACGTTACTCAAATATATTCAAATCCTTTATTGACCAATATTACAAACATCAGAAGTCATAATACTCCTTTTGTAATTAAGCATAAATTACCGTACCAAGCACTACCTATATTTGATGAGTAAGTTATTACCATAACAATTTTTCCATTTTCTTCTTTCTCCTTTTTCTATCTAGCCTAATGGCAACTGCAACCAGGTACAGGTTTTTGATTATTTTTCCTGAAGTAAATAGTTTAATAATTAATCTCATTTCCAATTTTCATAATATTACTTAAGTAAATAATAAACTTCAATTTAAAAAAAAGCAAATCTAAAATTAGTTAGAAACATATACTTATTAAGTAGGAATTTCAATTTTCATCATTTTATAAACGTTGATTAATTATAATTGCATTTATGTTATAATTGAAAAATGTATTATTTATGAATTTTGTAACAAAATTAAGTTGAGAGTTGCCTTTCACTTTTTCCTCGTTATCTCAAGGTTGAGCTGTCAGCCTTCCACTCTCCACTTAAAATTCGACATTTTTTTGCAACAAAACTTAACGTCAAACAAGACACGAGGCAGCTATGACAAAGCGATTGATCCATAGGACTGAACGCCTGTTCTTACGGTGAATAACTGTTCAATTTTATTGAATCAGTTTCGTTGATCAACCAAAAGTAGACCTGCCATTCACTTTGATTGAATTAAAAAGCAATATTATTGAACAATATCGTTGAAGGGATGTTCACATTAATATATTTTCTTTCAATGGCATAGATTCAACGATATTGATCAATGAAATTGACTAGTGAGAACCCGCCTTAATTACTGTATTACCTGAATTAGTACTTCTAAAGAAGTTGTAATTCTTTTACACAATCTTCCCGGTACTTCCAAATAACACATGGCGTTTGCTTGCTTAAGGGTTACGAGATGTACTTGCGTACATAATAATTAAAGTAACGTTCTTATAAATTCAATACAGGCAATGAATAGTTAAAAAAAACTGTATTGTAAAATAATTAATAAACAAATTTGGTACGTCGCATCGCAAAAACAAAGAGATTATATATCATATATCAAATGACAAAGAAATCTGCAAGTGGAATTTCTGTATAATTTATTTTTCTGTGAAACATGCGTACGAGTTATTGTTTTCTGAGCAGTTTATGTTTCTTTTCTGTTTCATTGTAATGTAGGGTGCGATTTGCGCCTTCATTAATACTGTAAAAAGAACACAAATAAACAAAACGGTAGTAAAATATGCTAAACAAAAACGTTAAAAATATGCAAACATAAAACTTGTTTTTTTATAAAAGTTTTCAAAATTTTCAATTTAATCCTGTCAAGTTGCTGAAAAGTGACAACGGTACATTTTAGAACATTCAAAGTCCGTAAAAAATGTATTAATCCTTAAGCACCAACTAGACAAAAAAATCCACAACATAATAGTTTATAAAAAGTTTAAACGTCAATCAACTCCAAGACCTACTGAAGAAGTGACAGTAACAAATGGGATTGCACAGAAAAATACAACTTTGCTCTCCTCTTTAACATTAACAAAAAGTACATGTTATGTTTTCTTGTATTTATTAATGAGTTGCTTTCTCAATTCTAATATCTTTTCAACGTGACAAATGAAAAACCCATTTTAATTCCAGATTATTAATCGAAATCCTTCTAAAATCTTATTAAAATATTGATTTTAATTTGTCTCAAAGTTTTTAAGGAAGATGCACACAACAAAAATATTTATGTGCATATTAAGCAAGGTGCGGCATTTGGGACATAGAAATGTCGTAAATGAAAAGTAAAATTGGTAATATACAGAGTACAATGCAATCTAAGGGAGTGTTAAAGTATGTATCAAATATAATTGTTAATAACGCAAGGGAATTTCGTACAAATAAATCTTGAAAACGGTGGAATGATTACTATCATAAATTCCATCAACGGACTACTTGTCACGCACAGTTACTAAATTTGTTTTTTCGCTTGCATTATGAACTGTTTGTATTTAATATTTTATTCAATCTTATTTGTTGTTACACAAGTAATTGGTTTTTTATTCTTCTACTTTTCGGTTTAAAAAAGTCTATTAAAGCATCCAAATGCTTTATTTAAAATAACCATTACGCGTATTAAAAAATAGAATATTAGAATTTAGTGGATCGTATATTATATACAGTGTGATTCACCGGCCGTATCTCGGAAACTGCACGTCCTACAACATTGAAAAAAAAATCTTATAACAAACTCAATCCATAAATAGTTATTTGTCCAACAAGTGAGGAAAGCGATTCTTTTTCCCAGTCGAGCTCGAGTTGCCTCACGAGCGTAGCGAGGAAGGCATTAGAGTGAGAGTGGAAAAAGGCTTTCTTCATGTGTTAGACACAATATTTTTACTACGACATTCCCCAAAAAAACAACCTAATGAAAGAAGTAATATTGTAAACGTAACCAATAGTTCGCTACAGTATTCTGTAGTATCGGCGTGGTCTCAATCTGTTACAGCGCAGTCGCGTAATTCTAACGAATAAATGTAGGATAGCAACTTTTAAGAGTCGAAATATAAGATATTAAATTAAACAAACCTTATTGAATACTAAATTAAATTGTTTAACTAACTACTAGGCGCATATAGTTCTAATAACACATTCTTACATTTTTTAAAGAGGTATTTTTGTAACACGGAATTATTTTCGTCGCTAGTGAGGAAAAACGAATTTTCCTCACTATTTGTAAAGAAGAAACGTCCGTTTTCTAAGTATGTCGTGGAAAAAAAGTATTTTTAAAATATTTTTAAGTTCTCAGTTTTCCTCTAGATGGCGCAATCTATAATTTACAAAATATAATTGAGTTTTTTACAAAATATATTCTAATTAAGGTTAGTAAGAAATGTCAGCATCAAAAACTACTGTTTCTACTTTAAAACTTTTGTTTAAGTCATTTTTCTATATTAGCTATTGTTAAGTGGTGAAATGTTACTGATTAAATTTGTGCTATTTTGTAAAAGTCAAAATGACTATTTAGTTCGCAAATTTAGTCATTATATGCGAATATATGGACTAGGAAATCATCTTAGATCTATAAAGAATGCACTATTTTTTACTACCGTTTTTAGAAAAAAATCGATTAATCAAAAAAATAGATTAACCGGTTAGTTCTCGAAAATATTTATTTTTAATTATTTTTTATAAAGCCACTTAAAATGTTTGATAAATATTTGCTTGAAATATTTACGTAAGATTTGTTTCAAATATTTTGTATACGTTTACCTAAAATATTTAACAAATATTGCCCTAAGATATATGCTTAATATATAAAAGTGCAAAATTTAAATGTTTGATTAACATTATGTACTAACATTTAAATAAAATTTTGTGTTACTTTCTATCAAGCTTGGTGGAACGGCCGAGTTTTAAACAACTGACTCTGCGGGCTAGTCGTATAATCTCTAATTACTTGATCATTATGGTTTATCAATAATATCTGCTTACACTTAAAGATGGTTTTATTTCTTTGGTGATCATTGTTGTCACAAAATTGTATCCTTACAAATTAAACCATAGTTAACTTTAAATAGGAATTATACAATTGGCCATAATGATGATAAACCATAACGATCAGGTAATTGGAGATTATATGATTAGTCCGCAGAGTCAGTTGTATAAAACTACACCTTTTTAGAAACTTAATTTTGTAAAATTCCTAGAATTGATAGTGATAATTTTCAATTTGATAATCTAAAAAAAAGATATCAGTGCCTTCAATGTTAAACTCCTCTTTGGTTGAAGACTTACTGATTACCAATTTCGTTAAGTAATCAAATCAAAAATTGATATCTCATGTACTCATGTAATTTATATCTTTGCGGTAACAACTTTTACGATTTTAAAATCAAGCGTTTCGAACAGAACCCCACATTGATCAGATATTAATAAACATGTAAAGAATGTGATAATTTATTTAAGAATATCATCATATAAAAAGTAGCCATTATTTTAATTTTGACAACCTTAGAATTTAGAAAATCATTTAAAAAGGGTTACATCTGAAATAATTTACATTGAGAAACATAACAACAACATTAATTTCTATCTTGATACACAAAATTTAAGCAACGTCTACAGTAATGTGATCTCATTAATGAATGTCACGTAGTTTTTGTTTATATCTTAAAGTAGACATATATGCGATCTTTTAATTAATTATCACCCTTGTTAAGTTAAGTCTTTCAGAGGCAAGGACTTTCGGATGAAAAAAATTGTAGAGGGGCAGAACAATTTTGTTCAATTTTTAAGTATGAAATTATAAATATCTTAAAGCCGCTTTAGACTATCTGATTTTGCAGTTGACTTAAATGAAATCACATTTTTTCCTTTTACACCATTCGATTTGACAATTTGTTTTGACCGTTTGATTTTGCACTTAATTTTGTATCTGATCTTGCAGAATGGGACAGTATGGTTGCCGTCTTGAACTCCAGGCCGTCAGGTTACTCGCTTTTGTTTATTGTGACGTCATCGTAAGAGTCTTTAGATTCCCACGCATAGTTGAAGAATTTTGTATTTTTCTTGGTGTTTTTGAAGTTAAATTTGGTATTTCGTTGATTTTACGTGTAGGTTTGTTGTTTTGTAGTTGTATATTTGTAAAAATTGGCTTGTGTTATATTGGGCTAGTGTGTGATGTGTTTTTGAACAATTGTAGGTTAGGACATTTTTTCATAATTATTTAAATAAATCCCGTTTTACTATTTTTAATTATTAAATTTACAATACATAAGCAGGTAATAGTATAAATACATTTTTTAAACTTAACATCCTTACCCTATTATGTTCCTTTACTTCTAGAAAAGTGTTGTGTGACCCTATGTACACTCATGAAATTTAAAACTTGGACACCACAATTTCTGTAAACAAAAGTTTGCACATTGTGAAGCGGGCTTAAGGGTATCATTTACAATTCTAACAGCAGGTAGTCTCAGCAGGGGTTATCTTATAGAAGGACTGTAGAATGAATCATTACACTAAGCACGTTTTAGAAAATAGGTAATTTACGTTGCTTACTTAATTTTTTCTTTAAAGAATATATTTGAAGGTATCGCTAATTAAACACCATAGCTCGATTAATTATCGAATCAAAATTTTGTTTAGGAAATGTTTACAAAATAAAATTAGAAATAATTTTGATTTAAAAACGTCTACAAGCAATAACTTTTAAATTAAATCAAAAACTAAACATGGTTATTTGGGTTGACTGATTATTACTTATTTTTAAATAAATCTAACCTACTAATTATTGTAAGTTATTAAAAAAATCATTAAACTCTCTATTCATAATATTTAGTCCTTACAAAATGTATATTTTATGACGTTTCATTTTTTCTGTAGTTAATATAAAAGTGAAAATAAAAACTAAGGCAATTCTTATTGTCAACGTATATATTTAGTTTTTGACAAGAATTTATTACATAATTATAATTAAGATACCAAGTTATAGTTTAAAATTAAATGAAAACTTTTTTTTAAATAAAGGTATTACTATATAAATAAATATAAGAAATCAATAATGGGTGTGACCTCCATTATTATTGATACATTCTTGGAGGCGTCTGCTCATTGACGCTATCAAGGTATCAATATAATTAATATTAATCGTTTCCCATGCGGTATCAATGGCTGCAATTAGTGCATTACGGTTTACTGGTATAAAATTTGGCCCTTGTTGTCTTCGGATAACAGCAAGTATTCGAGCCCAAACATTTTCGATAATGTTAAAATCTGGGCTTTTGCTGGCCAGGGTAACAGCTCCAAGTTATTTGCTTGTATCCAGTTGCGCACAACCTGCGAAGTATAGGGTCATCATATCCCGATAGTTAATTATCGAATGTTCCAAGAAAATATGTGTAAATAGTAAATGGAATCTACTAACGTAACGTTAAGTCGTTAATTATAGTTACATAACTCTCCTTTCATAAGATATAGTTCATATTAATATGCTTATTGTAAAGCTTCGTACACACCTGAACAACAAACCGAGGAACAAACAGAACAACGAACCGAACGGCAATCGGAACATTAATTTGGACGGTGCTACGTACGAATTTTAGAACAGATTCGCAAGTCCTGATTGTTCCACGAACGGTTTGCGGCGTTCCCGCAACTTGTCGGTTTTTCTCCGACATCAAAGAAAATGCGCGCGAATGCGTTTGCAGGTTTGGACGAATCTAAACAAAACGGCGAACAAACTTATGCGGGAGAATTAAATTATTTATTTTTGTCCTCCCTTTTGTGGGTTTGTTGTGTTTTAGGTAATATTATGGAGTTGACAGAAGAAAAATGTTTTAAATTAATCAGTGTTTAAGAATGCAAAAAAAAATGATGTCCCTATTAGCATCATTTGGGCAGGAAATTTCAAAATAAAAAAAAAAGCAAGTAAATTATAATTTTTACTCTTCTTTGTGCGTAAAAATTTGGTTGGCACTATCTTCTTGTTTTCCGCAATTTTCTCTTCTCAATAATAAATATATATGAACTGAAAACTACTGAAAATAATTATGGGAACAGCACAAACGTTCCGTTTGTTGTTCGGATTGTGGAAATCATAAAAGATCGTTTGTCGTTCTGTTTGACTTTCGGTTCGTTGTTATGTTTGTTGCTCGGTTTGTTGTTCAGGTGTGTACGAAGCTTTACAACTAAGCAACAATTTTTGGCGAATAAAGATTAGTTTGTGATGTAATATTAGAAACACAAATTTATATCATATCAAATTTATGACAACTTAAAAACCAAGAACGTGTATGTTATTGCTAAGAAATTATTAAGGAAAAAGCGCAATTGCAGTGTAAATATTTATAATTAGATATTTTCGAAAGTTTATAAGTCCTCTATTGTAATCTTAATACTTAAAAGAAAATCCTGTCCATTAGCATTATAAGGAAATGGTTTTACTTTATGAATAAGTTTCAATAACATAGCTTGTTTAATTTACTTCCTTTGAGTCATATTGCTCTAAGGGTTGTTACATTGGTCATTAGAAGTATGTAATAAATAAACAATTACCTACTGTTTGAGAAGGGGTAGTGTGAACCAATAAATAAAGTAAGAAATGTAAATTCCATTTTAGTTTAAAATTTCAAGTGTTGTGAAAATGCCACCTCATCTCGGTGCTGATTTGAAAGCGCGGATTGTTTCGGAATTAGCGGCGGGCCGTAGCGTGCGTGAAATTTCACGTATGTTAGATATACCAAAAAGCACCGTAGGGCATTACCGAGTAAAATGGAATCTTGAACACACTTTGGAAAGAGCCATCGGAAGTGGTAGACCTAAAGTATCTACACGTGCTCAAGATCTCGAGTTGTTTCATTACGTAACAGAACAACCATTTGCTACATACTCAGGGCTATAGCAGATACACATTTTCCCGGATGCCGTATAACTGCACAAAAAAGATTAAAGGAGATGGGAATAAAGAAGTATAATGCTGCTGCGAAAGAAGTTCTCAGTGACGAAAATATGAGACGTCGTCTGGAATTTGCAAGGCGATATGTGAACGAACCTTTCGGAATTTTGGAATCAAGTGATTTTTAGCGACGAAAAACGTTCAATAGCCGCAACGATGGACCACTAAAAGTTTTTAGAATGGAAGGAACCCCCCCCCCCCCCCCCCCCCCCCCCCCCCCCCCCCCCCCCCCCCCCCCCGAAGTGTGTTATCCATACGAAGATTATATTTTTCAACAAGTAAGTATTCTTATTTCACTATACTTGAATTAACATTTTCATAATGTATTTTTGTTGTTAAAGGACAACGCCCTATTCATACTTCGCGGGTTGTGCGCAATTGGATACGAGAAAATAACTTGGAGCTGTTACCCTGGCCAGCAAAAGCCCAGATTTTAACATTATCGAAAATGTTTGGGCTCGAATACTTGCTGTTATCCGAAGACAACAAGGGCCAAATTTTATACCAGTAAACCGTAATGCACTAATTGCAGCCATTGATACCGCATGGGAAACGATTAATATTAATTATATTGATACCTTGATAGCGTCAATGAGCAGACGCCTCCAAGAATGTATCAATAATAATGGAGGTCACACCCATTATTGATTTCTTATATTTATTTATATAGTAATACCTTTATTTAAAAAAAAACGTTTTCATTTAATTTTAAACTATAACTTGGTATCTTAATTATAATTATGTAATAAATTCTTGTCAAAAACTAAATATATACGTTGACAATAAGAATTGCCTTAGTTTTTATTTTCACTTTTATATTAACTACAGAAAAAAATATACATTTTGTAAGGACTAAATATTATGAATAGAGAGTTTAATGATTTTTTTAATAACTTACAATAATTAGTAGGTTAGATTTATTTAAAAATAAGTAATAATCAGTCAACCCAAATAACCATGTTTAGTTTTTGATTTAATTTAAAAGTTATTGCTTGTAGACGTTTTTTAAATCAAAATTATTTCTAATTTTATTTTGTAAACATTTCCTAAACAAAATTTTGATTCGATAATTAATCGAGCTATGGTGTTTAATTAGCGATACCTTCAAATATATTCTTTAAAGAAAAAAATTAAGTAAGCAACGTAAATTACCTATTTTCTAAAACGTGCTTAGTGTAATGATTCATTCTACAGTCCTTCTATAAGATAACCCCTGCTGAGACTACCTGCTGTTAGAATTGTAAATGATACCCTTAAGCCCGCTTCACAATGTGCAAACTTTTGTTTACAGAAATTGTGGTGTCAAGTTTTAAATTTCATGAGTGTACCCATTTTCCTTCACCTAATGAAGAATCCTTAGTTCATTATGATTAAAAAAATACCTTAAAGTGATTTAGTTGTTTCCAAAAATACTCGTATTTTGTATGAAGCATTTTCGAGATAAGAAATTATAATAAGAAACCACAGAAGTGATTAAAGATGATGGTTATTACATTTTATTCTTATTAATTGTCAACTTATATTTATTCTGAATGTTATAGGTTCTCTACTAACCTTTAAATAAGTCAATTTTTATTTAAAGGCAAAATTCTTCTAAACAATTACTCCAAAATAAGAACGAATGTAATTGCAAATACCTGTAATAACAAATAGAAAATTAAATACTTATAATAAATAAAGTTTACCGTATTTCAAAGTTTGACCTATTATTTCTCGGTGTAAGTAGTAGCAAATTTAATAAAATTATATGCTACAAACTCACTTGCAGGGGTGATCACTTTTACAGCACAATTCGTCAGTATGAAAATTATAGTTAACCATATCACCACATCTGGAGTTTTATAGACAGATTCTTCTATCGTTTAGTACCTCAAACGTAGTACTCAATATGATTAAAATTATAATATTTATAAAATTAAAGCATGTTAAGAAAGGTTGGGTTATGTCATTTACGACCCTTACTGTGACGTCATGAGTTGAACCTGACGGCCTGGAGTCAAGACGGCAATGACAGTATCCATTTTCGTTTGATTTTCCGTTTGAAATCGGGGTTAGAGCATGCGCACTGGATTTTGAACTGTATTGTATTGTATATTGCGAACCTTTAGTAGTTGTGTAAATTTTTAGTTTAATTTTTACTTAATAACGATCAATTTAACTTAATTATACTTATTAAAAACACCAAACAATAATGTCCAAACATAAAATTTCTAAATCCGATTGGGTCTTAAATCACTAATTCATTGAAAACCAAACTTACTGTCCCCGACCTTCGTTCTTCAGAGTAACCACTTTTGTGACCAAAGAGTTTTCTTTTCTTACTGTTTATTTTCATTTATTTTTAATCCAATTGAAGCACTACCACAGTATTGTGACACAATAAATTTTCCATAAGTGAAATGTGTGTATTACGACACCTCGTGTATAAAGAACACGTAAATAATAGTATAAACTAGAAATGCTGTATCAGGTGCAAATTAATATTCAATTGTCGTTACAGTAACTGTTGGCATTTCTTAGTTTAAATTTTCTATGTTTGGCATACTTAATTCATCTGATACCGTTTGCGTCGTACGTTTGCAACATAACCTATATGTATATGTCAATTTTTTAAGTGTTGACTGTCAAAAAATCAAAACCATGTAGGGTATGTTCCACTTAACGTCTACAACAATCATAACGCTCGTAACATCGTAGTACGTCATTGCTTACGTCACCAATCGCGACCGCTGAAGCTCACAACGCCTCAGATATACTGGTGGGTCGGAGTGGTCGCAAACGTATCGTGAATCCGTTCCACTTAAGATTGGTAACTCATTTTGAAGTTTACGTGGAACGGTTTGTTTAGCGATCGTCGACGTGAGTGTTTTGTTGGTTAAGTGTAACATAACCGTAGTCACACACTGAGCATTTTGTCGCGAAACACCGTTGATGCAAAGGTATACAGTTTTTCGTGACCGCAACGTTGTCGCGACAGATTGGTTTAAATGTTTTCCCACTGAGTGTACTTCAACAGTAGGTCCAATCAAGTACTGTAGTGAGGAGGTGTGCAGCAGTTATGAGTTGATAACATAACCCTAAAAAGGTATTACGGTTCAAATTGCTCAAACTCGAACGTAGGTCACCAAGCCTTCTGAATAACGGTTGTCGAATTTGCCGCGCACACTGCTGTGCTAACTCTTACAAATACGGGATCTTCCATGATTTTAGTGCCCTATTTTGAGCCAAATAGTATTGTTCTTCTCTAGGTTGTATCGCTAGAGCTGTCGCTTCTTGATTATTATTTGTGAACTACAACCGTTACAAAGGGCAGTTAAATTAAAAAAAAAAAAAAATTTCAAAATATATATTTTTAATTTTTTGTTTTTGATAAATTTTATGTATTTTAAAATATACACACCAACTCTTCATCGCTGATCCAATACAATAGGAATCCATTTAACAAAAGAATCATCAAATAATACATAATTTTGCAATTATGACAAATTATTCATTTTAAACGCTTAACCTAATCACTATGCGTAAATACGATCAAATATCTTAACTTCGATTATATCCTAACCTCAAACCGGTACGTTTTCGCAATCAATCGGTATGGAAGGAAACAGAAATAAGGTAGACAGAGATGGAAATGGAACAAATCCAATTGAATCGGTATGTTAACGATCTCTCGCGACAAAACGCCTACTGTAAACGGTAAAATATATATTTTATCCGATTTTCTATTTGATGTAAATCAAAAAGAAAAATTAAACGGTATATCAAATACAAAAATTAGAGAGAGTAAAGCGGCTAAAACATGCGCACTGGATTTTGGAGTGCATTGTAGGTTGCGAGTTGTATGAATTTTTGAGGTTAGGTTGCATAATAACGGTCGATATAACTTAAGAACGCAAAGTTTCTGAATCCCATTGGGTCTTCAATCACTAATTCATTGAAAATCAAACTTGCTGTCTCACGATCTTTGTTTCTCCAAGTGACCACTTCCGCGACAAAGGGTTCTTGTTTTCTTACTGCAGTTGTAGCACTAATAAATTGGACACCACTGCATGTGTCTGATACAATAAATTTTCCATAGTTAGAGTGTTTTGCGTTGTACGGTTGTACATGTCACTTTTTAGGTGTCGATTGTCAAAAAATCAAAATCATATAGTCACACAGTGTAAATGGTGAAATATATTTTATCCAATTTTTCATTTGATGTAAATCAAAATTAAAGACTTGAAGTTTATATTTTTTTGTCTCTTGCTTTGTAGAAGATATTTAAAAACGTTTAAAAAAAAAGAAAAGATACGTAACGCGGTAGGTGAATAACCGTTAGGGATAGAACAAAATCAAGTTTTCCCTACGCTGGAAAAGTGTATTTTACACCAATACCTGCAAAAAATGTAAGAATAAACTTTTAAAAAATCGCCAATTTTGACCAAGAAAATTTGCAATGACGATAACATTTTTACGACAAAGAGAATATGTTTTTTAATCGGAGTATTAATTGTTGCTGGATTGAGAATATTACGCGCGTTTTTTTATCCTACGTACAAAGTTTTCAGTCGATCCTAACAAAAAATTGAATTTTTTATATTCCAAAGCGGCCAAAAATTATGTTTTTCTGGCCCATTTTATTGTGTTTGCTCAGTGGTTTAATGTGTCCGCTTTGGAATGCTGTCATGTTTACTTTCATTGATCATAAATTTTTGATAACAATTTTCCAATAATTTTTATTCATAATAGAAAACCCCTAAAAATTTTGTGGCACCTCTGTCAAAAGTGACATTTCTGTCCTCGCTTGATTTTAAATTTTAAACTCGGCCAAAAATGATTTTTGACCCTTGATAGAAAAACATGTACACAAATTATCGAGCGAAGCAAGCCATGCATAGTTTCGTCAACACACTATACAAATTTAACGTTAAACGAGTGTTCAAATAAAAAACACTGTGCTGAAGTCTGTGTGGAATTGAATTGATTTAATTATTTTTACAGTGTACCTAAAAAGTGCAGCAAAATAACGCATGGTAGCGTGGAACTCTGCATCAAAACGTTTGTAACAAATAATAATAAAAGAAAGCGACGGCTCTAGCGGTACAACTTAGAGAGAAGAACAATACTATTTGGCTCGAAGTAGTGCACTAAATCCAGTATTTGTAGTAGTTAGCACAGCAGTGTCCGGCTTAGTCGGTGAGTTGAGAGGTCTTTGAAGAACTGTAAGAAATAGACTGCTGCTTAACGAGGCGCCACCTGCTGGGTAATAGAAAGAAAATAAAACCGACCAACAGGAGTTCAATAGGTTTTACTAAAAGGTCTAATACGCTAAAACAAACACAAATCAAAGAGACAAATAAACAATTAAATATAGCAAATAAAACTTACAGTACTAGGATAATATGTAAGAAGTAAGAGAGACATAAGATTTACGGGCGTTAGCAACAATTCAGATAAAACCTCGCAATTAAGTGTCGAAATTCAGTTAAGCTTTTGTTTGTTACACCAAATTAAAGTTAGCGTTACAGTTAAGATTGGTTACTAAGGAAACTCGACGTACACACGTGACTTACACACAATGACTTAAAACTAACTTAAACTCGAAATAGCACGGTAAGTAGCTCCCTCCAACTCAAAAGGCCTTTTGTTTTAGCTTTACCCACTTTATCTAAAGCGCCCAAGCTTTTATGGAGTTAGTGAGAAAAACAAAACTGAACGTCGGTGGTGGAGTCTATCCAGAATAAAAAATCCAAAAATGTTCGCTCGTAATCTTAAAAACTTTTCGTGAATTAATCAATCCACCAATGGAAAAATCGCAACCTGCGCGGCAAATTAAACTTTCGTCTTAACGTGCTACACACGACACCCATTTCTAAGAAAGCTCTTGACGTACGTTTTACTTTTGTAAATAAACCCGTAACACGTTGTATAAATATAACCTAAAATTGACAAAAAATATTGTTTTATAAGGCATTTCAACGCTTTTGCCAAAATCGCGTCTGAAGGGCAAACAAATCTTTGTTTTTCATTGGAATGTGTAATTTTGTTGATTTTTGTACCTTTAGTGGTTGTTTTAATTAAGTTAGTTATAGAATCTGTGAAGAGTATTTTAACTCAATTTATATTTAAAATTACAAATAACAGGGATTCTAAAAAACTTAACACTGTTACATTTTCTCTACTGCCACAGTTCACTACACATCCAAATGCTGGAATTATGGTACATTACAAATCAATTAAACGTATAAACTATATTAAAATCCTATAACTCAATGATAATATACATCTAATTTAGCCATTTTGAAAGGTCTTTGACAACTATCTGACAGCACATTGAAATGCCTTATTAGATACCTTGAATTTTAACCTAAACTTTGTATCAGCTAACTACCATTACGTTGTAACCCTTGTTTGTTTTTTATTAAACCTCCTTAAACGAATTTTATGTATATATTTTGTTGTGGAAACTATATATTTAATTTTAATTAACTCGGCATATGTTTTCTACATTTATTTATATCTGTGAAATGCGAAAGTATACAATTTTCCCTAATGCGCAAATCGCAAAAACCGGTGGGTGACCTCAAAAAATAATTCAATTGTAAGATTTTTACGGTAAAATGTAGTGATATAATGCATTTACTGTTTGTATATTAATTATCTTTACCTAACGGCCCAAAACTAATGTTGGTAAGCATATTTTTAGTTATGTTTCTTTAAGTAATAGTGTTTGTTTTAATTTAGGATCTTTTGACGTTATTTCTTTCTTTTTCGTATTTTCCTAATTATTTTATCTGCCTTCCTTGTTCGCCTTCTGCTGTTTTTTTTTCGCTGCCGGGTAACGCATTAATCCACATATATCTCATGCAAGTTTTAGGATAAATAATCAAGAAACCGTTTCTAAATATTTAAAGGGTGATTAAAAAAATGTCAGTTTTCATATATCAAGATTTATTTTAACAAAAACTAAAAATATATGTACATGAATATCTAATCTTCCAATTTCATGTATGAAAAATGATGTCATACATGTGTACTTCTCTACTGCGCTGGCACGCAACAATTCTGTTCATGAAATTCACTTCCACATCGCCGATAACCCGTCGAATTTCCTCCTTCAAGTTATTCATGTTTTGGGCTTTACGTATGCTAACACCAATAACTTCAAATGACCCCAAAAATAAAAGTCACACGTCGTCAAGTCATACGGTCTTGGTGATTTATACGTTTTAACGATTAACATTCGTTGCGCTCAACTAAACTTTTCCATTGTTAGACACAGAATGCAAGAACGAGAGAAATACAATTGGAATCAATAATCGGAATGTTCCTAGAAATAGAAACAAGGTCAAACATTGTTGCCAACCGTTAAACGAAATTTACCAACTGTTTAAAATCCAGCGTTATTTTTTAATCACCCTATATATTTTCATAGAGTAAAAGCTTTGAAATTCCTAAACAACGCTGATGTGTAGTTTTGCGTATGGACAACGACCGACCGCCATCTTGGTATCTGTTTACTGTGTAATATTCGCGTTTTAAAGTTTAATACCTTATTTAAAGTCCTTAAAGTAAACGTTAATGCGCGTATTTTTTTTATTTCTTGTCATTGAAAATTAATTAATGTTTAATGTACCTATCTGTAGAAATTGGATCCAAATTTAAATCAATGAATGTTTAAAATATTTAGTTATTTTCATATTTATTCAAGTATTTAGTGTTTAAAATTTATTTAGGTTTTCTTATATGAACCTTTTACTTCCATTTTTATTATGTAACAAATTTTGTTTCTAATTTGTGTGTGTTTCCGAAATATTATCTCTATCGTTTGGTATTTTTCATATTCTGGCCATAGAAATTAAATGTAATGGCATCCCTTTATTGACATCAATTTGGAGATGAATGCCGACCAAATCTAAGATAAAAATTTGACCGTTTGTTTTGCATTTCATCTTGGTAAGTCTCATTATAAAAAACATTTGGAGATCCCTATCTCAGAAGTGAACGACCCAAACGTTACACCATAGGTAAAATAATACTCCTTACACTACTTTATTAAAAAAATTCTAAGACTTACCCAGTTTAGTTTTTTATTTGTACACCCGTTAGACTAATCAGGCAGACACTTACCAACAAGGTACGACTATTAGAAATATTTGTACCATACACTTTAAAAATATATTGTTAATAAATCTTTTATGTTATACATTTACTTATCTGAACCATATCTTTGTCAATGTTTTCAAAAGTATAAGGTTGAGTAAGTGAAAATTCGGAAAATGGTTTAAGTTTGCGCGGCAATTCCTTTCATGTAGCGGCGGTAAGACGTTTTGGAATATATTTTTGTTAGTAAATAAGTATAAAAACTTTATTTTGATTTTGTTGTTATAACTATTGGTTTAGCAGCGAGACGAGTTGTGACGAGCAAAAGAAGCGAGCCGCAATACGACAATCTCTATCAACACACTGCGGCGAGATTTTTTTGTTTACATTAAAAGATGTTCTTTGTTAGTAATTTGTCTACAAAAAAACTTTAGTTATGATTTTGTCTATAATAACTCTATCGAAGTTGAATAGATATGTTAACTAAGTAGTTTATTAAAATAATTATACACAATTTTTTTGAAGTATCAAATTGGGAATAATATTTAAGAAAGTTTATCTTAGAACAAAAAGCAACGCTGAAATGAAACTCGTAAAAAAGAAATGATGTACAAATAAAAGGGTAAGCCAAATAAAAAAAATAAAAACAAATGGTAAATGTTACAAAAATTACGAAGTATAATATAAGCTCTCATAAATAATAAACTCATTAATTTACAGGGCAATTTCAATCTAAAGCATAAACGAACAATTTATTGTTGCATTCCTCAGATTAGTGTTGTTAATTTTTCATTTGTTTTAAATTTTCTGAAATTAGATTCGAAGTAAGACGTCTGAACAAATTACGCAACCCTTTGTTTTATCTTATTAATGTTTCTTATTAGATTCGCCTCAGTAAATCATAAATATTGATTGATTGCTTATAAATGACATTGCAAAAAATTTATTTTAAAAACGAAACCGAAGTACTTCTTTTTATAAAAAATGTTTATACATGAAATCACAGAATAATAAACATTAAATCTAAACACAGTCTTAAATGCAAATTTCATTAATTTCGTGTCCACTAGGCTGATTGACGCTTGTCGAGCACGAATCGTGCATCAAGTTCGTATCGAAAGTACTTTCTTCCAATATTGTCTCGTCTACAATTGCCCCGCGGACGATTTGCTTATGAGAGTGCTTTATAATATCCGGATGAGTCGCGAATTTAATATTTTCAGAGTGTGACAATCGTCGAGTTTCACGAAACGTCGAGCTTCTTAGAAGTTTGTGTTTGCTTTTAATTCCGCAAAGTATTTCTTTAAAGGCCGATCTATAACGATTCGACATCACATTGTACAGTATTGGGTTAAGCGTCGATGATAAGTAATATAGAATGCCTGTTATGTAAAACATCCATGCGTTCAATTCGTAGTAATATGTAAATTCTTGCCCGTAAATAAATAATAAACGTTGAGCATGAAAGGGTGCCCAGCAAAGAAAGAATCCAATTACGACTGCAACTGGAAAAAACAAGTGACGGTACAAATTAGTGCGCGTAATTAAATTATTGCGCCTACTTACGTAGCATTCGTATGACAGCCTTGTGCGATTGGTTTCTTCGGCCACTGCCGCGATGAACCGATCCATGCAGACCTTTTCCCAGTTTTTCTGTTTGTTTCGATATTTTTAGAGCCATTCGAGTATACTGGACCCCAATTATGATCATGGGGATAAGAAAGAATAGTAAGAAACTCAATTCGGCGAGGGGTAAATTTTCAGGCTGAGACATCATTGCACAGAAAGCTGATTCCTACGACAAAGAAATTAAATTTATACCTAAGTAAAATGTGTGTCTTGCGACATCTCGTGTAAACATTGAGACGTATGAATAGTATAAACTAAGAAAAATGCCAACAGTTAACTGTAACGGCATGTGTGTTAAAGTGCAAAGCGCTATCTAAGCGATAGCTTTAATGCTTGTAACACACGTTACCGATAAAGCCAAGATAACTTGTACAGAAGTACACTCATGAAATTTAAAACTTGGACACCACAATTTCTGTAAACAAAAGTTTGCACATTGTGAAGCGGGCTTAAGGGTATCATTTACAATTCTAACAGCAGGTAGTCTCAGCAGGGGTTATCTTATAGAAGGACTGTAGAATGAATCATTACACTAAGCACGTTTTAGAAAATAGGTAATTTACGTTGCTTACTTAATTTTTTTCTTTAAAGAATATATTTGAAGGTATAGCTAATTAAACACCATAGCTCGATTAATTATCGAATCAAAATTTTGTTTAGGAAATGTTTACAAAATAAAATCAGAAATAATTTTGATTTAAAAATCTACTAACGTAACGTTAAGTCGTTAATTATAGTTACATAACTCTCCTTTCATAAGATATAGTTCATATTAATATGCTAATTGTAAAGCTTCGTACACACCTGAACAACAAACCGAGGAACAAACAGAACAACAAACCGAACGGCAATCGGAACATTAATTTGGACGGTGCTACGTACGAATTTTAGAACAGATTCGCAAGTCCTGATTGTTCCACGAACGGTTTGCGGCGTTCCCGCAACTTGTCGGTTTTTTCTCCGACATCAAAGAAAATGCGCGCGAATGCGTTTGCAGGTTTGGACGAATCTAAACAAAACGGCGAACAAACTTATGCGGGAGAATTAAATTATTTATTTTTGTCCTCCCTTTTGTGGGTTTGTTGTGTTTTAGGTAATATTATGGAGACAGAAGAAAAATGTTTTAAATTAATCAGTGTTTAAGAATGCAAGAAAAAATGATGTCCCTATTAGCATCATTTGGGCGGGAAATTTCCAAAATAAAAAAAAGCGAAGTAAATTATAATTTTTACTCTTCTTTGTGCGTAAAAATTTGGTTGGCACTATCTTCTTGTTTTCCGCAATTTTCTCTTCTCAATAATAAATATATATGAACTGAAAACTACTGAAAATAATTATGGGAACAGCACAAACGTTCCGTTTGTTGTTCGGATTGTGGAAATCATAAAAGATCGTTTGTCGTTCTGTTTGACTTTCGGTTCGTTGTTATGTTTGTTGCTCGGTTTGTTGTTCAGGTGTGTACGAAGCTTTACAACTTAAGCAACAATTTTTGGCGAATAAAGATTAGTTTGTGATGTAATATTAGAAACACAAATTTATATCATATCAAATTTATGACAACTTAAAACCAAGAACGTGTATGTTATTGCTAAGAAATTATTAAGGAAAAGCGCAATTGCAGTGTAAATATTTATAATTAGATATTTTCGAAAGTTTATAAGTCCTCTATTGTAATCTTAATACTTAAAAAAATCCTGTCCATTAGCATTATAAGGAAATGGCTTTACTTTATGAATAAGTTTCAATAACAATAGAATATCCTTGCTTGTTTAATTTACTTCCTTTGAGTCATATTGCTCTAAGGGTTGTTACATTGGTCATTAGAAGTATGTAATAAATAAACAATTACCTACTGTTTGAGAAGGGGTAGTGTGAACCAATAAATAAAGTAAGAAATGTAAATTCCATTTTAGTTTAAAATTTCAAGTGTTGTGAAAATGCCACCTCATCTCGGTGCTGATTTGAAAGCGCGGATTGTTTCGGAATTAGCGGCGGGCCGTAGCGTGCGTGAAATTTCACGTATGTTAGATATACCAAAAAGCACCGTAGGGCATTACCGAGTAAAATGGAATCTTGAACACACTTTGGAAAGAGCCATCGGAAGTGGTAGACCTACACGTGCTCAAGATCTCGAGTTGTTTCATTACGTAACAGAACAACCATTTGCTACATACTCCAGGGCTATAGCAGATACACATTTTCCCGGATGCCGTATAACTGCACAAAAAAATTAAAGGAGATGGGAATAAAGAAGTATAATGCTGCTGCGAAAGAAGTTCTCAGTGACGAAAATATGAGACGTCGTCTGGAATTTGCAAGGCGATATGTGAACGAACCTTTGGAATTTTGGAATCGAGTGATTTTTAGCGACGAAAAAACGTTCAATAGCCGCAACGATGGACCACTAAAAGTTTTTAGAATGGAAGGAACTCGTTACGAAAATAATCACATATGTCCTAAAAACGAAGTGGTTATTTTTCTGTGAATGTGTGGGGTTGGGTTAGCGCGCGGGGTCCAGGAGTTATTAAACTATCGATGGACGTCTTGATTCTGCTGCGTATTTAGATATTTTGGAAACTATTATGAAACCTTCAGTCGAAGTGTTTTATCCAGACGAAGATTATATTTTCCAACAAGTAAGTATTCTTATTTCACTATACTTTCTCCAAAAAATAGTTCGGGATCTGTTGAATTAACATTTTCATAATGTATTTTTGTTGTTAAAGGACAACGCCCCTATTCATACTTCGCGGGTTGTGCGCAATTGGATACGAGAAAATAACTTGGAGCTGTTACCCTGGCCAGCAAAAGCCCAGATTTTAACATTATCGAAAATGTTTGGGCTCGAATACTTGCTGTTATCCGAAGACAACAAGGGCCAAATTTTATACCAGTAAACCGTAATGCACTAATTGCAGCCATTGATACCGCATGGGAAACGATTAATATTAATTATATTGATACCTTGATAGCGTCAATGAGCAGACGCCTCCAAGAATGTATCAATAATAATGGAGGTCACACCCATTATTGATTTCTTATATTTATTTATATAGTAATACCTTTATTTAAAAAAAAAGTTTTCATTTAATTTTAAACTATAACTTGGTATCTTAATTATAATTATGTAATAAATTCTTGTCAAAAAACTAAATATATACGTTGACAATAAGAATTGCCTTAGTTTTTATTTTCACTTTTATATTAACTACAGAAAAAAATGAAACGTCATAAAATATACATTTTGTAAGGACTAAATATTATGAATAGAGAGTTTAATGATTTTTTTAATAACTTACAATAATTAGTAGGTTAGATTTATTTAAAAATAAGTAATAATCAGTCAACCCAAATAACCATGTTTAGTTTTTTGATTTAATTTAAAAGTTATTGCTTGTAGACGTTTTTAAATCAAAATTATTTCTAATTTTATTTTGTAAACATTTCCTAAACAAAATTTTGATTCGATAATTAATCGAGCTATGGTGTTTAATTAGCGATACCTTCAAATATATTCTTTAAAGAAAAAAATTAAGTAAGCAACGTAAATTACCTATTTTCTAAAACGTGCTTAGTGTAATGATTCATTCTACAGTCCTTATATAAGATAACCCCTGCTGAGACTACCTGCTGTTAGAATTGTAAATGATATCCTTAAGCCCGCTTCACAATGTGCAAACTTTTGTTTACAGAATTTGTGGTGTCCAAGTTTTAAATTTCATGAGTGTACAAGACGGCGGTTGGTCTTTTAAGCTCTCGTGAAGCAATGAACATAAGTAAAATGTATGTCTTGCGACATCTCGTCTAAACATTGACACGTATGAATAGTATAAACTAAGAAAAATGCCAACAGTTAACTGTAACGGCATGTGTGTGTTAAAGTAGAGTTAACTGTATCGGCAACGTGTGTTACAAGCATTAAAGCTATCCTTAGATAGCGCTTTGCACTTTAACACACACATGCCGTTATACCGTTTTTTAGGCTGTACATACACATAAGATGTTAATCACGCTTTTAAATAAGGACTTTATGTGAGCAACAATTTTCAATCAAGGTTATTCTGAACACGTGAAAAATGAAAAAACAAATGCTACAAATTGCAAAATTTATCAAAATCTTCACGTCCTTAAAGTTAGCAGATCAGTTGAGGCAAATCAATAATTTGTATATTAGAAATTAAGTGCTCATTAATTGCTAATTAGTACCTCAATTACGATTTAATTGCTACAGTAGTTCTGGAGATATTCAATAATCTGCTACCTTAAAAAAAAGTTAGCAGACCAAGTGCTGAAAAATAGTTTTACGGTTTGATTAAAATGCCTATATTAGTCAAAAAATTAAGTGCTATTTAAGTGCTTAATGTTCACTACCTTAGAAGCACTCAACAAACTTTTTTTTTCTAAATAACCCATTGATTTGCTATCTTTAGCAGACCAAATGTTAGAAACCACCTTGGACAACTAAAATCGCACTTTAACACATCTACAGATTTAAGTGCTTTATGTTCACTATCTCAGAAGTACTCGAAACATTTTTTTTCTGAATAACTCATTGATCTACTATCTTTGGCAGACTAACGGTTAAAAAAAATTGGCAAATTAAAATTAAAACCTAGGACATGTTTAGATTTCAGTACCATTTAAGTTCTTTATATTCATTACCTTAGAAGCATTCAAAAAATTTTTTTCTAAATGACCCATTGATCTGCTATCTTTGGCAGACCAAATGTTAGAAATCACCTTGGACAACTAAAATCAAACTTTAACACATCTACAGATTTAAGTGCTATTTAAGTGGTTTATATTCATTACCTTAGAAACATTCAAAAAACTTTTTTTTTCTAAATAACTTATTGGTCTGCTAGCTTTGGCAGACTAAATATAGAAACCACCTTGGACAACTAAAATTGAACTTTAACACATCTACAGATTTAAGTGCTATTTAAATGCTTTATGTTTACTACCTTAGAAGCATTCAAAAACTTTTTTTCTAAATTACCCATTGATCTGCTATCTTTGGCAGACCAAATGTTAGAAACTACCTTGGATAATTAAAATCGAACTTTAACACATCTATAGATTTAAGTGCTATTTAAGTGCTTTGTGTTCACTGTCTCAGAAGTACCCAAGAAATTTTTTTCTGAATAACTTATTGATCTACTATCTTTGGCAGACCAAATGTTAAAAAAACCTTGGCAAATTAAAATTAAAACCTAGGACATGTTTAGATTTCACTACCATTTAAGTGCTTCATGTTCACTATCTCAAAAGTTTTGCAAAAACTATACTTTGAACACATTGATCTGCTATCTTTAGCAAAACCAAATGTTAACTTGAACAAATTAAAGTCAAAATTTAGGATATGTTTAGATTTAAGTTCTATTTAAGGGCTTTATGTTTGTTATCTTAGAAGCACATTAGCCAACTAAAACAAACACGGTACAAACAGGTTACTAATTGTGCCGTGTGCAAATGTTCAGAAACTTTGCTAACCATTTGTTTCAAAGTTTTCAATGAACATTCGCACCCGGGCAATTAGTTGGCATAGGTGATTTTATAAAAACTGACGGAACAATCCTAATATATTAGTTTCGTAGGTGTTACGTTTATTTATTTATTTACGTTAACACTAGTCGACACTAGATTTCGCAACACATATTGTTGTATAGATATGTTAAAGTTTAATTTTAGTTGTCTAATGTGGTTTCTAACATTTGTTCTGTTAAAGATAGCAAATCAATGAGTTATTTAGAAAAAAAAATGATTGAATGCTTTTGAGATAGTAAACATAAATCACTTAAATAGCACTTAAATTTAAACATACCCTAGATTTTGATTTGAATTTTCTCAAGTTTTTTAACATTTGGTCTGCCAAATAGCAAAAAATAGCAGATTAATAAGTTATTCACAAAAAAAAGCTTCCGAGTACTTCTGAGATAGTGAACATAAAGCACTTACATAGCACTTAAATCTATAGATTTAATTAAGTTTGATTTTAGTTGTCTAAGATGGTTTTTAGCATTTGGCCTGCCAAAGATAGCAGATCAGTGAGTTATTTAGAAGTTTTTTGAGTGCTTCTAAGATAGTAAACATGAACCACTTAAATAGCATTTAAATTTATAGATGTGTTAAATTTCGATTTCAGTTGTCCAAGGTGGTTTCTAACATTTGGACTGCCAAAGACAGTAGATAAATTAATTATTTAGAAAAAAAAAGGTTTTTGGATGCTTCGAAGATAATGAACATAAAGCACTTAAATAGTACTTAAATCTATAGAAGTGTTAAAGTTCGATTTTAATTGTCCAAGGTGGTTACTAACACTTGGTCTGCCAAAGATAGCAGATCAATGGGTTATTTAGAAAAAAAAAAGGTTTTTGAATGCTTCTAAAGTAGTGAACATAAAGCACTTAAATCTATAGATGTGTTAAAGTTTGATTGTAATTGTCCAAGGTGGTTTTTAACATTTGGTCTGCCAAAGATAGCAGATGAATGAGTTATTTAGAAAAACAAAATTTGAGAGCTGCTAAGAGAGTGAACATGAAGCACTTAAATAGCACTTATTTTTTGACCAATTTAGGCATTTTAATCAAACTTTATAACCTATTTTTAGGCACTTGGTCTGCTAATTGAATATCTCCAGAACTACTGTAACAATTAAATCGTATTTGAGGTACTTAGTTAGCAATTAATAAGCGCTTAATTTTTAATGTATAAAATTATTGATCTGCCTCAACTGGTAAGCTAACTTTAAGGACGTAAAATCGTCTGTACTTTTATAATTGTTTTGTGCAGAACTTGTATTTTAGACTGTATGGTTTCTTAGAATTTTTGTTTTGTTTTGTTATGCCAATTACGGCTTAGGCTGTTGGGCAATAATACAATAAATAAGTAAATACATAAATAAATTAATAAATAGATAAATTCTACAACATATGTTGGATTGGGCAGTGTCGAAAAGGTAACCGTAGTTGTAAACGTTTCGCCACCTATTGTTAGGGGGTTCATTAGAGCGAGAAACTTAAAACAAACAAAAGAAAGTTCAAGGTAGACAACTAAAAGTCAGGTAATCAACTTGTCAACTAAGACAGATTCTAGACTAAAAAAGTCTGAGTAGTTAAGGAAATACCTCCACTTATACAGGGTGTTGATTTAATCCAAAACACCTTAATAAAAGTTGCATAATAAGCGAGATACGGCTTTTTGAAATTTTATTTTTAAATAACTTAAAAGGCCTAAATTTTGCTGTCGAATTATTGTCGCAGCTGCTTCAACACGATTTCGAAGCTCTTCAAGATCAAGTATTTCGTCGTTCGTGTATACCATTGTCTTCATAAGGACACATAAATAAAAATCTAGCGGCGAAATGTCAGGTGTCGGTTGATAAATAAAATTTTACAAAAAATAACTTATTTTACTGATTTTTTAGTAAAACACACTTTGAATATTCATCAAACACATCAATTAATTTATTTTATCAATTTAACCGAATATATTGTTATATTGTGTTCAAATTGCGCCAGGAAAAAGATATACTTTAATTTAACATAGTAAATACTTATGACACTTTTTCCGTGGAACATACGGTATAATAAAAACGTCTATTCGCAAATAAATATAGGTACAGTTTAATAAATGCGAAGAAACGGTTTTAATGTAAATATTTTATGCATCCAATTACATTATATTTGATCAATCTTTTCATTAACATAATGGTGTTTAGAGCATAGAATTAATCAGTTGATTATTCCTTAGAAGCAAGAATTGCGAAAATTTTACAATGTTACACTTATTACATTAAAAGCGAACCCACACATTTACTTTAATTTACTCTTCGTAACATCTTCGAGCAATAATCGAATTTTACTTCATTTAAATAATGTAATTTACTCACGTTTAAGGAAATTTTAAATTTTATAAAATCTTGTAAAATATTGTAACTGAAAGAGGTAGAAATAAAGACAACAATAATTACTAAAATCGGATGAGAATGAAAATTGAAATTTTCTTGTAGCCAGCAATTCTTAATAAATCACATTAATAATTATGGCGTCTCAAAAGCTTAGACATTTCAAAGATAGAACTTAAATTAGTTCTTACCTCCAATATATTATCGCTATCGGGTGGATAAGTGAGGTAATCGACCGTTGAATATATAGAAAATGGTGTAGCACTAAGTAACGAAATAATCCATAAACATCCAATAATCCACAAGGCTCTCTGAAACCCCGACATCGTGTGCAAGTGTAAAGGGTAACATATAGCTAAATATCTTTCGGTGGAAAAAGCTACGATTGTCAATACGGATACGTAGGTGGCCCTACAAATTTAAATAAATTAGTTTAATTAAATGAAAGAAAATAATTCAATACTTACATTTCTGATATTAAAGCACGAATTTTGCAAAAACTTTCTCCTAAAATCCAAGGATATTGGTGCCAATATAAAGTTACGTCATTGGGGAGACCTGCAAAAGTTAAAATTAAGGTTAGTTAAGTTCGAACTTCTGATGTACATTTTCTCTTCTTCAAGAAAACGAAAGCTCTATTGATTAACTGATTAAACAGTATTTGATAAATCTAAGCTTTCTTAAGCAATAAACCGATTAATCAGTAGAACGATTTTTACTGTATTTTCAGTCAATTTAACAACAAACTCAATACCTAATTTATTTTTTCTTTGTTTTTTATCGTGTTCCTTGTCTGTGTAGATTACATTTTTTTCATCTTTAATGAATGTTAGATTCACTTTACGGTTATTTCTATAAAACTTTTTGTTATTTAAGAAACTTTAAGCATGTTAGATTTATAGGAATTTTGAATTATTTTATATTAGAGTTCTATCGAGTGTAGTTCTTTTAATGATCTTTAGAGATTGTTAAAGCGACAGTTTGATAACTTTTCGGATAAACTTGTGTTGCACGAAATCCCTATGTTACTTTGATGTTAAATCCTCTGGTACGATCGAGAAGCATATATAGCGATATTTTGTAGAGTAATCATTTTAGTGATAGTAGTTTTTAACAGTACTTAATAATTAAATAAGATGGAATCCCACTTAGAAATTTTTATGTTTAACGCGTTTTAAAGAGACGATAAAATGCGATTAAATCCTTAAATCTCATATCAGCCTCTGCCGGCTGTTTAATGTACTGGCAAGTCTCGATAGACCTACTATGTTATCGTACAAAATTTGTAATGGAAAATAATATGACATATTATTTATTTGATAATTAATACACCGAAATTCACACTTTTACCTGATTATCCCCGCTAAGATTCTTTGATTTAAAATTAAAGTTTGAGGAAACCTTGAAAAAGCTTGCATAAGTCATGAGAAACGTCGGAGAATTGAAACTAACCAAGGAATGCTTAGGAAGATATTCAGCTTATTTTATAATGTTCCAATGTGACCTCAAGATGTTTTAATAATAGACAATTAATTTTTCATTCATATTAATTTTGCAGAATCACTATCGATACGAAAAAGACAACCGGGTAAAATTGACAAAAACGTCACACACGGCACCAAATACTCCATTATTGACGTTTTTCAGGTCAATGTAAAATAATTGAGTAAGAAAAATAGTATTATTTGATTACTTGTTTAATGAACTGGGGTGTAGATATTTCGCTTTAGCAGAAAAACACATGCAACTTTGTATTCTTTAAATCGGAGAGTTTAATATCAAACAATAATAATTACAAAATTAAAGCGCGACATGCGCGCCAAATACGACTTTCGTCGCAACATACCACTCGCGACACACGTTTTAAAGCGGTTCACGACATACGTCCTAAATACGGGAAATAAAACCATAACACTTTTTTGACCAAAAGACGCTTTTGCAGGATTTGTTTTGTCAAATCTTTATCTTCCAATTTAGGAGTTCAACCTCATAAACTGTTTGCAAAAACGTTGAATTTGTAATAGGTACAAGATCTTCAGTATCTTCTGAAACATATGTCGAGTTGATAACTGCTTCCGTATCGCAAATGATGGTCATCAACTCTTCATAATGTAATGACGATCGCCCAAGTGTCCGTTTAAGCAATTGCTTAACCTTCTGAACAATCCGCTCTACCATGCAGCTGACAGTGGATTTAAGATCTATTTAATCCTCGAATGTTTTGCTTTTGCTTGTATTTTTCCCAATTCAAATTTTTAAACAAATTTTTTGTTCCAACAAAGTTTCGTCTATTATCACTATAAATCACACTTGGAGACCTCTTCAAGCGATGAACCTCCTGATACCTTAACGAAAAGCTTCTGTTTAGAGGAATGTAACTAATTTCAAATATACAGCTTGATAAACTACACATATAAACAATAGTATCCATGACTTCTTCACATCCTTCAGATGCAAAGATGCAGCTAAGCCCACTTCAATCACCGTAACGTCTGTTACACTGTTTACCGGTAATTTAGTGGGATTCGTTTCGGTTTTGTTTTGTTCAAACCTCCTGCATCTGACACACTTTGAAGAAATTCCCCGAATAGTTTTCCTTCCCTTCAATATCCAGAACCTCTCTCGAAAGGTTGACAACAGGGTTTGAACTCCTCTTATGCTCATACCTCACTAATCCTATGTTATCCCGTGATTAAGTAACGAAAATCCTTCACAACCATTCTTCAGGCTACTTTTGTCTTCACGCCGAAAATAATATCAGCATTCTTGAAAACTCCAAACGAACTCACACTGTCTAATTTTCCGTTAACACAACTGTTTTCAGAATGGTCGTCTCCTCTTTTCAATTTCTTGAGGGTAAATCCGCTGCATTATTTTCAGTACTCACATGTCTCCAATCCTTAGAATTTGATAAAGAACGAATTTCCTTTTACACGGTTGTGTACAAACGTCATCCAATTTTTAATTTTCTTAATCCAGCTCAATACGGTTTCTTATTTCCAGACCGCTAGAAACTTTTCTTTACACTCAAAAAAAAAAAAACCGACTCCCAATAATACAACCTAACAAATCCAAAATTGTAATTTTTTCCACAGGAGCAACTCTAGCTTTGGCCTGGACCAGTTGGACGCCAACTTTCCACCATTTTTACTTTTGAGGAAAATCATAGGCGTCCTTACAACGTATGCAGACTCTATTTTTTTACTAAAGTTCTGTAATGGCAATTGTATAGGAATTTTTAAAGCGGAAAGAGATGTCAAATCCTTAGACCACTCTCCATGCTACTTCTTTTCCCATCCCACGTTTGATTCCCAACTTTGCTGAAGCCACAGTTTTGGACACAAACTCACAGGACAGAGTATTTCATGGGGACCAAAAACCAGTGATAGAATCGCACATTTAGTCACAACTTCTTTTGGTATCTGAATTTTCTTTAAGTCGACACACAAGACATGATCCCTCTTATCCCACAAAATTGTTAGAACCGGAGTTGAGCCAACCTCTTCAATAGTTGGCGTCCAATTGGTCCAGGCCAAAGCTAGAGATGCTCCTGTGAAGAAAATTACAATTCCCTGTTTGGAATTGCTGAGATGTACTATTGGGAGTTGGTTGGCTTTGAGTGTAGAGAAAATTTTGGGACTGGACTCTCTGAAATTGAGAAATATTTTTAGACAGATTAATCGGCCTCATTGAGTCGGATGAGAAAAATTAAAATTAGATGACGTTTGTACACAACCGTGTAAAGGAAATTTGTTCTTTATCAAATTTCGAGCACTGGAGACATGTGAGTACTAAAAATAATGCACCAAATTTAACCTCCAGAGAATGTTTTTAGGGTTTGGCAAAAGAGTTCAAGTTAGAAACCGGTTGAAGAAATGAAAGACAAGAAGTTGAATTGAGATCAAAGAAAAAAGAAATGGACGAATGGACTACCCACAGCAACAAAAGATTTGTTTTCCAGGGAGGGAAGAGACGACAAGAGAATTTCTGGTGCATTTTGTGAAGTCTCATGAGAGCCTAAAATGTTTTCAAGTTCCTAAGATGCCTCTTGAGCAGAAAAACAACAATTCTTGTCCGAGAGGGTCGATTTATCCTTCGTCGGGGTATAAACATACACCGCTAAACTCTTTCTTTTAGAAATTGGTGGTGGTTACTTCAACTCACCGATAAATAAATTTTGTCCAGGATTCTTTAATGTAGTGCAATTTTTGTTTTGATATATTTTTATTGCGGTCAAGGACACTTCGTTATCAGTACCTTAGTCATTAAAATATAACGGCTTAAAAAACAAGCCACTTTAGTTTAAATTTAATCGTGTAGCTTATTTATTCGTGTAACCACGTTTTGATTGACAAATTACGTCAAGTAACTAATAGTCTAGTCGTCCCCTTTTAATTAAGACGTGTATGATGAGTAGCCTATATAATTCTCTGTGATATTTCACTGTTTAATATTTATCTATTTGACGTTTATTTTTTTGAAACCGCGGTTTGCCTTTCTTTTAAGTTTATATACTAAATTTTGCATCTTCTTCCTCATTCCTGCTCATGAGAGAAGAAACCTAAAGAACCCACAAACAGGTGGCGCTCTCTTCCTCTCTTTCTCTTGTAGGTTAGACGTTTGTCTGCATTTCTTTCTACGACAAAGAGCGAACTGGGTGGCGAACAACCTATATATCTATTTGTGTCTATAGCTCACCATCCGCTAAATTTGACTTCCACAAAAGCTTAACGTCATAAGTTAGATGATCAAAAAGAAGGACCAGAAGCCAATTACTATCAAAATAATCCAACAATACTTCGACCTTTTGAGTAGATTTAACAATCAGAAATGCGTGAATAGAACACAAGTCAAAGATAAAGACTTAATTTAATTTGGACCTAAATGTCCCTCTTTGTAAGTGTGGAATGAATAGGCTGAAATTTCCGACGTTTCGCCCTCCATGTGAGAGATTTATCAATAACAGATTGAGAGTTGAGAGTCAAAATTTTTTTATTCACCAATGATGATGAGGTCAATTAATTAATTGTTAAAACTCTTATCCATTGTCGTACTATTTCGCATCAATAAAGGATCACAAAGTAGGTAGTCGCTTCAGCATCGAAATAAAAAAACATTGTGTTCGTTAACTTTTAAAAAGGGTATAAAGATTGCGTGAATTACATGAAGCGATACGAAGTGTTGAATAATTTATTAAGGATTCTGAAATTTCCAACATTTTAAGTAATTAATCTCCTCAGTTTCATTGTTGTATAAAAATTTGTTTCTAACAAAATTAACATAATTGACACTTTCAAAGGGAATAAATTAACGCAATTGTTGTTTCTATAGATTTTGTTTTGTTCATAATCCGATTTTGAAAACTGACAAAGCACTTAATTAACAAATAATTTTTAATGTAATAATACCAAAATAATATTGACGCTCTAAACTGCAATTAATGGCAGAGGGGGTTGTTAAGTTTGATTTTAAGATTTGAAACATCGATTTAAGTTGGAATTAGAAAGCTACCAAACTTTGGGAACAACAAATCTCTACTGTATTGTAAACGTTTTAGTAACTTGGCGGTTTAATTCATATCGATTAGGAGCTTTATAAACTGCTGATATTTTAAGAAACACGATGGCCCGAAGAGCAAATCTAAACTATTGTATTACATTTTTTTTAAATTTTAACTTATGTACAATTTTTCTAATAATACCTCGCGTCACTGCATGTCTATATATTTTGTGAAAAGTTTCGAAAGTAAAGATACCATTAATTGTAATGAGGTTCATTAAGGTTCCTCCGGAGAGCAGGTAAGCAAACCAAATGGCATCAAAATTACGTATCTTTTTTATAAGAATACGAGAAAGGTAATTATTTCATTGCTCGATTAACTTTATATAAAAGCAGTGTTTGAACAAGGCTCTATGTTTACTGTAAGACTATTACGACTCAACTAGATAACTATTTGTTTTTCATGCCTCCGGTCATTATTGACAGTTTTGTAGGATTCAAAATCGGCCGGGAACATCAAATTCCCGGCCAACACCTTACAAAAGTGACATTTGGTAAAATTACACCGAAAATGTCACTTTAATTTTAAATTTGAAAATTAAGTAGTTATGCAATGACAAGTGGGTACCAACAAAAAAAAATAAATGGTTGAACTAAATTAAGAATAATTTTGTAAATATTTTGAGGTTTGTCGGCATAAAAAATTTTGTGGATTACACGTCCATAAAATGTCTTGCGAGTGCTCGTGTTGCTTCGCCTCGGCTAGGCAATATCGCTCACACTCGCAAAATATCATTTTCTGGACTAGTGATCCAAACAACTATTGCTATAATACACTGATTATTAAAAAAATCCCAAAACAAATCCATAAATTTTTTTTAATTTTAAAGAAAACAGATTCACAGTCAGATTCACAGTCAGATTTAGACTCAACTTCAGATTCAGATTCAGATTTAGATTCAGGTTCAGGTTCAGGTTTAGGTTCAGGTTCGGGTTCAGGCTCAGAATCATATTAAGATTTAGATTCAGATTTTCATTTAGATTTAGATTTAGATTTAGATTTAGATTTAGAATTAGATTTAGATTTGGATTTGGATTTGGATTTGGATTTGGATTTGGATTTTGATTTGGATTTAGATTTAGATTTAGATATAGATATAGATATAGATATAGATATAGATTTAGATTTAGATTTAGATTTAGATTTAGATTTAGATTTAGATTTAGATTTAGACAGAAATTATACACGTGGACTTGACAAGACTTGTTTTATATTTGCATACACTTAATTGAACGGAGTTTATCTATGTTTTGACTCAACATAATGAGTGAACTTAAGCATCCTAAAGTGCAGTCTTATTATTATGTGTGGTCTTTATTGTCTGACATCATTGTTTTGTCTAGAATGAAATGAACTTCATTACTATGACATTTTATTCATATTTATTATGTGTGCTTAAAATGCGTTCAAATTGTTTTATATCAAATAGTACCCAAAATTGCCTTAATGATCGATTTTGAGAAAAATCGGTATTATTATCCCTATTTAAACCCAATAAACTACCCTTAAGACTTAAAGTTTTAAAAAACCGTAAATTATAACTTCTCTTTTTTTACCTTTTTTGACGAATTAAGAGTTAGTACGGTATAACGTATCAAAAAAAATTAGGTTCTAAAATGGACCCTTGAGGCACTTTTGTAACATTGATAGGTCTGGAGTAATTATTTTGCAATACAACTGTTTGGGTTCAATTACTCAGGTAATTACTGATAAGTTCAGTAGCATCATTACTAAATCCTATACATTGTGTCCACTATGGGGATCTCGGAAATGATAATAGTTACAACTCCGGTTAATTGGGCAAAGAGTTGTATAACTAGGTGACCAATAAAATGACATAAAAAAATTGATGGTGTGTTTCTTTGTTTTGAGATATTTGAAAAAAATGAAATTTTGAAATTTATATTTTATTTTTTTCCAGCGTTATTATAAATGCTAAAACAAAAATACAAACACTTCATCATAGCAACTTGTAACGGACTTTAACATGGCATAATCAGTTTTTTAATCCAACAATTGCAGACCCTCCTTCGGTCGGTCTGCAAAATTTGTCTTTGTGCGACAAAAAGTGTTGTTGTGACCCTTGTTTTTCAATATACTATTCTGAAGTGTTTGCAGTTGTCTTGGCTGTATACCAGTGTTTAAAGACTATATAACTCTTTAATACAAACTTTTAGATTTTTTAGTAACAACTGTTCACTAATTTTTTCTGCTACCTCTCTCATTTCTAGTAGAGTACATTGTTCATTTTCGATATTTTCTTGGCTTATTTTAATTAATTTTATGTTTAAAAGTAACAAATATTACAAGAATCTTAAAGAAACAAGGTAACTCAATTTATTGTTTCTACAAACTTTTAGACAATGAAAGCATAGATACGTTGATCTTTAAAAAAACGGAATTATATTTGTACGTACATAATTAATAACTAAAACATATTTTGGTAATTTCTTAGTAATGAAAAAATTGTATATACACCATGATGGAGAAGGCTATTATTGACCTCCTTCTTGACAATCGGTCAATAATAACACTCTTCTCTACCTTAGTGTATAATCTACTATTAATATGCTTATCTGTAGTACCTAATTCTGTGTGAAATATGTTAATAATCAAACCCTATCACATGATACAAAAGTTTAGTATGTAATAAGTATAATAATTTAATGTCGTGGTAGTCACCAAAATGCGATTTTTGAACACTTTAAATTTTATTTGATGATTGTCCAAAAATGTCTTCAATCAACCACCGACTCTCCTCAACTCTTCCTTTGTTCACCGTTATCACCTTCGGCCCCACTTTCAGTTAATGTTTCGCTTTTGACCTTTCAAATACAAGTGCATTTATAGAAAAATTTAACCTTAACGACATTTACCAGCTTTGTGATTATCTCAATATGCAATGTTGTGTCTTTTATAATTTAAAGAAAACACTTCATAAATAATTCTTCTCACATATAATGTCAATTCAACTTTTATCAATGCTTACAGATAACAACTTAATCTCTACTTAAATATTATTGCAATTAAATGAACAGATTTATTTAAACAAAACATAAACCAAATTCTTTTCTTAAATAAAATATAAGTCGGTCTCTAAAATTAAGTTACTTTTAAAACAGTCTATTTGAATAAACATTTACTAAGAATTTTATGTAACAAAATTTCGACTTTAATTTTTTTTATTATAATAAAACTATTTTAGTGTAAGATATATTTACAATGTAGTGTTTTTTTATGAAGGTTGTGTTCAAAATTATTTGTATAAACAAAAAATAACTGAAATATTTGTCATTCTCAGCATGGAGTTATTTCAGGGCAATCTAATTGATACAATTATAAATCATTCTACCTGTCTAGTTTCAATACTAAAGATTTATTGAATTTTTAGCGAACTGTAGTAGTCAACTTTAAAGCTAACACATTTGCTAAAGAAAAGTCCGGAGAAGCCTTAGAATAACATTTTTAGGTGCTCATCTTAAGAGACAATTTACGTACTCATTTGCGTCCGTAAAGTAGCACTTTTTTGTACTATCAAAAAAAAAATAATAAACGGCGGTTTAAATCACAATAGCAATTCGCCCGATTTTTGATAGATATGTATTGATATTCCTAGCAATAAATATTACAAATATTTTCTGTGCCTTAATATACTAATGTAGATTCTTGGGTCGACCACTATTACCTCAGTTTAGGTTATAGAATAATTATTTTAGATGTTTTAAAATGCAGGAAATTATGTTAATTTTTCGTTGCCGGAAGCCATTTTAATACGTAATTAATTATGTTTTGTGCGCGTTCACAAAAAAACAAGATCAAAGTGTAGAATATATAAAACATTACATAGTATGAGGAATAATATCTTAGAAATTAAAAAAAAAACAGTTTAAAATTTGTCTTCTTTAAGCGACATTAAAGTTACATGTTTTTCAACCACTGGCGACGCTAAAAAGGCTTTCGTCTTCAAGCAACATTAAAACGGTATATTATTGAACTACTGGCACACCTACTATTTAGAGGTTGGTCCTTCGTTTTGAGAGTAAATACATGAAAACATGAAAAAAAAAAGAATACAATTAACTTGGAGTTACAAAATACAATTGTTTCCTCTTAATTTGCTGACTCGGCTGACGCCTTCGCAGCAAACTTTGAACCTCAACAGTTATATTGTTTAACACCTGCTAAAATAATCTACTATTCTCAACTATTTTATGTTTAAACAGCGGTTCTGTTTTTGAAAAACGACCAACGATTTGTGTGCCGGGTTTGGTAAATGTTTCAATCTTAGTTCTTTGTGGATGACAGGTATAATAGTATATTATGATATGAGTTGAAGCATTTTGGTGCACGCACGGGTTTTGTAAGTGCGACAATAGTTTATTGAAAACACTTTTTTCGCACAAAGACAACGAAGACAAAAAGTTGTTGTGGCACATGTTTTCATACTATTTTTTCTATTTCGCTAAAATTTACTTCAAATACTTTAAGTGTTTTTTTTTGTTTTGAAGCTATGTTAGTAGAGTAGTTGATATCCTAATGAAATTAGCAACAAATGCTGTTGAAAGTTTGCTATCTTCAAAATCATGTGTTGAGATTGTTAATCGCCGTTTAATTCACGAGTTAGTTACAAAACTTTTCCGTCGACCGTACTTTGTAATTTTAATAAAATTATATACTTTAATAATTCTAGAGAATGTTACGGCCCTAAATTTTCGAACCTGAACGTAGGTCGTAAGCCGTGTTAAAAACGTATGGCGTAGGTTGCGCGTTACGACGAAAATCAAATCTACCGCGCCTACAACGAATTTTCTTATTGGTGAGACGAATTACGGGACGAAGCCGGACACTGTTGCGATAACTCTTACAAATTGTTCTTTTTATCTAGGTTGTACCGCTGGAGCCGTCTATTCTTTTATGTATTTGTAAACTGTTACAAGAAGAAATGCTATTGTAAACGCACTTTTGGAAAACACCGTTTTGTGAAATTACCACAAAGGAGTGTATTCGATTAATTTAACTAATCTGGCTAAAATTGGAGCAATTGTAAACTAATTGCCTGTTCTAACTGGCTTCCAAAACCTGGCCTGGATTTTGCAAAGGAGTAACATGGCGACCTTGAGGGTGTATTCGATTTATTTAATTAATCTGGCTAAAATTGAGGCAATTGTAAACTAATTGCCTGTTATAATTGGCTTTTAAAATCTGGCCATGAATTTTGCAAAGGAGTAACATGGCGACCTTAGGAACGTTACTATTATGAATTACCCAATACAGGTCAGTTGCCTCTCTTTCATTAGAACTTTTGCGGTGATCAGTCTACCCTTTCCCAAAGTGCCCCATTTGAGAAATAACGGTCCCTATTGGATTAATATCTCTGGAAACTTTTTTCCCGTTAAAATAAGCTTCATAATCATTCATACTATAAAATGAACCTGCCATTTTGAACTCTGTATTTCACCCTTTCAAACTATTTGTATTGTCAGTACATAAAGTGTGTTTTTAGATTATAATATAGCAAACTGAAGTAAAACATGCTACCACCGAGCTATCTGATGTATCAAAAAAGTAAAGCTGCATATTATATCATATTGAAGTTTGTTTTTGAGTCATTTTGTCTGTCTGTCTTCTTACTATTGAGACTTTTAGGACCCTTAACGCAAGCAGATGTTTCATACATAATAATAATAATGTTTTATTTGGTTTTTTAAATTAACAAATTGATCCGATTAACAAAACTAAAACTAAACCCACATTAGCACAACAAAATCTGCAAAATATCTACTATTTTAATTAATTTTTTTTGCCTCATCCCTCCGTTAGGTAATTTTATTATGTTATTCTTCCTTTCTTCCATCCATCTTCTTCTGTTTTCTACCTCTTTCATCCATTTTATGCCTTTTCTATTTTCTTCTAGCAGAACTTCCTTTCTCACTTCCTCATTCCTTAATTCGCTGCACTCATCTACCATGTGCTCTACATTCTCTCAATTTTTAGTTTCATTTTCCTAGTCTATACCTAGCTACTATATGTTTTTCTTTTATGTTCAATGGTCCTGTAATATATTTTGGTATCCCTTTCACCATTATATATTTGTATTTTGTGTTTACTTTGTTTCTTTTATTAACATCTTTCTTTTTTGTTTTGGCTGTCTTTGTCCCTTTGTGTTATTTCTGCTTCCATCCTTCTCCCTTCTTCCCTCAATCTTTTTACCTCTTCTTCTTCTCCATACGTTGTTCTTTGCAATTATACCTTCATGCAACATTCATATAGAATTTCATTATCTTTTCTATCTTCCACCCTTTCCTTAAACCTTATTGCTCTTCTTCCTGCTTGTATTCCTATTTTTTCTATTTTCATTTCTTCCTCTATTAAATACCCTGGTGTTTCCTTCTCCAACCCTAGTGTCCATCTACAGTGTTTTTCCTGTATCTTCTCTAGTTTTTTCCATTCCTTCCATCCCCAAATCTCCGCTTCGTACATCATCACACTTTTACTATTTTCTCAAACAACCACTTTCTTTTTTTATTTTTTACCGAATCAGCTTTCTTTTATACTCCCATTATATTACTTCCTTTTATCCTTAATTTTTCCTTGTAGTACATTTCTAATGTGTTTTTCCCATTCTCCTCTATTTATTGTTGGTTCTCTTCTATTTCCTTTGATTTTTTAACTGATTTACGAGTTCCCAAGCCTGTCCTTCATTTCTGATTTCTTTACCTTTTCTTCAATGATTTTTCGATAATCCATTTTTCTCTTTTCACAACTATTCTTGAATTCTGTTCTTATTTTCTTATATTCGTCTATATTTTATTTACCTTTTTTAATTTTCTTCTCCCCGTTCTCATATCTGCTTTTGCTCTCTCATACTACCTGTTTCACCATTCTGACTTTATTTTCTTTTTTTTGGTCCTATTCGTATAAAGCGTGTCCCGGAGATCACTCCCCACACTTGTATTTCCGTTATTTTTTAAAAAAATTTTGTAAAGAGATTAAATTTTCTATAAAAGTAAATACAATTTTCAAATTCTGCACTTGTATAATGGTAGCGATATTTAACTTTTTTTTTTCAAATAACATAATATACTTTTTTTTAAATATTTTGGATAGTACCTTTTATTCTTTTTACAACCATGTTTTGTTAGAAAAATACGATTAATAGTTAAAGGTAGGTTTGCCATGGAAATAACTGATTTTGGTCATTTTATCTAGAAACCTATAAAAACAATGCGTAAAGTTAGTTGTCAAACTAATTTTCCTAATTTTTGAGAGTTTCGTTTATCATAATTACCAATCCTCCTGTCCCTCCAATATATGTTAGCTCTCCTTCTCCTCCTTCTTCTATATTCCCATTCAAAATCGTTCTTCCTCTCTCCTCACATAGTTCCAATAATTTTCTACCTTGTCCGTTTATTATGTTGTGTTTGAGCAAAATGTCAATTTGACCTTTGAACGGAAGAACCTTTTTTCCATCATGTTTTTGGCACAAACAAGACATCGACTTTCCACTATTCTAGTTTCCGTTACTATACTTGAGGAAGTGGTTGCTTGAGAATATTCAGCTTCAACATCAATGAAAACCTCGCTTACAAATTTCATTTGATTACTTTCTTGTTGATTAAAGTTCTCCACTTTGTTATCACTTTGTTCATGTCCTTTAGCTACATCTTTATTTCCTGCTGGTTCTTCTGTTCTGTTCTGTTCCAAATCGTTTCCCATTAGCTCATTTTCTTTAACTGCATCATTTCCTGACGGTTTTTCAACTTCATTCATTACTCATTTTGCACGTTTCCTTCCACTTCGTTCTGAATACCTGCTGGCGCTTGACTTTGCACAGGTTTTTGCTGCTGGTTAATTACTGTTCTCATTACCATCCTATTCGCATGTGTACATGCACCTTCAGCTGTTTTGTTGCAGTTGAATAAAAGCTTATTGCGTATGTTGCAGACTCTCTCATTGTCCATGAATCCTCCGCCACCATGTCGCCTGACGTAACTATAAATACGCTTTTTTACGGAAGACACGCGTTTGGAGGTCAGAACATCTCTGAACGTGTACGAATTCTAGCTTGTGGCATTCTAAAAAAATTAGTACAATCTAGTATTAGAAATTTATTAAATAGTTTGTTGCAGTGTTAATTGGATGTTACATTCATCGCTACTGCCCGACATTTTCAATAATTTGAAGATTTTAAACGCGAAAACGACTTTAATTTTTATTTTACTGTGTTTCAAATAAGTAACGTCTCAAATTCGGTAGACGTTCACCTACTTGATTTTTGAATTAAGTGATAAAAATTGATACGAAGGTCGTTTTTGCTTACTAGAAGATTGATCTTGGCCAGAAGCCCATTTAGTATTATCACTCCCTCCACTATTACTTGGAGTCACATGTTTTGTATGAACTTTTCCTCTGTGATTGTAATGCTGTTGAGGCTGAGACACAATTTCACTTTTACTTTCTGAAGCATTACTACTTCCAACATGGCTTACACAAGTGTCCGTCCTACTTATTTTACTACTCTCTTCACTGATATCAACAACCTTACTCTCATTCCCACTAGACAACTGTAACGACTGCTTACTACTTCTACTGTTGTTGTTGCTGACGCTATTGGTAGTATTCTGAAGGTGGAACGTTGGTCACGTTTTTATATTCGTTTCTCTACACCGGAATGTTTTTGTTAGTGTTTGCTTTCAGGTCTGTGTAAGAGCTTTTTAATAAGCGACGGTTACCTGAAGCAGACCTCTCAGTTTAGACACAACAAAAAACATAACTCATTTCAATCTAGCTCTACTGTACCAGAAACTTGCTGTCAGTTATCAGCAGATCCTTTTGTTGCCGGTTTCGGAGGCTTCTTGTTTGCTTACAAAATCAATCCAAATCCAAAAAATGAATACAACGTTTCCAACTACATTTTTAAAAATATTATCACTTTATATTAAGGAACTTTCCAACTCTGGAAGTCACAAGGGCATAATTATCATTTTTCGTCACTCCTGGGATAAACGCTGCCTTTAACGGTTCATTTCTCTTCTTCTCCGATTGGTTAGCGATTTGCCGTATCCTCCTGTAGTTCTCACTCATGTAGTCTTTCTAAACTTAAGTGTAGTTGAGAGTAATACTAGAATGGAATGGTGAAACTTCCAATCCCCGTGATATTATTGAAGTTTACGGAAATGGAGAAGGTGCTTGAAGCTGAGTTGCTAAAATAGAGAAGATTTGAAGAGGGCTTGGGAGATAATATGGTGACTGTTCGGATGACGCTCGAGAAGATGGGATGGCAGGACTGGAAAATAATAATGATCGTAGCAATTGCGTAGATGGATCAGTTGATCTACTTTCTGAAGATAAGCTTCCAATGACTAGTGAAGACTTTGGCCTTATAGTACCCTGATGTACTTAAAAGGGATGGTAAAGTCCAAGAAGTGGGCTAAACTGTGGAGCTGGTACAACAATGACTTGTGATTCTTTGGCTTCGTTTCCTTTTCTTTTGACTTTCAACTGCTTTGTTTTTAAAGGTCTCCTTTCTAATTCGCTGTAAAATATTTAACTTCTCATTGTTCACTTCCGGGCAGATAAAATTCCATTAAGCCTGGCTTTAACCTAGCGAAGCCCAAACGCGCCATACCCAACATTACATGCGCAATTAAGTTTAAAATAGCTTAACTAGAATAAGTTCTCCTTTAGAATACTGGACAGAAACTCAGTTCTAACGAACTATTGGCTCATAATTATAAGTTTTGTATTGAAGTTTAAGTTTTTAATAGTTTTTATTGTAAACACGACAACGCATTTGAAATATTGCGACAAAAGCAGATTCATGCTTAAGAAAAAAATGAGCCCGATTGAGCGACATCGTAGTAACACAAAAAATCACTTTGTTCATCGTGCACGTAAGGAACACTTTTAGGATGCAAGGGTTAATGTACTTTAGCCTTTCATGAAGATTGGTGCACTAGTAACCATGCATTTTACATAGAAAAAGTGTATCCTGCCAAAATCTTAATAACGTTGGCGACACGCAATACCCCTTTTGAAATTTATTTTGATCAAAAGTTCAGATATGTCGCTACAAAATATAAAAAACTGAAGAGGGGTATTGCGTGCCATTGAATCTACAGGGCTTGGCAAAACCGTTTCCTAAGTGCATATACTCCTTTATAAATATATAACATAACCTAACTTCATCGTTTGTACTTTTTTTGTGAGCTTTGCCTTTAATAATTATTTACTTCTTCGTCTTTTGTATGGTTATTGCGAACAGTATTTTAGTATAAGGTCACTAAGTTGATGGAGAATTAAATTACTCAATTTCGATTGTTTTGTCGAAATAAAATAGTTTTCATCACAGCAAAACAATAAGTACTAAATTTTTTGTAGGAACGGATTGGTGCTTAATCAATATAATGGTCCACCTATAAAAACAACACCAAAAGTGTTTGACAATGTTTGATAAATTATGGATGTAACTCAAGCACATCTCGTAACAAGTTGAACTTTATATTTAGTCGCATCATACCGAAGAAAGATATTTATATCAGGATGATATTGATGTTGATCTCTTTAGTGGAGGTGAGAATAAATAAACAGTCTTCAAGTATTTAAATAGCTTACGTTTTGCTCATAATACGTGAACTTTTTTCAGAGAGGCTAGTTTAATGGAAAAATACAATATACCAATACGTAAAAACATAGTAAAAAGGTAAAAAACTCAAACGCAAACAATATCTACAAGCTAATGTTACAAATATGTATACGACTAAAAAGTTCCTGTTAAGATAAAACGGAAATATGTATGTATAGTTGCTTATACTAAATGTTGTAGACGTAGTATGATATTTAGAATTAAGTTAAGTTTCATGGGTTAAGAAGTTAGAATTATTTAGGATTGCGCGGGCGAACGTCAGATGCATACGATACATGTACGGATGCATAAATTGGTGTTGCTTTAAAATAAAGCTTTGGTTTGTTTAAACCATATATTTTATTTATTAACTAGTCTAAGCGCGTCCTACGGGCGCATAAATTTAGACCTTAAGGTCATAGGTCAAAATGATGTATACAAAAGATGTTTGTATTGTCAAACATATTTGGTAATAAACAACAAAAATTAAATTTGAAGTTTAAGAAGAGTGGGTGTGACCAGCCCCCCCAAGGGGTTAAGTTAGAGTTTTAAAAACCCTTGCATCCAGACCCCCTTAAAATTTTCTATCGAATGGTGTATTCAGTTTTTTTTTAAACACTCTGAAGAGATGATAAACAGACAGACAGACAGATATTTAAAGGAAATTATAATAATTAGATATACAGGGTGACTTTTTTAAAACTTACATTGCCTATAATTTCTAAACAAAAAGAAATTTGAAGAAATTGAAATTAAATATAATGAGGTGTAGTGTAAATCGAGTGCGTATGCGCTATTGGCTGTAGTAGTTGTGAATAATTCTACTGCATATTCGACGTGTGTTATTTCACATTTTTCTCAAGGTCTTCTGAATTAGAGTTTTGCATTTTTTATCCATCCTGCCGCTGTGGACTGTGCCATAACGGAAATTGACGTTTCATACCAAATATTGTAACATGTTACAATGGGTGATAAACCCTCCCCCCCTTGCTGGTCTTCTGGATACGCCGGTGAGTTACGCAGTATTGGAAGTTAAAAAATGAGTTGAGCCTTGATGATAGACTCCTTTTCCTAAATGATAGAATAATAATTCCACATACGCTAAGAGAAAATATCTTAGAACAAATACACGAAGGTCATCAACGAATAGAGAAATACAAGGTTAGGGCAAAAACAACCGTTTATTAGTCTGAAATTACAAAGGACATTGAAAATATGGTGTCACGATGTACCATTTGCCAAAAATTTCAACATAAAAACAAAAAGAAATCTTTTTTGTCACATGAAATACCAGACAGAGCGTGGAAGAAAATAGCAGCAAATATCATTTTTTATCACTTTTAAAAATATGGATTTTTTGATTGTGATAGACTACTTTTCAAACTGGATGGAAATTATTAGGCTAGATGGAAAAACTGCAAATCATTTAATCATAAAATTTAAAAAAATGTTTGCAAGATTGGGAACCCCTGAAGAATAACATGCCATTTAATAACGCAGAATTCAAAAAGTTTGGAAAAGAATGAGACGTAGTATTAATCACTTCAAGCCCAGAATATTCCCAATCAAATTGCAAAAAATATTTTAAGAAAATCGTATGAAGAAAACTGTGATATATGTCCACTATTACATGCATACAGAAACACTACAATTAAAGCAACATGGGTATCACCAGCACAAACCTTGTTGAATAGAACGTTACGAGAAAAAACTTCCATTTTGTCAAGATTTTTACGGCCGAAAATTGAGAGCACCATAAAAGAAACAAACGAAATCGAAGATGTATTACGACCAACACGCAAAACAATTAGAAATACTGAACGAGAATAAAAACCTGATAAGTCAGGAAAGGGCGGGAATAGATTCAAGAAACAGTAACTAAGCAACATGAAAGTCCAGGATTATACATAGTGCAAACAGACACAAATATGATACGAAGGAATAGGGAAGATCTTCGTTCTACTTCCAATCCAGTTACCTTTACTCCTAATTATGATTGGCATGATATTGAATGTAACAATAAGATATGTAATCATAATACAGTAAATGAGGAATAAAACTGTAGTAGTAATGTAATGAACAAAGAAAATGTAATTTCAGATACACTTCAAAATGATGCAGTTTCAAATAGACCGAAGCGGCATATTCAATTACCAAAACGTAGTATGATATTTAGAATTAACTTAAATTTCATGGGTTAAGAAATTAGAATTATTTAGGATAGCGCGGGCGAACGTCACATACATACTATACATGTACACTCATGAAATTTAAAACTTGGACACCACAACTTCTGTAAACAAAAGTTTGCACAATGTGAAGCGGGCTTAAGGGTATCATTTACAATTCTAACAGCAGGTAGTCTCAGCAGGGGTTATCTTATAGAAGGACTGTAGAATGAATCATTACACTAAGCACGTTTTAGAAAATAGGTAATTTACGTTGCTTACTTAATTTTTTTCTTTAAAGAATATATTTGAAGGTATCGCTAATTAAACACCATAGCTCGATTAATTATCGAATCAAAATTTTGTTTAGGAAATGTTTACAAAATAAAATTAGAAATAATTTTGATTTAAAAACGTCTACAAGCAATAACTTTTAAATTAAATCAAAAACTAAACATGGTTATTTGGGTTGACTGATTATTACTTATTTTTAAATAAATCTAACCTACTAATTATTGTAAGTTATTAAAAAAAATCATTAAACTCTCTATTCATAATATTTAGTCCTTACAAAATGTATATTTTATGACGTTTCATTTTTTCTGTAGTTAATATAAAAAGTGAAAATAAAAACTAAGGCAATTCTTATTGTCAACGTATATATTTAGTTTTTTGACAAGAATTTATTACATAATTATAATTAAGATACCAAGTTATAGTTTAAAATTAAATGAAAACGTTTTTTTTTAAATAAAGGTATTACTATATAAATAAATATAAGAAATCAATAATGGGTGTGACCTCCATTATTATTGATACATTCTTGGAGGCGTCTGCTCATTGACGCTATCAAGGTATCAATATAATTAATATTAATCGTTTCCCATGCGGTATCAATGGCTGCAATTAGTGCATTACGGTTTACTGGTATAAAATTTGGCCCTTGTTGTCTTCGGATAACAGCAAGTATTCGAGCCCAAACATTTTCGATAATGTTAAAATCTGGGCTTTTTGCTGGCCAGGGTAATAGCTCCAAGTTATTTTCTCGTATCCAATTGCGCACAACCCGCGAAGTATGAATAGAGGCGTTGTCTTTAACAACAAAAATACATTATGAAAATGTTAATTCAACAGATCCCGAACTATTTTCTGGAGAAAGTATATAAAATCAATTTTGTTTACATTAATGTAAGTCATAAATGCACGGTCGACGAAAAAATGTTGTTTGTTAAGTTCTGTTTCATAATAGTATATTAAAGAACTAGTTTCAGAAGACGCATTTTATAAGACGAGTACAGTTTCGAAAGTACGAGTCGCTAAAATGCCTTCTGAAACGAATTCTTTATACTACTTTTTTCTATTTTGGGCTTTTCAGATTGATTTTAAAATAAAATTTTGCGAGTTTTTAAATTTAGGGAATTTTGAAGTGTAATTGCTAAGGTGATAATATTTTCATTAAACTTTGGTTTAAATGCTAGTTTAAGTTTAATGAGTACATTTATCATATATTTCATTAAAAAAAAATGGGTGGAAATAAAAATAAGTAGATAAATAAATCTAGTGAACATTAATTATGATTTAAATTAATGCACACCGAACGTAATGACAGCTTGGACGTTATCAGTGTTACCACCGTTCGGAATAAAAATTGTCCTATTTCTATAAAAGAACTCAAATTTCTATAAAAGAACTCATTTGGGTGCTTTTATAGCTCTGTAAGCGACCCAAAATAGAAAAATTAACATTAAATTTTCTTTGAATCTTAAAATCTACTTAATAACAACTAACCAAACAAAACCTCACTTAATTTGCTTACGTCAAAATTAAAACTGTAAATTATTAGGTAATTCACTAAAATTTATAAAACCCCTAAAACAGTATGGAAAGAGCTTCTATTTTCGTATCGTGTACAATACGGAAACAAAGCTTGTAACGGTTGATGTTTACAACTAACGACGGCTCTAGAGGAATAACCTAAAAAAGAAACAACAAAAGGAAATATGGATTAATGTAGCGCATTAGGTTCGTAGAGAACGTCCGGCTTTGTCGTAGAGTGGGGAGTCCTTAAAGAGTTCTAAGAAATTAAACTGCTGTCTAACAAGGCGCCACCTGGGCTGCGTAAAAGAAAGAAATAAAACCGACCAACAGAAGATCAACAGGTTTTACTTAAAGCTTAATACGCTAGATCAAACACAACAATTAGTCTTAAAAGAAAGACAGACAATTTAATAAAACAACAAACAAATCTTATAGTAATACGTGAATGTGACAGAAATAGAAAGACTGTCGCATATATTTACGTACGTTAGCAGTAACCTTGTGTAATAATAAGTAAGGTTCGCCATTAATGTGCCGGATTCACAGGTAAGCTTTAGTTACACCAAAATTAATGTTAACGTTTCAATTGAGGATTGGCTAATAGGAAGACTCTGCGTACACATATCACTTACACACTGCAATTTATCTGGTCGAACATGCAACGACACTGACTTAAACTAAGATTACAAGGGGTAAGTACTTTCCGCAAACCCAAAAGGCCTTTTGTTTCCGCGTCTCCGCTCTAAGTCAAGCGCCCGAGCCCGTATTGAGCTGGTTAAAAACGTTCGGTTATGGAGAGTACCACCGAATAAAGATTTACTTAAGAACTAAAGATCAAGCCGTTTCATGTCATATGTACATCAGCTTCATACGCATTAACAATGAATAAGTTACTTAAATAATAAAACTTAGCTGTAATCTGATTGATGCAGTTCCGAGAGTAAGAGTTTCCTGCTAGTGACAATATCGACAGTTTGGGAAGTTAGGTAACCCCAGGATTCCTCTTAGGGGAGATGTGCGAAGAGAAACGGAAGGCGGTAGGCTTACTCGATGAAGTTATGAAGCATAACCAACGCCTGTTAGACGTGGTATCCACCGGTTGCCTGTAGCTTATCGAATGTGAAACCGTAGGGTGGTATTTAATTGACAAGGAAAGTCTTAATCAGCCACTTCAGCACCTTCAGGAGTTATCCAGGTATAACACACAGCGAAATCATAAGGTTAAGAAACGTGCTAAAAGAATTTCACGTGGCAATTAAAATTAATACAAACAGAAAAAGAAAAGCAATGTGTACTCACGGTGAATTTAGCCGGATTCAAACTTAACCAATAATTTTTATTGGAAATCTTGTAACACACAAAAATGATTTGTGTAAGTTTCAATTTTAAGATGCACGCTAAACCACCCGTGCGGAAGAAAAAAAATGTCCGCTGTTCGTTTAGGAATCTTACTCGAATTTTATTTTCGACCAATAGAAAATTAGCAAAATGCGCACCAAATACGACTTTCATCGTAACATATTACTCGCGACACACGTTGTATATTGCTCTTGACACACGTCCCATATTCCTAAAATAAAACCATAACAAGCTATAAAGTTGCGAAATAGAAAAAATGCCTTATAAACGAGTTACCATACAATATTTTTTATATTTTGCCCCTTTAGTTTTGAGTGTCCCATTTAAAATTTGAAATTTAATGTACTCTGAGTATTTTAGCAGTTGTCGACACTGTAGATGAAATTTAAAATTTAAATTGATCAAAGGCAGCATAGTCATGGTTTTAAACTAATTTAAAATGTGTGACGAATTATCTTCTACTCCCCCAGAAATTAGAGAAATCGCTCAAAATACTGTAAGTAATTTAATTCCAATTAAATCTAAACATTTATATAAAAAACAATTTTCTAAATTTCAAGAATGGTGTCGAGAAAATAATATCATTAATGTATCAGAAAACGTTCTATTAGTATACTTCGAATTACAAAGACAGAAATACAAGTCGTCAACTTTGTGGTTCCATGATAAAATGCAGTTTAAATTTAGATAAAGATGTGGATGTATCAAAGTTTAATAAATTACAAGCTTTATTAAAACAGGCATCTGTTAGCTATGTGCCAAAAAAAATAAATAAACCTTCAGGTTATATTAATTATCGGATTTAATGGTGTCTGCAGGAGAGATGAATTATTAAATATGTCTATAGACGATAATCGCCATTTTTAGCAGTGTCTAGGATTGCCATGACCAGATGAAAAATTTATCAATTTTACCAACTCACGCACTTAATAAGTTTCAAAGATTTTTGTTATCATGACTAGTGTGTGCAACTTACAATAATTAATGTATACTATTACCAAAGAGTATATAATTGCTATTAAAAGTCTGTCAAGAAACGAAGCGAAGTAATAAATCAACATGTTTAACAGATTCCAATGGCGTACCGATGTATTGATACTTTTTCGAAAAGGGGGTTATAAATGTAGAAGATGTGTAACCTTTCATCATTAATTAATTACTTTGACTCTATAAAGACGTCACAAGAAAAAAACAGCCATTTACAAGAATATATTTTTAAAACGTTTCGCTATAATCCATAGCTTCATCAGTTAAATGGATTATAGCGAAACGTTTTAAAAAAAATATATTTCTTGTAAATGGCCGTTTTTTTCTTGTGACGCCTAATATAAAGGCGAATCATAAACAGCGTAAAATTGCTTAAATTATTATTTTGACACATTTCATCTTATTAAATGTTCAAATTGACCTCCACCTACTTCCATGCAATGGTATAAACTACTGACTGTAATAAACTGAAATTTGACACATGGGTTTGTCGAAACATTTCACTAGTTTTTGAAGTATTCTAAAAAATGTAATTTTTTTTTAAGTTTACCATCCTGTAACTTTTTAACAAAGCTTTCCTGATAAAAACTTTATATGAAAAACCCAATTTAAAATATTTATCAAATAATACGTGGGTTTATTTTTGGCCACCACTAGTGAATCACCTTGTTTATCAGAAATTGCTAATTTCATTATCGATCACATTTTTAGGAATTTTAACTAATTAATTACTAATAATTGAACTAGAAAGTATGTAGACTTAATAGATTTTAATGTGTTCTTAATGAAAAATGGTATGTAATTATAACGATAACCTAACTAATGATTACTGTCGTATCATATCGGTATATCATAAGGTGTACTTACGCTGCAGTATTGAGTTTCATTGGAATGGCATCGAGTCCTGAATTTATTTCGTGAATAGGTCTGCGCTTTCTGCCAACGAAAAAACTATTGTGCTCAATATGTACAATTATTTGAAATGTCATAATCCGTTGAAAACAGTTCAAGAGACAGTTGATATGTGTTCACATATGACTGGCATTAAAAAAACAACAATATTCAGACTATTGCGTGAAGGCAAAGTTTCTGTGCGTGATCCTAGTTTATCTCATGGTAGAAAAAAAACTGAAATACCCGAATATGTGAAAGGTACAATTATAAAAATAGTGCATTCGTTTTATTTTAAAAAAGAAATACCTACATTAAATAAAATTGTGAAAGAGGAAGAGGGTATACCCAATTTAAGTAGAACAATGTTGTGGCAAGTTTTGCACGAATTGAATTTTTTATGGGAAAAAATGAATAGGAAATCAGCTCTCATTGATAAGAAAGAATTACCTACGAAATATCTCTAAATACGTTCTGAAGGCAAGAAAATTTATTATTTAGACGAAACGTGGGTAAATGAAGGTTATACTGTGGGAAAAATGTGGCAAGACAAAAATGTAACCAGTGGACGACAGGCTTTTTTAAGAAGATTGTCTACAGGTTTAAGACCTCCTTCAGAAAAAGGGCGACGCTTAATTATTACGCATATAGGAAGTGATGAAGGCTTTGTAGAGGGAGGTTTACTGCTGTTTGAATCGAAAAATACCGGTGATTACCACGAGGATATGAATGCGGATGTTTTTGAGGAATATTTTGAACAAATGTTAGATTTAATACCAAAGGGTTCCGTAATTGTTATGGACAATGCCAGCTACCATTATAGACAAATAGAACGTTTACCTACAACTTCCTGGAAAAAACACGTTATAATGGAATGGCTTTCCTCAAAAAATATTGGTTTCGAAGATGATATGGTAAAAAGGGAACTACTAAGTCTAGTACAAGGTGTTAGAACAAAGTTTAAAAGATATGCAGTTGACAAAATGGCAGCAAAACGAGATATTTTTGTTCTACGCTTACCGCCATACCATTGTGAATTAAACCCTATAGAATTAATATGGGCGCAGGTGAAGGGTGCAGTAACGAGAAATAATACCACGTTTAAATTAAGTGACGTTCGACAACTTTTAATGATTTCTTTAAGTGATGTGACTTCGGAAAAATGGAAAAAGTGTATAGAACACGTAATGAAAGAGTAACAAAAAATGTGGGAACTTAACAATTTGATAGAAGTTACTATATGGCTTATTGTAATTTCAATAGGGTCAAATGAATTTTCAGAATAACTGTATTTTAAAATTATATATTTATTATTTTTCCTATAAATTTAGTTTGTTCTTGCTATATTTTATTATACCTTAAATTTACAAACTCTATAAAATGGTTTCTAACAAACGATGTGTTTTATAATTACAATGATATGTTTAAAATTACTTTCAATAAAACACAATAAAACGCAATCGTAGTTTTTTTTTGTCAGCAAAATCCATGTACACGCCTATGATCTTTAGTTTAGACCTCAAGAACAGGTACGTCCCATTGTTAACCGATTAGGAGCTATTCATAAATAACTTACGTTGTAACACTATAGTATGAAAGCGGTATATCCTAAAACTAGTTTTAAAATCTTTTACATATTTCATACAAAATCGTGTACCGCTTACATGTAAAATAAATGAACTATTTTAATTTATTACTTCGCTTCGTTCTGGACAGACTTTACCAATTATTTTCATGAATTTACAAGTAGGTATACTCTCATTGAATAAGTCTGAACTGTGTTATTTTGTCCTTGTCGTGTGTGTTTATTGTCGTTTAAAAACAAATGACATTAAACAATAGTCGTTAAAAAAATATGGTTGTGCTAATTGTGAGTGAAAATAAGAAAATTAGGTACAACATAATTGGTCTAACTGTGTAAAACAGTTTTCTGAAATACAATTAAAATAGGTAATCCGTAGAAATACTAACTCACCCAGATACATTCAAATCTAGGATAATTACACCGTTATCAAAGCGTATGAAAATCTTTTAATAAACATAAAGTAATTTACGACAATCATAAAATGTATTTGTGACGGAGGTAGACATCGTCGAATCTTGTTTGCACCAAACAATTCAAAATGCAAATAACTTTTAATTGCCAAGTTTTCACAATAATAATTAGCTAGAAACTCTAACACAGCAAAAAAAAAGACATACCAACGAAGCAAAACAATTAATACACACATTCAATTTCCACTCTGAAAATAAAACCGTTCCAATTTATGCGCTATGATAATAAATATCACAATACTACGAGAATAAAAAGAAATGTTATACTATATATATATATATATACGATATATATTTAGCAAAAAAGATTATAAATGTTATCGGATTATTTATAGACCCGAAAAAAATTATTCGCCTTTTCCACTTTTTTTCTCTTCATTTAAATTCAAAAAAAGTCCATTGTTTAAACAGGAAATTTTTAATTATGAAAACCAACCGTAATGTTAATAAAAATTAATTAAACTGGCTTTACGGTTAAACTAATTCAATATTAAAAAAGTTTTTGCTTATAATTCATTTCACTAACTTGTTTGACAAACAATTCCTTAATGCAATAATAATTTTATTTCTTTTCTTTATTCGCCATTTCGTTGAGTTTATTAAATCTCGCTCTAATGGGAGTTGAAGTCATTTTGTTCGTAATACCGTATGGGACAGAAATTTTAATTTATACCGTTAGAATGGAATATTTTCATTCTTAATTTGAAGTAGGTATGTTTTAATTTATTAGAGAGAATTCTATTTTTAGTTTTTGCGTTTTGGGTTTTGTGTTTTTGTAAGAAATCAGGCGTTTCGGCTATTACAAGACGAATCCTTTATCCAGACATTCTGTGTTTATTGATAACAATAAGATTACAAACATAATTATTAATACTAACAAATTAAAAATATATTTTTTCACAGGTGACATTCTGCTAATAGAAAAGATACTCTTACCGAACATAATTAATTTATCCCACATAACGTTAGAAAATTTAAATAATCTAAATATCCTCACATATACAGGGTGTTTCTAATTTGATGAAAATATTCAACAGGGAAATTTTTCAGCAAAAATTAAAGGGGGACTTTCATATAAAGTTTTGTTCAAAACCACTTTCCCTCCAAGTTACAGCCCCTTAAAGTTAGGGGAAAAACAGTTTTTTATTTAATATGTCCATTATGGAAGAAGTTAGAAGAATGAAAATTGACAGATAATAGATGCTAATAAAGTGACATTTTTTGGCGGTTTTTGTAACCCTGCAAAGTTTATACAAGGGGATGAAAAAAATTAACTCTTATAATATTTTGCCTCAGAACTTTTAATGCGTCTACATTTTCCTACTTAGAAATTTTATTTAAAAAGACGGATTCAAACTGCAACTTTCGCATGTCTTCGCTATTTCTCGCGGACGTCCTCGAGAGGTTAGAACTGTATAACTAGAAGAGGCTGTTCTTAATTTAATAGAAGAATCGCCCGAAACAAGAACGAGAAAAAATTTCCCAACAGTCAAATGTGAGTAATTCCACAATATTTAAAATTTTGAAAGAACAAATGTTATATCCCTACCATATCCAACGAGTTCAAGCGCTCTTACCTAGAGATTTTCTACCGTTTAATTTTTTTTTATAAATTGTTTAAATTGTTATTAAAATTTTAAAATTTTTTTTTTTTTTTTTTTTTTATTTATTAAGAAAATTTTTTCTAAAAATATAAAAAAAAATTTAAAAAAAAAAAATATGGGAAGAAAAAAAAAAAAAAAAAAATAAAAAAAAAAAATAAAAAAAAAATATAATAAAAAAATTGTTTTTTTTTATTTAAATTTTTTTTAAATGGAAAATATTTTTTAACAATAAGATTAAATTGAAACTAATAAAGAAATTTTTTTAAAAAAAATTTGATAATTTTTTTTTAAAATTTTTTTTTAAAAAATAGAAAAAAAAAATATTTATGTATAATGGAGTTCTTTTTAATTTTATTTTTATTGTTTGTGGTTTTTTAAGAGGAAGAAAGGTGTTAAAGAATAGACTGAACTATATTAAAAAAAAATGTTTTATTTTTTGTTTTTTGTTTTTTTTAAAAGTTTATTTATTTTTAAAAATATAATAAAAAAATAATTATTGGAGAGTGTTTTTTAATTAAATAAGAATAATAAAATAAATAATGGTAATAAATTAAAAAATTAAGAAAAAAAAAAAAAAAAAAGGAGTTTTTTGTGTTTTTTTTTTTTTTTATTTTCAACTTTGTGAATTTTCCTGTTATTAATATTTTTTTCCATTTTATTATTTTTTTTTTTTTATTTTTAATTATATTTTATTAAAAATAAAAAAAAATTTAAAAAATAAAAAAATTTTTTGTCAATAGATGCTTCAAAATGATCATACAATCTAAGAATAGTTGTTTAACAAAAACGAGTGAAACATAATTTTGTATATCCAGGTGATTATCTTTAACTTATTTGCTGCTTAAAATTACCTAACACGATAAAATTATTTGATTAAAAAATGCCATTAGTTTAAAATTCGCGCCCCCATCCCATAACCGCAAATACATAACCTGCATTTATTTATTTATTAAATATGATGGTAGAATCAGTTTTTTCAGGTTTCCCAAAGGAGATTTAACCAGGCGAGTTAAGTTACATCAAGAATTTTAAGTAAATTACAAACATTTTGTTGTAGGAATTTTGAATGGTTAACAGAATCTGGAAGGTCCGATGTGTTGCATAATAATCTCGACTCTAAAAAACTTAACGAGTATGTGGTAAACACTTGCCATTCCTAAATGAATTACAAGTGTCAATTTCTGAAACCCAATATTCAAATGATACAAGGTATATTGGCAAAGCAATAAATGCCCGTTAACATCTCTAGCTATACCAAAACTACTCAAGGTTGCAGCTTAAATACTCTTAGGTAAAGAAAATTATGGAGGAACATTCTTAAATTGCAACGTGAAAAGAGAGCACTTAAATTGAAGTTAACATCTCCCAACGATTACTTCCCGAAAGCAGAGCACAAATTGTGACAGCCCAAGTAAACTTAAAAAATAAACCACTAAGAAGCAGGAGATATACAGAGGAATACAAACAATTTTCACTAAAATTATATTTTACGAGCCCCAAAATGTTAATTTTAAAGTAGGTTTTAAATTTTTGCCAGCTCAAACTGCTACGTGATCATGGTTAGACTTATATATAAAAAGTTAAACAACCCTTGTGCTACATCTTTAAATACGATATGCAAAGGTGACAAATTGAAGTCGATAGTATTAAACTGCATAGAAAAGCTACAACTACAATGCGGTGCCAATGTTAGGGCAGTAGTAAAATTTTCGAAACCTAATTAAAAGAATAGATGTATCACCGGAAAAACATACCTTCTCGTAAACGATAAGAAAATCTATTATTTCTTCGATGTCTCCTATTTATTGAAGTCGGTGCAAAATAACTTGATTAAATACGATATAATCTTTAATAACAAAAGCATCTTGGAAAGACATTAAAAACTTCTACATGTCAGACAAATCTAAACCGCTGCGATTGGCTCCTAAATCAACTAATTTACATATTACTCCGAATAATTTTCAGAAAATGAAGGTGGAATATACCACACAAGTGTTTAGTGAATCAGTTGCAGTTGGTTTATCAACGTATGGAGCTTTTAATGCTTTTTGATTTATTTGCATTCCTGTGCTACTTGATTTTTACAAGAAAAATGTTTATTTTTATTTTGGCTTAAATTTGGCTAGTAGTGAAAAAAATAGTATATATACCATGGTTGTGAGGTCTGTCATTATTGCCTTAGCACCAGGTGCGTATAATAATTGGTGTATAATATACTATTTTGTTGTTCGTTAATAGTAATTAGTAGTACAATAATTATTATTCAATTTATTATTCTGATATTTCCTAATTTACAACATTTTTTGACTAATTAAAAATGCCATTATCTAGTTTTGCAGACTGTTTTAAGTACTTACGAAACTCTCCAAGAAACCAGGACAATAAAACTGTTTATCATTATGACATCATTTGACACCGGCCTAATTCATTTTGTTAAACAAACGATAACCCCTCTGAATGTATGTGAAAAAGGAATGAGTAATATTTTATTTTTTGTGATCAAACTAAAAATTTTACGAGAAATAGCAAAGACATGAAAAGGTGCAGTTTGAATCCGTCTTTTAAATAAAATTTTTAAGTAGGAAAATGTAGACGTATTAAAAAGTTCTAAAACAAAATATTATAAAGGTTAATTTTTTCACCCCCTTGTATAAACTTTGCAGGCTTACAAAACCGCCAAAAATGTCACTTTATTAGCATCAATTATCATCAAATTTCATTCCAAATTCTAACTTCTTCCATAGTGGACATATTAAATAAAAACTGTTTTCCCCCTAACTTTAAGGGGATGTAACTTGAAGGGAAAGTGGTTTTGAACAAAACTTTATATGAAAGTCCCCTTAATTTTTGCTAAAAAATTAACCTGTTGAATATTTCTCATCAATTTAGAAACACCCTGTATGTATTGAACGAAATAGGTAGAACAGTTAAATATAATTCTAGCATGTAATGTCAGTACAGATAAATCTATCAAACTTTTTAATTCGTTTATATTTTAATTAATTAGGATTGATTCTATTTTATGTAAAAACATCTTTTTAATTTGTAAGCAATAATACTTACGTTTGTAATATTACCTAATTGTTGTCAATAAACACAGCCTGTTTTGATAAATTCTACGCCCTTTAGTAGCCTAAACGTCGATAAAAAATTAGTTTTTTCTGTTACCTCCATAGAAAAAATAAGCTGAAATGAAGAACAGCATAAATTTTCATATAGGTATAATATCATAAAGTGGTAAAATTTATGGATTTTATTAAAAAAAATCACAAGCCGCAAGACGAGTGGTTTTTGATAAATGTTACGAGATCAATTGGCAACAAACTTAAGTTAGAATATATTATTATTTTATTTTAGGTTTGATGGAGTTAGCATGGGCATGACTAGTGAGTTTTATTGATTATTGTTTTCAAAACTCATTTTTACTCCACATCTTATGAAATAAGATGGGGAGTTATGAGACGGTTTCCAAACCAAGCCAAAAGAGCCGTTAACCTACACAGATTTTTGAATTTTTAAAATATTTTAAAAATACTTGTTTTACACTTTTTTGTTTCACATAGAAGTTGTTTATAATTTAAGTATACACAACTTTTGTTTAAACTATTTTTGATCCGATAAGTAATTACTGAGATATAACAATCACGTGACAATAATTGTTGTAACAAATCAATATCAATTTTACAAAAAAAAATTGTGGAAAAAAGTTGTTGGAAATTCTATTGTCTACAGCTTTTGTTTGAACCATTTTTTTCTAAAACACAATTTTATTTTCACTTACCGAGGCGATGTAGAGTTCTGCAGTAAACAATGATAATACCGTTAAAGTCCGATAAGTGTGGTTAGTGATTTTTAATTGCTTCCATTCTAATCCAACCTTTTCTGTCTTTTCTCGGGTCCATTTTGACAACATGCGAGTCTTTATACCATTTTCCAGTTAGGGCTGTTTAATAAGACAAAGATTTACATTTTTACTGTTTTTAATTAACCACTTACTCGTCGTGAGTGCTAATAAACCTCCTGTTTTTGAAAAAAACTGGGTTGTATTCTATTCTTTAGATAGATTTTTCGTCAATTCTTTATTCATGTCTAAAATAATATGTTTTACAATTAAACATGCTTTGACAGTTTGTGAAAATAGAACCACTTCTAGTTTTAGGCAAAAATAAAATAAAATAACACAGTTTTTTATTTAATTTGTGTATGACACTACACAATATAAGTTGTACAAAAATTGCACCAAATATTGTACAATGGTTCGTATTGTAAAATGCCTCAAAAAAACTACGAAGAAGTGACCATACATGGTATATAAAGAATCAAATTTGGTCACAAATAAATTTACAAAAATTGAGATAAGCGGGAGGAGCTAAAAGGGTTAAAGGATACACCCCAGGACAGCTCAAAAAGCAGAGAGAGGCCAAAGACTGAAGAAGAAACGGATCAAACATTTTTAGTCCTTTTGCTGTATTAGGTGTGACCTTAGAACGTTGACACGGTCAGAAGAATATTGGAAAAGTAGAAACAATGAAGTCAGTGATAAAATTCCCGGCTAAGAAAAAACTTCAATCGGAAATAATTATATGTATTAACTGGTACGTTAATACAAGTTTTGTCCCTTAAAAGTGAATTAGATTTTGTTAGTAGTTTTGTTGTTTAGGTATTAAAATATTAAAAAAATAAATATTTAATACTGAAGAAGTTTCGTGGAAACCTACCCGTTGCTCGGTGTAGTAGAGTGGGTAGCAAAAAAAATCGAAGAACGTATTTGAAAGTTTCTAAAACAACAGCGGGTGCCACTTACATGGATCTATTAATTATACTTAAGCAGTAAGTTTTAAGAAGAGTAAAACAAACAAACTTGTAGAAGAAGGACATATTCTGACAAAGATTCACTGAAGTAAGGCGAGATAACAACAAATAAAACATAAAACATAATAGACGCCACCAAATCCCTCTCTTTCTAGTCGTTAGCTTTATGTTTGAAGCGTCGTGATCTTATGTTTGTTTCATGTTGTGTTTTTAGCAGTTTCCCTCCATTCCTCTCTATCTGCCGTACTTCTAATGTTGTCTTGAAAGGATTTTCCTGTAAACTGCTTCATTTGGTCCAGTCATCGTTTTGGAGAACATCCTCTAGGCCGCGTTCTCTCTACTTTTCCTTGGACCATAAGTGTTTTGAGGTTATCATCTTTCCTCCTGCTGACATGTCCAAAATACTTTAGAATTAGTTGTTTGATTTTAGTTGACGATCTGGCTTGGATGTTAAGTTCTTTAAGTATGGATGCGTTGGTTCTGCGGGCTGTCCAGAAAATCCTCGGTAGTCTTCTCCAGAGTCACATCTCAAACGCATCCAACTTGACGATGTCTGTGGCTTTTAAGGTCCAGGCCATTTGTGCTGATGTGGGCACCTAAATAGGTTACTTCTTCTACGTTCTGCATGTCTTAAATACTAGGCATTTCTTCCGTGCTTTGCGTGCGATCTAATAGCATAAGTTTTGTTTTCTGACAATTCCGTTGTCGACCAAACTCCAAACTCACTCTCTCTACTCGCACAATAAGACTCCACATTTCCTGCTCATCTTTGGTGATGAGTGTGGTGTCATCAGCAAAGCAGAGATTATTTGTCCTTCTGCCACCTATGATGACTTCTCCTTCCCAGCTGTCCAAGGCTTTCCTTATGATATATTCTCTATATACGTTAAACAACAAGGATGACAGAATACAACTTTGTCGGACACCACGTTCCACGTTAAAATGTTCAGAGGTTCTTCCGTCCACCTTTATTAGTGTTATGTTTTTGTTGTATAATTCTTTTAGTAGGTGAATCAGATGTCGTGGGGTCCCCATCTGCGACAGGACATCCCATAGTCGCCTCCCGTTGACACAATCAAAAGCCTTGCTGTAATCCAGGAAACATAAGTATGCCACCATATACGAATAAGTTAATATAATTTGAAATATTTTGCCCAAATAAAACGGCCTACATACATCAAACGTTTAAACAAACACGCTTCCTTAACCTTCTTTTAGAAGGGCAAGCAAACACAAAACTTATTATGTGATTATGGCTACGTTTCATGCTCTACGTAAGCACTTTCTCAAGCGACTGTTTGGGTTCACGTAGAGGACACGTCATAATAACACGTTAAGTTTGGTGTTTGATTGCCTCTCCTAAAAGAGGGTTAAGGAAGCGTGTTTGGATAAGATTAACGAGGACTGTACCTGTACCGTTAAACGTTTAAATTAGTACTACAAAAATAAACCAAGGATTCGTCGACTAAAAAAGCCTTAGAGTTCTCAAATGATAAACCCGATGTTTATTTGGTATCTTAAAAATGTAAATCGTAATTCAAATGACGTTTCATACATGCATAAAAAACCGCAATAGGGAGATAACGGTGATCTCACCGTACAATTATTAAAGGTCAACACCGTATATCGATGACACCTTGACGAGAACGGAAGTATATTTATCCACATATTACTGGATTAATAATTATTGATTGTGATATCAAACAGCCTCCCTTGAATGAACACCCAGGTATCAGTGTCAAAGAAGATACCAGCTCAAAATCTATATAGCATACACCCCAAAACAAAATTTTCATTAAAATAGCAGCGTTGAAGTTAAAGAGTGTAGAACTTCCATTACTCAGTGATCTACAAATATTTTCATTCTTTCTAAGAAATCCAGTAAAAAGAAGTAATTTTAAAACCTCAGCGTAGAAATTCTAAAAATTTACCAAATGGCGATAGAGCCACATGCGGGTTTTGAATTGATAATCACTTACAACGTTTATCAAACGTTACAGAAGTAATGAATCCTTGGAAATTTTTGGTCAATTTGATTACATTAACATATAAAATTTTTAAAATTCTACCACTCTATTTAGAGATTTTTAATTCTCTAATTATTATATCTAAACTTAGGCGTAATTGTCTTATAATATTTGATTTATTAGGCCATATACTAAAATTAGGCCCCGCTTTTTTATATAAGGATATTCGATCATTTTAATAAAATAAATTAACGTATTTTTATGAAAAATACTTAATTTTCATATTGCTACCTGCAGCTTTCCTGTCTTACTTAGAAGACTTACTTGATTTTTTTATAGGTATGATCTCGTGGAAGTCTGCATTAATTATGTTTTTTTACTAATTCGTTAGATCACGAGAAAAAGAAAATTTCATATAGATTCCAGGTTTGAATTAATGTATACGATTCAAATATCTGGATATTCTGAAGGGCATAATAAATAAAACACAAACTTATTAGAATTTTATATTACAAACACGTCATACGGAAGATGTTAAAAATTCATTAAAAATTTAGTAGAAATAAAAATAAAAAATTTCATTTTAGTTTAAGTATACGAAAAACATAATTTTTGCATTTTCATAACAGTTATTGGCTCTTAGATTCCTTTGTTAACCGCCTAATCGCCCCTCTGAATGTTATCACAGCCCATCGCTCACTTTTAGAAGCACTGCTTTACACAGATATAAACTTAATGTGAAATAGAACCAGCAATATTTCAATCAAGCACTCAAACTTTAAACTAATGTAATGTCAAATTGTAATTGAGAAACGGCCCTTAAGAACAAAAATTTCTATTCAAAAAAAGAAAATAAATTGTGCGAATAATCATTGAATACAGACGTCAAAAATGAGAAATTTCGATGACGTACAACCTATTAAACCTTGTCACAAATACATTTAACGTCATCAATATTATCTAAGCATTATACTTTGGTCCCATCCAAAGTAGTAACGTTAAATTTAGTATGCAGTCTACGCTTTATAAATTGGAAGTCGTAGAGTTAATCTACATATTATTCTCGATCCTAACATACACTTAGATATTAACCAACAAAGACTTCGCTTAAACCCTTAATTTTAAGCGTACGAGTTGTTTGCCTGCAATTTGTGTGAAATTACTTGATCATTATTACACAGTACGTACTTAGCCCTGGACTTTCTGTTTACATAATTTCTTAGAGTTGAGTTTATGTTATTCAAGTTAACTAATTTCATTTCATTCTTAATTCGTAATACTATACAAACAAAATTAAAACGTCATTAATACATACACAAATTGTATATTGCATCTCGTTACATCAAAACGATAAGTAAATTTATGAAGAGTGTAATGGTGTTGTAATTAAAACAGTCAATATAGTACATATTGCGTATGTTACAATAGCATACCATATAGCACGTGTACAGGTATGGAATAGCTTTCATGTGCGAGTTTTCCTCACATGAATGGAAAGTCGGCGAGTGTAACGGATCCCCGAGTGCAAAATTATTATTCGATATGTTTTTCAGACTATATTCTTCGTTCGGGAGATAAAGAGAGAAGAAATCTAATAATATTTACCAACAAATGGAAGTAAGGCAATAATACAGGTAAGGCATTTTTCTAATTTCAATAATTTGAATTTACTAAGGAAAAGCATGTAAGGTTTCTTATGATAACAAGGTTAAAACTGATTCTTATCTGTACGACTATGACTAGAACGTAGCATAGACGGTTGTCTTCACTCACGCATACGTCCACCAAACGTTGCTTTAAAGGGTTCTTTTAATAGTTATTTGTGTCACTAAGCCAGAAACTGCCTTTTTGCGAGTGTGAGCAACTGCAATGCTCGCAATACAGTTTCTGGACTTGTGTTACACAAAATTTTTTAGGTCGACAAATTCACTTCGCAACAAAAATTATCGCAACACCTGAACATTCTTGGTCACTTATAATTTTCTTATGAAGAAACCGTGCAATGTATAGCATTGCTGGAAGATGGCCGTAGTATGCGGCATGTAGCAAGAATTCTACGAGTACAGCCTTCAACTGTATCCAGAGTTGCAGCACGATTTAGGGAAACTGGGAACTACAGAAGAAGGGCTGGTCAAGGTCGCAGGAGAACTACCATCCTACGAGACGACCGATTACTACGCTTAAATGCTCTGAGTACCCGTCATTTCACAGCTAGATTCTTAAAAAATGAACTTTAGCGGTTAGAAATGTACCTCTTTCTGTTCAAACTATACGGAACCGTCTTTGAGAGGATGAGATAAGAGCCCATGTTCCTGCTCGAGGTCCACTTCTCACCAGAGAACACAAGGTAGCACGATTAGCATTCGCACGTGAACATGTGGATTGGGATATTCACGACTGGGCTAATGTTGTTTTCTCTGATGAGACGCGGTATAGTTTATGGGCTTCCGACAGACGTATACCGGTCTACAGACGACCTGGTGAACGTTATTCTGCTTGAAAGTTTTATCCACGTGTCTCTTATGGTGGAGGATCAGTGATGGTATGGGGAGGCATCTCTTTGGAAGGCCGTACAGCGTTAGTGCCATTACCTGGTGCTCGGTTAAAGGTATATTACCGACATTTTAGAAGAGCATGTGGTACCTTACGTGCCCTTTGTTGGCGAAAATTGCATTTTTATGCACGACAACGCACGACCCCACATAGCAGGAATTGTGCAGCAATATTTGGAGGAGATCGAATTGCCAGTTCTGCAATGGCCTGCGCAAAGTCCGGACATGAACCCAATCGAACATGTCTGGGATCATCTAGGACAAGCCTTAAAACGCCACCAGAGGCCGTTTCTTAATTTACAAGAACTGGAAGACGCAAGAATGGGAAAATATCCCCAAGACTATGTTGCAAACTTAATACGCGGTATGCCGCGAAAATGCAAGCAGTAATTCAAGCTAGAGGCGGCAACACAAGATACTAAAACCATTTTGACCAAGTTTTTATATTGTTGTATTTGACAATTTAACAGTTTCTTGCCATTTTCTAATTTATAATGCTTAGTCATTGCTGGTATGTTATCGTTTATGTTTTTTCAGAACCTAAGAATTATATGTATGGTATGTTTGATGTTCAAAAGTAATGTTATTTAAAAATAAATGGGCGGACTGTATTTAAAAAAAAATCTTTTGTGTAAATTTTTGAAACTAAAGAATTATTTTTCTATTTTGGGTCGCTTACAGAGCTATAAAAGCACCCAAATGAGTTCATATAGAAATTTGAGTTCTTTATAGAAATAGAACAATTTTTATTCCAAACGGTGGTAACACTGATAACGTCCAAGCTGTCATTACGTTTTTGTGTGCATTAATTTAAATCATAATTAATGTTCAGTAAATTTATTTATCTACTTATTTTTATTTCCACCCATTTTTGTTAAATGAAACATATGATAAATGTACTAATTAAACTTAAACTAGCATTTAAACGAAAGTTTAATGAAAATATTGCCACCTTAACAATTACACTTCAAAATTCAATAAAATTAAAAACTCGCGAAATTTTATTTTAAAATCAATCTGAAAAGCCCAAAATATAAAAAATAGTATAAAGAATTCGTTTCAGAACTAGTTCTTTAATATACTATTTTGAGGTTGGTATTAGCCGAATTTGTTTTCTAATTTAAATTCAAAAATCAAGTAGTTACTATTGACTTTTTATAATTGCTTTTAATTTCTATAAAAAAAATAAATGGAAGGTACAAATAGGTACATCGATACACTTAACGATGTGGTACGCAATGTGATAGTAAGTCAATAACGAATCGGATTTGTTGACATATTCAAAAACTTATAAGTGAACCACCTAATCAAGATTACCTCCTGATAAAAAGTATCCTTTTCTGTATCCAAATAAGTGGCTATAACTAAATTTAAACTATCCTAAACTTAAGTATCTTAAACTAACAGAACCTACAATATAAATAACTTTGAGTACATATTCAGAAGTTCCAAATCCATGAATTTCCTGCACAAGAAAACTATGACGCCTTATTATCGTTAAAATTTGTTGTCGTAAGAAGGGGAGCTGATTAAATCGACAAGGGGACTCGAAATCCAATGTAGTTGCAAAAAATATTTTACAAGATTCTGTAGGTGGTATAATAAAATTGATAATTAATTAGAAAGTTAACCAGCTCTTCCTTACCACAACAAGTTCATTCCCTTCATTGATGTTCAAAATTTTCAATGCTTTTCACAAATATTCATTAAAGAACTACCCTCGTTTTTTTTAAATTTTTGGTTTTCGACGGATTTTAAAAAATAAAATTATATTTTGTAGTACTTTATCAGACAAGTTGAATTAAATTTTCAAAAGTTTAAAAATTTGATTATGTAAGGTCATGTTTGAGGTCAAAAGTCAAACATATATTTGTAAATATCTCAAAAGATGTACACAGTCGTAATATATCAATCGATAGGGAGTTGCAAGCCAATTTGAAAATTTAAAAATATTTCAACATTTTGTGTTCAAAAGTTATTTCACTTTCAACATTTTTTGGAAATACAATAAAAATAACAAAAAAGTCGACATTTTCAAAAAATTTTAAAAGTGAAATGACTTTTGAACACAAAATGTTAAAATATTTTTTAAATGCATTTTTGAAATTGTCTTTTAAATATTTTTTTCGATTGATATATTACACGACTGTGTACAGGGTTATTCACGCAACGGATTCATTAGAAGGATAGACAGATGTAGTGCAAATATTTTTCTGAAAATTTGGTTACTGAGGTAGTCCAGTACGGACTTTTTAATGAAAATATTTTCAAGACAATATCACTTCCGATTATACCGGAAGTAGTCTCCAACTTTGTTACTTTAAATTGAATACCCTGTGTTTTATTGCATTTTTAAATTCTACGGTAAATTTTAATGTGCATTTGTCATATCTAAGATAAATGGTTTTCGAGATATTTTGATTTTTTTTTTTTTAAATAAAAAAATAAATTTAAAAAAAAAAAAAAAAAAAATAAAATAAATAAAAAAAAAAAAAAAAAAAAAAAAAAAAAAAAATTTAAAAAAAAAATTAAAATTTTTAAAAAAAAAAAAAAAAAAAAAAAATATTTAATTTAAAAAAAAAAAAAAAAAAAAAAAAAAAAAAAAAAAAAAAAAAAAAAAAAAAAAAAAAAAAAAATTTTGAAAAATAATTTAAATTTGTTCTTTATTCATGGTGAATGTGAGAAAATACTAAACATGACATGCCGTATTTTTAATAAGATATCCTCATTTACCAGCGATCAGAAAAAAGAAATTTACAAAGATTGAATCAAATTTCTTACAATTTAGGAAAGTTATCTGCAAAAGAAACGTTAGTGAACTAAATTTCAAATATCATATTGTTGACAGTATATAGTTTTTTGTTTTTATAGATGTTATGTTATGACTTATCAACAAACAAACCAAGATTTTAAAGATTTTACATAACTCAAAAACCTAAACAACCCTTATATGTACTAACGCAGAATTTTCCGGAGAATTCATGAAAAAATAAACAGGGCGTTCCATTTAAAAAAATTGGTTTTTACACGTTTGAATTTTAGCCAACGATTTTTTATGCGATTTTATTTTAAGATAAACGAATCTGTTTGTGCAGATTTCGATTTGCAGATTGGATTTAGATTTAATAAGTTACTGAACTTATGTGCGTCCAACGCCCAGGTAATAACTATGTTTTAAATAACAGCAGGATTTAAATATAACCTACAATTTTAAAAGTGTATAAATGTACAAATAAATTTTCATGTTACATACAGCAAAACTTTCAACATCTTGGGGCTTGCGATTTGTGATTAAGTGCAAACCTTTGAATTCTTGTTTCTGGTTAAATTTGATCTAAAATCTTACATGACACCAGCTTTAAACGATGGTTATCAACAATTGTGGTTATTATATGACACATAGATAGAAATCCACAAAAGTGAAAGTACGTAACCCCGGTCGCGATTTAAGTTGTTGGTATGCTTGATAATTTCTATACCCTCTTTGGATTTCCTATTGTAAAAGAAAAAGATTTGGTAATCAAAGCAAAATTTTCAAAATGTATCAGCCACAAGGTTACTGATCGAATAGACAAACTTCTTCAAAAAAACGACGTTAAACTTATTTATTTCTGACCGGGATATTATAAGTTTATATCGTCATTTACGCTATCAATAAAGAGGGTCATAACTCCCTTGGGACGTTATAGATTCTATAATTCCCTCTTTCTCTCTAATTAGACAAGTAACATAGCAACAACCTAGCAACAACAAAACTCTTATAACCAATGGTACCTGATTCAAATATATTGGGAAGGTAATAAATTGGTACATTTTTTTCGGTTTAAAAATGAACAATATTTTATTGAAATCGGTCAGAAATAAAATTAGCTATGTACCATGGCAATTAATGAGCCTTATAATTCCCTTGATACATAAATAACTATTTTACATCTTCTAACAAAGTCTCACAAGTTTTAGCCTCCCCTAAGGATAAGTTTTCTACGCTTTCTTTTAGGATTGCAAGGTATTTTGGTAACTATTACTGGTACAGCAAAACTGTTCACGTAGCATTAAGCCAACTTTTTGAGACAAATTAAACAGCGAAAACAAACATTTGCTATCTTTTTTTAATTTTTGATGCAGGGACCAAAATTTAATTTTTTCAAATTTCGTTAGGGTTCCATATCTAATGTTGATAAAAATTCAAGAAAATGTGTAGACAGTTCTTGTGCTGTTTTTAGCGTAGCAGCAAATGGAATAGTCAATTTTTAACTTTGGTCACCCATAGTCAAGATGCCACATAAACTTAGTTTTTTTTAAATAGAATCCATAGTTAACTTTGATTTCATTAATATCCTTATTTTGTAAGCTTTTCAACTATATATATAGTTTGTAGAGGTTCTTTTAGAAAATTACGGAATTACAAGCGAATTTGTTAGTTTGCACTTTTTGTAAGTAGGCGATGCAATAATTTAAAACAATGAAACATAGCACATCTGTCAAAACAAAGCAAATTTTGTTTTTGTTGTTATCGAAATACCCTGCAATCCCATTGAAATCGGTCCACCCTGTACATCGTAATTTTTGTTCATGTGATTTAGTGTATATAGGTGAAACTGGTCGCTCCATTAGTATAAGTATTTTGAAGATGACAGTTGTGTTAGTTTAAAACACGAAACCAAGTCTGCTGTGGCTAAGTATCATTTCAATACTGGTCACAAGATAAATTTTGGTAATTCCGCTTTAATTACCAAATCTTCTTTTTTTTTTCAATAAGAAAATCACTGAGTGTATAGAAATTATCAACATCCCAAAAACTTCAATCGCGACCGCGGTTTTGAACTTTCACTTTTGTGGATTCCTATTACGGGTTCTGGATGTATAGCCTTTGTGGCTAAACAAATAAATAGCGCTATGTAGCATTTAAAGATTTTTTTAAATTTTACCAGCAATCTGCTTTAAGGGAAAAGGACCGGCGTAATCCACATCGGTCGCATAGAAGGGATACATTTCGGTGGAGCGATATATACGAATATCACCCATAATTGGTTTCGTGATGACTGGTTTGGTTCGGAAACATATAATACGAATTTTGTGTAATTGATCGTGCAATATTTCTCCCAGATGTGGGCCCAAATTTTGTTAAACTTACGTAAGAAAAGTTGTGGTCCTGCGTGTAATAAACTCTTATGCTTATATTTTAAAATTTATAAAAAAAAAAATTCTGAACGAAGTCTTTAAATCCCACAGGCAATCTATTTCTTTAGCAAAACCTTCCTTTTGCGACATTTGTACGAATAATCTTGTTGCTTGATTGAGTTCTATTAATGGTAGGTACTTCAGTCGTTTTAGTTTTTCTTCAACTTGATATGAATCATAGGCACCAAACAACAACTTGTTGTAACTTTAACAATTCTGAATATTTTATGAATATTTGTGGCTCAACTTGGTTTTAGAAAGATGCATTTTGAGCGTTCTATATTGTAGTGATACATGCATGACAAAATTTCAAAACAAGTGACGAGTATCAGAGGTGACAACTAACCCATGTCGTAGTACATAAATTAGAAGTCAGTAACCCACGCCAAAAATAAAGTTAATAAAATTTGGCCTTAACAAAAAGAAAGTTGTGATCGTCAAATAAATAAAATGGAAAAGGATCCTACGTTGAGATTATTTTTAATTTCTCTATAAAAAATGGATAAATTCAGATTGAATGAGAGCTGATTCACTTTGGATAATGTATTATAAACCAATAAATTAAAATAAAACTCACATGCAAACCACAATAACATTTAATATTTAATTCCTACATAGGCTGCTTACAAAAAGGAAAACCTGAAAAGTACATTGGACATACACAAATAATAATCAAATAGCCTCATGACTTCGTTTGTCGAATGTAGTAAAAACAAGAAAAAAAAAAAAAAAAAAAAAATTTAAAAAAAAAAAAAAAAATAAAAAAAAAAAAAAAAAAAATAAAAAAAAAAAAAATTTTTTTATAATATTTTTAATAAAAATTAAAAAAAAAAAATAAAAAAAAAAAAAAGTAATAATAAATTTAAAAAAAAAAAAAAAAAAAAAAAAAATATAAATTTAAAAAAAAAAAAAATAAAAAAAAAAAAAAAAAAATTTGTTTTTAGTTTTGTAAAATTTTTTTAAAAAGAAAAATATGAATATATAAAAAAAAAAAAAAAAAAAATGTTTGTGTTGGTTATTTCTTGCAACAAACCAGGTAGGACAATTAAGTCGTTACCAGGCGGCTTAAAATACACCCATCCGATTCGAACTAAATCAATATATCAAAAAAACAACATCGATAAGAGCCTTCATTCAAAAACGTTCCCCAACTTGTAAAAGTTAAGTACAAACGAATTCATGAGTAAGGTATCGTTCATATCCAGTTAATCTAAATCAATGCAAACACAAAAAAATAAGAATCAACGCACGAATACACGAAGCTTTCCGCTCACATTTACTAAGTTAGCTTAAGAAGTTCTCATTGAACATTACTTTACAATCACTCGTGGTAAAACTGCACACAAACATAATAAACTGTTGGCATTTTTCTTAGTTTATACTATTCATACGTGTCAATGTTTACACGAGATATCGCAAGACACACATTTTACTTATAATAAACTATCTAGTAACTTCTTAAGTTGAAGTTGACCCAACAATTTCGTATACTACGTTAATTTTCCGTATCTATACTTGAATATATACGCAAGATGCAAGTGTTAGCGGAATGGTGCTAAACATTTGCCAATTCTTAATTTTACGTACGTCAATTCAATTCAAATAGATGTAAACGACCCTTAAAACAAACGGTTTAAAACAAATAATAATTTAGTAGCGTTCCACATCTTCTTGCATCCCCTTCATATGTTCTAAAAATAGAATGAAAACGCCCAAATTTGTGCCTCCGCGACAGTGGTTATTTTACAATCTGAACTAAACACTGTTAACTTATATTTTATCTATTGTTTTCAATAGCAATATACAGGGTGTTTCATTAATCAGTACAGAAAATGAAACTGGAGATTCCTTGCAAAATTTAAAGGGGGTTTAACATAAAAAAATTTCCTTAAAGCCTCCTCTGAAGAGTTAGACAATCTGTAGCAATGCTAGTTAGCGTTAACGGAAATTTGTTCAAAAGAATAAGAGCCTGTATTCAAGAAAATGGTGCCCATTTTGAACACTCTCTGTAATAATATTGTTAATTTAAATTAAAAATGATAGTTAATAATAATATTGTTATTTATGTCAAACTTGCATACGCAACTTATTAATTAAAAATTCTGCAAGTCCGCTTAATTTGTTTTTTTTGGTAAAAAAGTATTGAGTTTACATGAAATTTTTAAGAGACAAAAAAGTTTTTAATTGAATTGGCCCTCCAAAATCTGGAATTTTAAAATTGAAAAAAATTAGTTAAAAAGTTCTGGTAAAAAACTCTAAGGGGTAGTAAGACTCACCCCTTGCAGAAAACAAGGGTGAATAAAATTATGAAATTATGGAGGCTTTTGGTAGTAGTATTTGAATGTTTAGATTTCTTTTTTTATTTCAAGTCATTTCAGAAAAAAATCGATTAATGTGAATTTTTACACATCTTTTAAAGGGCTGTAACTCTTCAGGGGAGGCTTTAAGGAAATTTTTTTTATGTTAAACCCCTTTAAATTTTGGTAAGAAATCTCCAGTTTCATTTTCTGTACTGATTAATGAAACACCCTGTATATGAACTCAATTTAAATTAAACCTTAATAAAAAAAACATTTAATAAATTGGATGACGAACGCTTCATGAGAGCGTTTTACAAAAAGAAAATACGCGCGAGACAATTCTCTACGTAATAAATTTTCAGACAAAGAAACTACATTAGCGGTTACTAATTAGTTAATTTTTCTATAATTGTGGTTTAGGTAAAACTAAAAACGTGCAAAAGGGCAAACTTAAATCTGGTTCAAAATAAAGCATCCCCAAAATTAATCTAAACATATATTGTACATACCTCTAGTAACACGTTACAAGGTTCACACACAAATGTCCCTGCATCGCCCTTATTTCATTAGTTCAAACAAACAAAAATTTAAGGCGAAGAATTCTTTCCGATATATTTCGAGAGCAAAAGCGTACAAAAAAAACTAGCGGTTTAATATGTCGTCTACCTTTCAGGGTAATTATACGTAATTTTTTTTATTATTATTCAATTTTTAAGTCTGGAACTCTTCAATATGTATATTGACTGAAAATTCTCTCCGGAGTCCGAATCTGTGATTCATTTTTTTCGGAAATGCTCCGTTCAGAAGTTATAAGGTTTTTAATTTCCCGTTATAAGTCTACCACAATTAATATATTATTTTTTTGTCGATAGATAACGCCAGACGAGCATGTCAAAACTCTAAGTTAATTAATTGACGTTTATTTTGATGAAATTCTGCATTCAACATTCAGGCAAATTATTTTTCTCTTGAAGTGTAAGTATTCAACTTTTTGATACATTTGCAAACATACTTACTTATCTTTTTAAAATTTAGATCGGATGCTCAAATACTGCTCTAGAATTCCCGTACCTTTTCTGCGGACAAGGACAGCGGCTACAGTTGGGCGAGAGCGGTATTTGAGTAACCATAATCTAAATTGAAAAAAAAACTTGCTGTATTTGCTTTGCCGCTGGAATAATAAGCAGGAGCGGAACCCGTTTGAAGTTCTCTTAGTTGCTATCCGCCAACATACAGCGATTTTCGCGCTTAAACTTTTTCTCTTCTTTTTATTGTTTGTCCCATTTACAGGGTGTAGCACCTAAACTCCCTGGGACTATAGCTTCTATACCATAAAAGTTATCAAAAAAAGTCTAGGAGCAAAATTGTTAGCAATTATCGTCGCCATGTCCTAAAATATATTTGGTCGCCAGTGGCGTATCAAACTTAAGTTTTTTAAATAGAACATCCTATATTTTATTGCAGATTTGGAAAGCACTCAAAAGTACTTCTTTTTTATGTTATACTTTAGCGGTTTCGCTGTTATAACCGCTTTTGCGAAAAATTTTACTACTTTTGGGAATTTTCATTGACAGAAACTAAATTGCGCCGGCAGGTAAGTTTTGTATTGAGGGAGAAGCAGAAGCTTGTTCTACCTTTACGTATTTTTTTTCGGGTATTTTATGGAAAAAAGAAAATTTTTGATTGGCATTCGCAAATTGTTATTTTTTTCCAAAATTGCAAAATTTTCCATTGGAACACGAAGAAAAACATTTCCTAAAAAAATTTCACAGAAAAATCAAGTTGAAACTCTGATTTGTGAAAAAATCTACCTTTTCCGAAAACTTACAAGTGTGTCATGATAAAAAAAGCGCAGATGTCAAAATACCTTAAAAGTCAAATTAAGACTCAATTTAAGACACCAGCTATTTGTGTTCTAATAAATGTTGCTAAAACGCTACCGACTGAAGAAGAAATGGTTGACATGGTTTTTATTCTTAGGGATTATTTCAAGAATTTTGAAAATAATTTTTTTATCCTGCAAAAATAAATTTTTTGTTCTTTAGAAGGACTTCTTTAGGTGGAGGTAAAAGAATAAAAACAACGTCCAGGTTAAACGGCGACGTTACTCTTGTTCGTCATTGCCACAATGAACAATACGCTCAGTTTCTTCCGCATGTAATGTTTAGCATGTAACATTTATCTTTTTTGTACAGTAGTTTTAAACTCGTTTGTTATAATATTAAATTCTAATTCATTATACAACTTTTTTAGGGTTAAATTTAAACTGTTGTTACTTGTTCTTTGTTTTCTTAATAAATAAATTTAACCTGGACGTTGTTTTTATTCTCTCACCTCCACCTAAAGGTGTCCACCTAAAGAACAAAAAATTTATTAATTAGAAGAATTGTTTATTGGCGTCACGAGTGTACGCTGAGAGATATCCCGGTAGAGCACATTTCCATCCACGGGCCTTTCAAAGAATCTTGAATAAGTTTACAAACACTTAAGTGAAAAAATACAACTTAAACTAAATGTTCAAAATGACGACCGTCCCTTTGGAGGTATAACCGTACCCTCGACACTTCTCTGAGGACTTCTGATACACCATGGAAAGCTGCGCAAATCCTCTCACGCATATCCTCGGCAGTAGTCAAGTCAAGTCAAAGGGAGTGACGTCTGGTGATCTTGGAGGCCACCTTACTGGACTCTCACAAATAATCCACAAATCCGCAAAACTTTCATTGAGATATTCCCGAACAACACGGCTAGAATGTGCAGGAGCTCCGTCGTATTGGAAAACCATCTGTCGTCGAGTGGCTAAAGGGACGTCTTTCAAGAGCTCAATCAAATCGTTCCGAACTGCCGTTCAGGTACCTCTCAATGAAGTACGGACCCAAAAGGTGTTTTCCCACTATGCCACCCAAAACATTCAGTGACCATCTTTGCCGGTGGTTTTCAATTCTCATGGCGTGCAGGTGGTCATCGGCATAATAATGACTGTTGTGGCGATTGACGACACCATTTTTATGAAAGGTCGATCCATCAGAAAACAACAAGCGTATAAGATTGATTGATTTTGGTTGATTTTGTTGGTAACCCACATGCAGAAATCCTGTCTGAGTTGAAAGTATTGAGGTTGTAAATCCTGGTGCAGCTGAATCTTCAACGGATGGAACTTGTACGTCTGAACAGAACGCATTGAAATGTCAGTATTTCTACTAATGTCACGCACACTGGTTTGAAGATTTTCCACAGCTGCCTCCAGAACTTGCAATGCATTGTCTTTGGTCAAAACTGGCGTCGTTCTAATTCTCCTTGCTTGTTTAACACTCCCAGTAGCTGTAAATATGTTCAACACTTTTTGAAAGGCCCGTGGATCGGAATGTGCTCTGCCAGGATACGTCTCAAGAATAAAAACCATGTCAACCATTTCTTCTTAAGTTGAGAGCATTTTAGTAACGTTTCATTAAAAAACAAACAGAAGGTGTCTTCAAGTGAGTCTTAATTTGACTTTTTAAGTATTTTAACAACTGCACATCGTTTGTTTTATCAAGGCACACTTGTAGGTATTTAGGAAAGGGCGTTTATTGACAAATTATACTGTATACTGTATACATTGAACAAATATTTTGGTATGTCTAAAGCTGCGTATTCATTAGGGGCGGCGGCCGCGCGCGCATGTTCAATGGTTTGTCACGCGTAATGGATACGCACCTTAACTTATTTGATTGTTTTATATTAGGTTATGTTCAGCTAGGTCATGTTACGTTAAGTTAGGTTATGGTAGGTTAGGTTAGTTTTTTGATTGATCCGTTTATGTTAAGTGCTGTGCTAGGTTAGTGTAGCTCCTAACACGACAAAAAAGTCATTACTTATAATTATTGAATAAACCTCGTAGACTGTAATGTGACAACTATCATTCGCTTGTAGAGGAGTTGTTTATTTTAGTATAATTTCACTTACTGTGTATCAATACTTATTTCATGTTCAAAGTTCAGTGAAAAAATAAACTACAAATTTTACAAAATAAAGCAGTGCGGATTTTATTGGGATGTAATATGTATACCCCAATAAGTTATATACTTAAATCGCTTAATTTTCTGAACTTTCAACAAATTATCGAAGAATCAAATTTAGTTTTAATTTACAAAATAAGTCACCGTCGTATTTAAATGAGTTTATTTGTAAAAGTTTGAGACTATTAACTTACCAGTAATCGTTAAAACAGCGCCCAATGATAAAACTTTCAGATGGATGCTGAGAAGATTTTATTTTCAGTTGTGAACAGATTATTGTTTATAAATATATAAATATTGTACCGATTAGCTTTTGAAGCTAAATAAACCATTATTCAACTCAAGTCAATAAGGAAAATTCGTAATTTAGCCTAGAACCCAAAAATAAAATTAAATTGGGTTGATTTCATTAAAAAAACTATTGATCTTTTAATTTTGAAACACCCTGTATATAAACTGCAGTATATTAGAAATATGCAACAGGAACGTTGGTATACTTAAAAAAAAAGAAAGCGTCAAATAATAAAACAGCTTTCCCGGAACGTTGGGACACCCTGTATAAATTAGAATAAGGTTTTCCAATCGGTTTTTTATATTTCTTACTTATTTTTCTTTAAATGAAAACTGAAGAAACGTAACAACAATTTTTTAATGAACCACTTATAACAATTTTCAATGAATGTAAATATTTCCATCTATATTTGATCTTTTGAATTATGTATTTATTTACATTAAGAATGTATGTATTTAATAGAATTTATTTTATTGACTTAGGTTATATTGACTTTTTCAGCATAATTGGTATCTAATTACCATATCATTTGGTACAGTACGTCACTTTTCACGGGCATCAAATCCTTAATGCGGAGTGTGGTTCCCGGAATTCTTTGATGGTCTATAAAATATTCTCTGATATAGGTAGAAGCTATTCTAACATACGAAATAAACTTACGATCAACCTTACTAAATTTAATGTAAATAAATTGAAAGTAACTCGAGACGTTTCATCGTCAATTACTTTCTATTATTGTGTTTCTTAGATAAAAGATAATCTAGTTTAAGATGTAATTAATGGATGAACACTCTAAAACGCTTTTGTTATAAAGATAGGCAATGTATATACAATACAATGATTAAGAACATATTAAATTATTTTCCTTTAACAATTAAAGTATAAATTTTATATTATTTGCTTATTAATATTTCGACTAATAATTAAATAAGTCGACGAATCCCGTTTGCCAGCATTGAAGTGAAATTAATGTGACAGGCGCTACCTTGACGCGTTTTATTAAGTAAGAATGACAGGGCCGTTGTTTAGTAAAACACCAAATAAAAAATAAATCAGAATATAAAAATATATTTAAAAAAACAGCACAATATTCAATTCAATCAATATAAAGTAAATTTAATCAATTTCACCACTCTAGCTTCAGTTTTTGTATCAAACAATTGCCACTGTGTTGTCATATTGGTATGAATCACTAACCGATCTAAAATGTCAATTGGTGTCAGTTATTTGGAAATGATGCGCTTCCGCTAATGAACCGCAATTTGACATTTGACAATTACTGTCATAACCGCAATTATACAGCAGTTCCAAATATTTTAAGGAGGTATTCTCTGGTTTTTAAGAAAATATTCACATTGAAATGCACTATTCGTAGGTAAAGTTCGTTCATGATAGCATCATGATGACGTCATGCAGCATGTTGTTACAAAGCTGTCTGTCATGTTTGCATCTAACTTTATTTTTTTATACCTGCATTTCTGAGTATATTACAACATCGTAAAAGTTTTGCCAACTTAACATAAGTAAAAAGTAACTTTAATTTACATTACGGCAACAAAAAATGTTCAATGTTATATTTACTGTAATAAATTACCAAATTTGACGTCATCCTATTCTTAACGTAAACACACTTTACATAATTTCATCAATTTTGTGATAGTAATTGTACGACCAAACAAACAATAAATATTTTTTTTATATTAGCAAAACAATAAATACTAATATCTAATCAGTAAATCAAATTAATGTAAGAACAAAGACTTATCCTGACAACCTTACTGTTGTCTTAATTTTGACCAATTATAAATTTTAATTACTGCAGAAAGCAAAATAAACAGCAAGCGTTGAACATAAATTATACTTCGTTAAAATTATTAGCGTTATTTGTACCCTCTTGTTCTCAAATTATTCATTTAACTCAATATAATCAGGCATTCACTTGAATAAAATGAAGTAAAAAATTAAGAACTAAAGAGAGGAAAAATATTAGCAATTGACTACAGCGAAAATCACATTTTAACTTTTGAAAATTTAATTTTATTTGTAACAAAGAAAATTACGTATGTACATAAAAATAAAACATTTTAAAAATATATATCGTTACATTAATTTAAGATGCGTTTTTTGGTAGATGGAATGGTAAAGACTGGTCAAATTAACTCAATATCAGTTTATTGAGCACGTTCCGATTGTATGTGTAACTACGAGGATGTATTGATATCTAGTTAGCCTAGACCAGTTCCTTGCATAAACAAAATATTGCGTTACCATAGCAACGAACAATAACTTATTAGAAGTGTCAGTGTAAAGTTTGACGTCAAAAAGTAAACCAGAGTCACGCAATAAATTAAATGAAAAAGATGTCTACCGAAATTGTGAAAATCGAAAAATTGGAGTATCGAGCCATCATCAAGTACCTGTATTTAAAAGGGTTAAGAGGTAAGCAGATTTACGAAGATATGCTTAATACCCTTGGTGATCAATGTCCTTCGTATGCGACCGTCAAAAATCGGTTAGTACCTTATCTTGCCAAATCGGTTTCCGGGATTTAAGACGACGGCTCGGAGCATTATCCAATATCGTGTGGATTGGCAGAATTCTAGGGTGTTTAGGATCGTGTAGTTTGTCCCATTCGCGAGCAGCAGCTTGTTGTCTCTCAAGTCCGGTGGGGCTAAATTCGTCAGTGCGTGAAACCAGGGTACCGGAGTGGACTTTAGGGTTCCTGATATAATTCTCATGGTATCGTTGAGGTGCACGTCGACTTTGTTTGTGTGAGAACTTTTGTACCACACCGGTGCACAGTATTCTGCCGTTGAGAAAACAAGTGATTGAGCTGCCGTTCGTAGTGTTTCTGCTTTTGCTCCCCAAGTAGTCCCAGCCAGTTTTCTAACTATGTTGTTCCTGGTTTTTAGTTTCTGCCCAGTTAACTCCAGATGTCTTTTATATGTTAGGGACCGGTCTAGTGTAACGCCAAGATATTTGGGGTGGCTGTTGTGTTTTACTCTTTTACCACAGAATGTGACATTCAGCTCTTTATTTGCAAGGCGGTTATTAAGATGAAATGCACACACCTCGGTTTTGCTTGGGTTTGGGCATAGTCGCCACTGTTTGTAGTATCTCCCGAGGTTTTCTAAGTCCGTCGTTAGAGTTTCCTCACCATCCTCAAGGAGCCTGTGTTGAGTGGCTATAGCGGTGTCATCAGCATAGCAGAACTTCCGAGAGTTGGTTGCCGGCATGTCACTGGTGTAAAGATTAAAGAGTATAGGGGCTAGTACTGATCCCTGGGGCAGTCCATTTCTGATGGTGTATGACTTGCTAGTTGATTGTCCAAGAGTGACTTTGAAGTATCGGTTTCTTAACATGTTTCCCATTAGCTTAGTTAACTTGGAGCAGGGTATTGTTTTCTTCAATTTTAGTATTAGTCCATCCAGCCATACGGTGTCGTAAGCAGCCGTCAGATCAACAAATGCTACCGACGTTTTTAGACCCCTTTGGTATCCTGATTCGATGTATGACGTTAGGGCTAGTACTTGCTCACAGCAACTTCGGTTGAATCTGAAACCAGCCTGGTCTGGCGGAATAATATCGTCTATGGTTTGATATATTCTATTGTATATTAGTCTCTCCAGTAATTTATAACAGACACTGAGCAGTGCGATTGGACGATAGCTAGTTGGGTCGTCGCTTGGTTTCCCTGGTTTCAGAATAGCAAGAGTCTGGGCTATTCTGAACTGTGCCGGATTTGTCCGTATTTAGTATATCTGTGAGGCAATTTCTAAACCATTCCCTCGCAGGTTGTCCTAGGTGCCTTACAAACTCTGGGAATATGCCATCCGGGCCAGCTGCCTTCCGTAATTTGAGTGTTCTTATGGCCTTGTTCAGTTCAACGTTAGTGGAAGAGGAAGAGAAAAGAGGGTTGTCTTCAAGGTCTCTGTCAGTTATTTTAAGTTCTTCCTTTATCGCTTCTTCAAACTCTTTATGGATCGGTACGTTTTCTGAACGTTGTTTAATATGCAGCGCTATTTGGGAAGGGGTCAGTTTAGGTTCTTTGGTAAGTATAGGCGTGGCAGCTGGAGGCTGTAAAATCCATATTTTCTGTCGTACTTTCCCATCGCTCCCTTCTTTCATCGTTGATGGAATGCAATATCTGGCTTTCCAGATCTGGGTTCCCAGTTCTCTCATACTCTTTGTATAACGTTTCCGTGTTCTTATTCCAACAGGGTATGTATTCTTTCTATATCCCCGGGGTATGTTACGCTTAGCGCTTCCGATCAGTACGCCAGCAAATCTTCCGTTTTTTCTGATTTTGATGTGAATCGACTTCTCTAGAATATGATGTCCAATCCGCCTTGCGAAAGTTCCATCTTGGTTTTGGTGTAGATTTTATCAGAGGTACCTGGATTCCGATATTGATAATAACTGGCCGGTGTTGACTGCGTGGGAAGCTTGCAAGACCTTTCTTGTATGAGGTAGAGGGACTTGCGATGGGTCAGTTGTAACAAAGCACAGATCGGGGTTTGTGTCGCTCTGCCATCGTGCTGAGTGAAAGGTTTTCAGATCCTTAGCATCATAGACCAGATGGAGATTCAATTCATCCATCCAATTTGATAGGCTCTCTCCGTTCTCGTCATTAGTTGGGTATCCCCAGCTGACATTTTAGAAAAGAAGACAACAGAAAAGAAAGAAAGTAAAGTGGTGAAGTAGAGAGTGCGCCGAAGCGAAAATGGAGGTGAGGAAGGGATTAAAAGATGGAAGAAAAGTTTGATGGAGATAGAAGAGATAAAGAAGTTAAAAGAAAGGTATAGAAAGGAGTGCACAAAGGCAAAGAAAATATATAAGCAAAATATGTAGGAGAATATAAAGAGTTTGAGGAAGGAAGAGAAAACATTGGAGTTCATAAACAAGTAGAGAAAGAAGAAGAAAAGAGGAGGGTTAAAGATAGATATGATAAAGTGGAGGGAATATTGTAAGAGGATATTAGATGGTAAAGATGAAAGGCCAAATAGGATAAAGAGAGAGGTAGAGGAGGTAAATAAGAAAAGATAAAGTTGTAGGTACGGACGGGATACAAGGGCAACAGTAGAGGTATACAGGAGACAAGATGAGGGAGAAGATGAGAAAAATAATGAATAAGATACGGAGGAGAGAGTTACCGATGAAATGGAAGGAAGCAATAATACGCCCAGTACATAAGGAAGGGAAGAAGAATAAAATAAGAAACTATAAGAGAATTAGTATTACAAACACGGAATATAAGGTGTATGCCACAATTCTACAAGATAGATTAAATAATGAAATAGTGGGGAAAGAGCTAATAGGGAGTGGCAGATAGGGTTTAGAAAGGGAGAACAATAGACAATATATACATTTTAAAAATATACTGAATAGGGAATTCGAAAAGAAAAGTGGAAAAGGTTATGCTTTACTTTTTGGACATTAAAGCAGCTTTTGACAATGTGAACAGAGAAAGCTTATGGGAAGTGATGAGAAAAAAAAGGTACAAGAGGATGTGGTGAGGGCTATAGAAGAAGTAAATGGGAAGACAAAGTGTAGTGTGAGATTAGGGAGGAATTGAGTAAAAGGTTTTGGACAAACAAGGGATTAAAACAAGGGTCTACTTAGCCCAAGCCTATTTTCTTTATATATAGGAGACTTGGAGGAAACATTGAAGGGTAGGCAGCAAAGGGAGATAGTGATTGGGAAGGTAAAAGTATGGGTTTTGGCGTACGCGGACGATGTAGTGGTAGTGGCGAAAACAAGGGAGGAAATGGTAGGGATGATGGTGACAGTGAAGAAATTCATAGAAGGAAAAATGAAGGAAATGTAGAAAAACAAAAATGTTAGTTTTTCAAAACAGAAAAGGGGGAGGAAAAATAGAAATGGAAGTAAGGGGAAGAGGTGGTAGAAGAAGTAGATGAGGTGGGATATTTAGGCTATAGAATGAGGTACGACAATAAAGAGGAGGCACATGTAAAGGAGTTAGAAAGGAAAGGAAAGAGAATAATATGGCAAGTGTGGGGATTGGGGAAAGAGTGTTTGGAAATGACGTAATAAGGAGGGGGTGGTTATTTAAGAGCATAATAAGGATTGTAATGATATACCGGGCATAAGTGTAGGGATGGAAGGAATGGGAAAGGTTGGAGAAAGTGCAAGAGAGATATTGGAAAGGAATATTAGGGTTGGAAAAGAAAGACGCCGGGGTTCATAATTGAGGAAGAAATAAAGATGAAAAAATTAAGAATACACGCCAGAAGAATAGCAATGAAATATGAGGAAGTTATGGAGAAAAGAGGAGAAGGGAGATTGTGAAAAAGTGTGGAGGTAAGTAAGAGATGGAAGGATAAGGTAAGGACAGGAGGACAGGAGGCTGTATTACGAAAGAGGGTGATATGCGAGAAAGGAGGTGGAAAGGAGAAGAAGAGAGGGAGGGGAATAAAATAAGAGAGAAAATTGCGGAAAGGGACACAGATATATAAAGGAGAGGAAAAATTAGTAGAGGGAAATATAATAGAAAATATGAAGAATTGGTGAATGAAGGGATACCGTGATATTTGAAGGGGGGAGATGAGCTTGAAGAAGAAAGGAATAGTAGCAAGGTTTAGATGTGGGAATGAGGAAGCTGAAAATAAGTACTGGTTGGAGAATGATAGAAGGTAGTGCAGGCTGTGTGGGAAAGGGTGGGAAAACTTGGAACACTTCGGGAATGTGAGGAGTTAAAGGAAGAGCAGAAGGAAAGAGGGGAGATATTCAAATAAGGAGGGTAAGGAGTGAGATGGATGGAAGAGGTATTAAAAAGCAGGGAAAGAATAATAGAATTAGAAAAGAAAGGGGAAGGAAATAAGCAGATATGTTATAAGTTGTGTACAATTTAGAGTTTAGGTTAGTTAGAAAGGTGATTGATTTTATATGGTTTGTATAAATTGTAGAAATGTAAATTGTAAATACTTAATGTAAGATACAATTAATTAAATACATACATACAAAAGCAAATAAAAACCCGATTAAATATTTACCTATAAATAATAAAGGAATGTTAAATTACATGTAATAATATTAATTAAGTGTAAACATTATAGAAAATAAATAAAAGCATAAAATATAACAGCACAGCCATTGCATGACCGGTCCAAGCGCCAGTCATGACAATGACAAAAAACTAGTAGGTTAAAGAAATAGCAAAACAAAATAATGAAAAAACAGACAATCAAGACAAGAATACAAAAAATTGCTGAGCTTCAGATTTCCTTCAGATTCGTAAACCATAATATTGCTTCATCCGTTAAATTATGAATGTTTGGTAACCCTCCGTTAAACTTCGTTAATTGACATTCCTCTACAATATGTGTAACGGTCTCTGATTCGTTCACAGTTACAATTTGGATTAGAAATCGCACCCCATTTGAACAACATAGAGTTGCATTTTGAATGGCCTGTTCTTATGCGATTTACTTTTGACCAAATTTTTCTTTTTTGATCAAAGCCCGGGACTTCTATTGTTGGATCATCAATGAGATGTTTATTGAAAACATCAACTCCAGACCATATAGGACTTCGAGATTTAAGTGTTTTAGCAGAATGGTTATCAACGTCATTCCAAATTGGCAAACTTTTGTTAAGTTGGCATTTATCCCATTCTAGTTTTAACGCAGCTTTTCGTCGAATGTTCGATGGAGTAATATTACAAAGAACAGGAAGCCAATCGATAGGAGTAGATTTACTGGTTCCACTAATTATACGCATAGTGCAATTCAACTGGGCATCTATTTTTTTGTATGATATTCAATATTCAACCAGACAGGAACACAATATTCTGCTGTAGAATAAACTAATGCCAATGCAGCTGTACGAAGTGTCTTTGGATCTGCTCCCCAAGTTGTTCCAGCTAATTTTTGAATGACATTATTTCTTGTTTCCATTTTTTGTTTGACTTTTTCTAAATGATCTTTGTAAATTAAAAACGTATCTAAAGTTACTCCTAGATAAACTGGTATAAAATTATGGTTTAACTTTGTATTATTAAAGATAACATTAAGTTTTCTACTTTTTCTCTATTACTTAAATTAAAACAAGAAACCTCTGTCTTTTAAGATTGGAGCATAATCGCTATTTTGTGAAATAATTTTCCATAATACGCAAATCATCAGATAGTTTATTTTCAATTTCAAAAAATCTGAATGTTGAAATGAAATTGCCATATCATTGGCGTAGACAAATTTTTGACATTGTAATGAAGGAAGATCAGAAATATATACATTAAAAAGAATGTAATATAGGTGTAAGAACCATGGAAGACCATTATTTAAAATCTAAATTTACTGCTTTTATCTCCTACAAAAACTCGAAACTTCCGATTAGACAACATATTTTTAATAAAAGAAATAATTTTGGAATAAGGAATGACGTTAAACAATTTAAAAAGTAAAACTTCTTTCCACACGGTATCGTATGCAGCAGTTAAATCTAAAAAGGCAACTCTAGTTTTAAGTTTTTTTAAATTCAGCTTCGATATGTGTTGTTAATGCCAATACTTCATCACAACAACTTCTACCGGATCGAAATCCTGCTTGTTCAATTGGTAATTTCTCTTCTATTAACGGATTAATTCTTTGAAAAATCAATATTTTCAAAACCTTATAAATTACACTTAACAAACTTATTGGACGATAAGAAGTTGGGTCTGTAGGACATTTGTTTTTCTTTAAAATTGCCACGACTTTACATTTCTTTAAATCTGTTGGTAATTTACCTGTATTATAGATATTATTGAGAAACATAAGTAATATTAATAATAATAATAATAATAATAATTCTTTATTGTCCAGCGTAATAATAGTGGACATACATATTAGAAGACAATATTAATAATAATAATACATATACGAAATGCATACTAATAATAAAAGACAAAACAAAACAAAAAGTGGTTCTATACCTACTGTGATAACAACTTCAAACTTAAATTTTATGTCAATGTAGTGTCATATAAGTACTTGACCTTAAAAAAAAAAAAATTTTTGTTTGCAGTAGATCAACCTGTTGATGAACAAAATGAATCCTTAATTTATTAATGAAACTTAAAATAGGGTCAGAAAATATGTCAATAGAGTGTAGTGGAATATTATTGTACAATTTACACATTCTTAATATAGGTGAATTTAAATGCTGGTTATTATACGCAAACGGTACATAGAAAATATTTACATTACGAAGATTATGGATCTTGCAATTTAGACTTATATGTTTTAACAGTTCAGGATCAACACAATAACTATTTATTAATTTATGTAGAAAAACTAAACTACATATTTTCCTACGTGTTTGAAGATCAATTATATTAAATTCATCTAAAAGTTTTTGATACGAATAGTTTCGAATCGGCCAACTCTTGTGCTTTTTAAAGTACAGTTGCTTTAAAACCTGCGTTGAATAGCTTCTAAGTTATAACTTAGGGAGGAGTAATGTGTATTCCAAATGACTGAATTATATTCTAGTGCGCTTCTGACGTATGAGAAATATAGTTTCTTCATAACTGTAATCGAACTGAAGTCTTTAGTTGAACGACTAAGAAAACCTAACATTTTAAGAGCAGATTTGCTAACCAATTGTATGTGATTCTTAAAATTAAGCTTACGATCAAATGTAATCCCAAGGTCTAAGTATGTATCTACTCTATCGATTGAGACATTACCAATTTTGTACTTAAAGTTTAATATACTAGTCTTCCTAGAAAATGTCATAATTTTGCATTTGCTTCGGTTTATACTTAGCTTATTTGTATCACACCATGCGCAAAATACATCTAAATTTTGTTGCAAAGCTAGACAATCATCTACAGCATTTATAACTTTGAATATTTTAGCATCATCTGCATATAACAATACCCTACAATTAATATGCTCAACAATGTCGTTTATATACAATGTGAAGAGAAGAGGGCCAAGATTCGATCCCTGTGGGACACCTTTTTAGAACAAAAGAGTGTAGCCATATTCTACGTAACTAAATCTGTTGCGTAAGTATGATTGAAAGAGAATTAATACAGCATTTGAAAATCCAAAACCTTGTAGTTTTTGTAGAAGAATGTTGTGGTCCACCAAATCGAAGGCTTTAGTCAGATCCGTGTATATAACATCGACTTGTTTTTGTAATTTAACGCATTAGATACAATATTAGTAAAACTGCACAGATTTGTGGTTGTAGATCTGGTTTTGGTAAATCCATGTTGATATTCACTAATAAAGTTAGATACATGAGGTTGTATGATCTGGCAAAGCACCATTTCGAATACTTTAGCGAAGTTAGAAATTATGGCAATAGGTCTATAGTTTTCAATATTAGACAAAGAACCTTTTTATGAACTGGGATTATTTTAGAAATTTTCCATACTTCTGGGAAGGTACATGATTTTAAAATACGATTAAAAATAATGATTAGTGGATACGTAAACGCATTAGCACAATTTTTTATTACAAAAGACGGAACATCATCAGGGCCGGCGGTTAATTTACATTTTAGTTTGTTTAAAGCACTGTGATCGAATTGGTGTCGATAATAGGAATAGTTAAGGTATTAATATTTGGTATGTGAAAATCTTCAAAATTGTTATACTGCGAAGTACAGTTTACAAGTTTGGAAAATGATCAGCAAATGCGTTTACAATGGCCTGAGGTGAATTTAACAGATTTGCGTCATGACTGATGACACCAGGAATACGTGACTTATTTCTACGGCTATTAATAAATTGAAATATTTTGCTTGGATTGTTGATCATATCATGTTCAATGTGATTAATGTATTCTTTATAAGACTTCTGAACTAGTGAGCTAATGAAGTAATATAGTTTTTGGGCTTTCTCATGGTAAAAGGTATAACCAGTTTTTTAAACAGTTTCATATAGTGTTGTTTCGCTTTGATGTTTCTTCGGATGTGGTTGGTAAACCATGGCGGGTATTTGTTGTTTTGTTTACAAATCTTATAAGGTATTGTGGTAATCATGCATTCATAGTTTGTCATAAAATGCTTCGCACATATTATTAATGTTTTCATATCCATTCAAGAAGTTCCAATCAATGTCATTAATCAGAGAATACAATAAATTAATATCGGCATTTTTGAAGTCAAACTTATACTTGTTCGAAATATCAAATGCAACATTATGATCACTGGGAAGATTACAAGTTATAGAAAGACTGGGATGATACTTAATATCTAGTGGCACCAATGAGGTAATTGATTTTTCACAACTAACATTAACATTTTTTGAACAATAAATTAAGTCTAGTAACCTATTATCTTTGTTTACGATCATATTACATTGCCTTAAATTTAAAAAGCTTTCAAACTCGATAATTTGAATTTTCTTATCTGATGCAATAATCTGAAAGTTTGTTTCAACATAGTCGGAGCCCCCTTCAAAGAATAATTTTCCAAATTTTTCAGAAATTCTGGATGTATTCCATCAAACCCAGCAGCTTTCTTTGATTTGTTCTTTTTTAATGCGTGTTTTAGCTCTTCTACAGTAAAAGTTCTGGATATATTTCTGAGATGTAAAACGAATGTAACAATAATTTAATTTTTATTTTTACTTTAGGCTTGCTCATGTTGTGAGAAAAATGATTCTCTACACAAAAAGGGAAATCTTTTCCTTTTGTTCTTGCACGTGTAGAGAATCATTTTTCTCACAACATGAGCAAGCCAAAAGTAAAAATAAAAATTAAATTAATGTTACATTCATTTTACACGATATTTACCTTTGGTGTTACCAAATGGAAATTTAAATTTAATGTTTTTTTAAGTTCGCTGATTTTATGATTTAAGTATATTTGAAAATGATACCCTAGGGTATCGAAACCATGGTCGTATTTATGATAATTAAATAGAATAATAAAGGTGCACTACTTTTATTTACTTCACTACGAGGTTCCTTATACACTACTTCATTCGAAAATCAAAATGTATTTCTTCTGTACAACCAAAAGCAGAGAATCAATTCTATTTTTTTCAATATATTATCTTAGAAGATTTATTTTGAATAATAGAAAAAATGGCGCCCGTTTGCTGAAAAAGCAAATTGTCATTAATAAACATAAAATAATGAACATCACGTGAACGTTAGCGTAATTTATGAACTAGAAATTAACTCAAATCCAACCATAATTTCATAAAATGTCACAATTACTTCTGCATTTCTTGTAACGTTTAAAATTAATACACATATTATGAAATACATTTTCATTTCATAATGCGTCGGCGCTTCATGAAATGGCTGTACTGTTCATAAAATGACCAATTTCGTTATGTGACTACGACAGCTTAAAACGTTTGTCGTTTTGATATTTAATAAACATTTTTGTTTAATATTCATTTAATATTTATTTGCTACCTGGATAAGATTCGTTACATTCTTTCTCGGCTTACGAAAATAGTTCACTTTAGGTTACAAACAGGCCAAAGCTATTATGTTCGATGTAATTGTTAAATTTGGACTTACCCGATCTTCGAAATGTATTTTAATTTCTAATTAGTTAATCGTAAATTATTATTTCGGCCTCCTAACGTGTAAACGTCAAATTAACCTTGAAACTACAAACCCTGAAACGTCATGATTACGTACAGTGAACGCACAGCGTGCGTAAAAATTACCCAAATCGTCCGCCCTTAAGGTACAATTGCCAATAAAAATCTTTTTTACACTACTAGCTGTGAAGTGGACAATTATTGCGTCTCCTAACCAACTGAGATGTTGAATTTCTCCATTAGTGGTTAATAATTTTTCTATTGTTGACCTAGGTTAATAATGGACAAATTCAAATTTTTTGAGAATTCAAGAATAGTTGTTTAACAAAAACAAGTGAAACATAATTTTGTATATCCAGGTGATTATCTTTAACTTATTTGCTGTTTAAAATTACCTAACACGATAAAATTATTTGAATAAAAAAATGCCATTAGTTTAAAATTCGCGCCCCCATCCCATAACCGCAAATACATAACCTGAATTTATTTATTTATTAAATATGATGGTAAAATCAGTTTTTCAGGTTTCCCAAAGGAGATTTAACCAGGCGACTTAAGTTACATGAAGAATTTTAAGTAAATTACAAACATTTTGTTGTAGGTGTTTTGAATGGTTAACGGAATCTGGAAGGTCCAATCTGTTGCATAAAAATGTCGACTCTAAAAACTTAACGAGTAGGTATGTGGCGAACACTTGCCATTACTAAATGAATTACAAGTGTCAATTTCTGAAACCCAATATTCAAATGATACAAGGTATATTGGCAAAGCAATAAATAAAATTTTAGATGTTTTATACAAGTGTTTTCAGAATCGATTTAAATAAATACCCGTTAAGATATCTATCTAGGTATACCAAAACTACTCAAGCTTGCAGCTCAAATACTCTTAGGTAAAGAAAATTACGGAAGAACATTCTAAAATTGCAACGTGAAAAGAAAGCACTTCAATTGAAGTTAACATCTCCCAACGATTACTTCCCGAAAGCAGAGCACAAATTGTGACAGCCCAAGTGGACTAAGAAGCAAGAGATATACAGAGGAATACAAACAATTTTCACTAAAATTATTTTTTACTAGCCCCAAAATGTTAATTTTAAAGTAGGTTTAAATTTTTTGCCTGCTCAAACTGCTACGTGATCATGGTTAAAGTTATATATAAAAAATTTAAATAACTCTTGTGCTACATCTTTATAAATACGATATGTAAAGGTGACAAATTGAAGTCGATAGTATTAAACTGCATAGAAAAGCTACAACTACAATGCGGTGCCAATGTTAGGGCAGTAGTAAAATTTTCGAAACCTAATTAAAGGAATAGATGTATCACCGGAAAAACCATACTTTCTCGTAAACATACATTAAATACGATATAATCTTTAATAACAAAAAAGCATCTTGGAAAGACATTACAAATTTCTACATGTCAGACAAATCTAAACCGCTGCGATTGGCTCCTAAATCAACTAATTTACATATTACTCCGAATAATTTTCAGAAAATGAAGGTGAAATATGCCACACAAGTGTTTAGTGAATCAGTTGCAGTTGGTTTATCAACCTATGTAGCTATTAATGCTTTTGATTTATTTGCGTTCCTGTGCTACTTGATTTTAACAAGAAAAATGTTTATTTTTTATTTTTGGCTTAAATTTGGCTAGTAGTGGAAAAATAGTATATACACCATGGTTGTGAAGTCTATTATTGCTTACGCACCTTATTTATAAATAAACTAGTGCTAAGGCAATAATGACAGACTTCACAACCTTGGTGCATAATATACTATTATAGAACAAAAATATGTTTACCAAATCAACAATTACACAACTTTTTTACTGTTAAATGGTAAAAAATAAATTGATTTTGAACATTTTTAGTTTCATGTAAATGATTAGCGCCATCTTGTGTATTTTGAATTACAGTTCACTTTATGACCGATATTGACAATTTTAGATTTTTTTCATTTAAAAGTCGTCGGCCAAAAAATTTAATACAAATCTTTTGCGTTAAATTATTTTAATTAAAATTTAATTTTCCGAACGCGAATGTAAATAACTATTAACTGTGCGAATGGACAGAAAGCAACGTAAACTTTTATGTCGTTATTTTCCTTTTTTACTTAAATATTTGGTCCTCCTTTATATTTATAGGTATTAACATTACCATTACATAGTAGCTAATCAATTACATATCAATTACGTCAAAGGTCTCATAACATAGGAAGATTGAATAAGCTGGATTTACGCCCTTCATGTTGTTATCCTCGACATGACATGAGTTACTTGAAATAAAACATTATTGAAACTGACAAGACAAGTTCAATTATAAATATAATCTAAAACCTTCTTGATTTGGAAAATCGCAAACGTTTGTTAGTTTTAAACAACAGCTGCTATTTATAATTCACAATACAATTTCAAATTACAGTTTATCTAAAAATACCTAACTGAAAATCAATATTGTATTGTCGAATGTATATTCTGAATGAACTCGTTTTCGATTTCAAAAAAATTACAAACACGTAAAACGCTGACATATTATTGACAAGCAGTAATAAATTACGCCATCCGTAATGCAACAGATCTAACGTAAAACCCGAAATGGAATTCGAATTATTCGAAACGTCTAATCGAATTTCGGCGTAAACGTTTGGAAATAACCGACAGATTTTCTAAAAAAAATTTTGCATAATAAAAAATAAATTATGTATTCCTGCATCGTTTCGTCACATAGAATGTTTTTAGTGGAAGCACTTCGTGCAATTTGTTTTGCAGGTTTTTAAAAATAAATTAATACATAAAAGAATTTTTTTTCGTTTTTCTGTTTATAAAACTTCGATGACATTTGAAACTGAATCAATTTTTATTATAGAAGAGAAACGAATGTTAGTATTTATTTATGAAAGTGAAACTAATGATCTAAAAAACCGATAACTTAAATATAGAATATAAATTTTGTAAATAACACATTGGTATACTGTGGTAAATAATAAAGAAACTATTACTTGTCATGCTTATTGACAGGGATGTCTTATTTTCATGCGTAAGAGTGAAAAAAATTACTATTTTTGTATATGAAGCGAATAAAGATCCGCGAAGATGACATGTAGTTTGTTCACATTTCAAAAGAATTATAGGTATACATAGTAAATACATAAAAATACATTATTAATGAAAAAAAAATGTGTCTTTCAGAATTTTATTTACTTATATATAATATAAGAGTCAAGCATACGTAAACTAAGTTTTTGCACTTTAAGTCTTATTGAAAATGTGAACGTGCTTCTGAAAGCGATAGCAAGACTGGCAGCATGCTATGCAAAGACGAACTCTTTATCCATTTTCGTTACTTTTTGATTACCATAACAACAACAATAATACGTTTGAAAATATTGCGACTCTACACGGAAAATCCTCGAGCTGGAAGTTCTATATCGTCTCTAACAAAAACAAATCAAAAACAAATGCTATTGTTTTAGTTCAAAGAAAAACGAAAAATTTAAATAAGCAGTCGGAATTATTCATTTTGAAGATGTTGCACGAATACTCCAGGAAACTAAACTAACTAAACTGAAAGTAAAAATGTTTCCAGAAACCGTTTCTATTAATCCCAGTTTTACCAAATTTGATGTTTGTATACCTTTTAAAAGGTGACTCGACAACACAAATGGTAACGGACAAATCGCATCATCGACAGTTCGTCACGGCGAAAGTTGGCAACAGTTTGTCGCAATCACTATTCGTAACGGCATACTTCGTAACGCCAAGACTTTATCCTTTGGTTATTCTACTTTAACTACATTTGAATTTTAAAGTAAAAACAGGCAAATATAACGAATTCATCAAAATGGTTAATTGCATTATTGTTTAAATTTATGAGGATATATTGAAAAATTCTTAGCCTACTATAGAACCAAACAAAATTTTATTACTCAACATATTCTCCTCTTAATTAGATACATTTATTACAGCGAACCTGCAACGTCTCTAGACCTATAAAAAAATGTTTCTTCTTGCTCTGCAAACCAGACCTCCACAGCTTCTATTACCTCCTTGTTGGAAGAAAATTTACGACCTTTTAAACTTTTTTTCAGTTGAGGAAAGAGGTGATAGTCGGACGGAGCCAAATCGGGTGAATAAGGGGGTGTTCTAGTAATTCAAACCCTAAATCACGAATTTTTGCATGGCAACATGAGATTTGTGTGTAGGGGCGTTGTCCTGCAAAAACAAAACACCTTTGGATAGCTTTCCGCGTCTTTTCTCTTTAATATTTTCCCGTAGAGTGGTCAGTAATGTCGAATAGTAATCTCCAGTTATTGTTCTACCCTTATCCAAAAAATCAATCATGATTACTCCATGGCAATCCCAAAAAACTGAAGCAAGAACTTTTCCAGCAGATTTTTGGACACGAAACTTCTTAGGTCTTGGAGAACCAGAGTGTCGCCATTCCATCGATTGTTGCTTTGTTTCTGGATCGTAGAAATGTACCCAAGTCTCATCCATAGTAACAATTTGGTTTAAGAAGTCTACATCGTTTTCAAATCGAACACAGATCGAACGCGATGCTTCTACCCTTGCACGCTTTTGGTCAACATTCAAACATTTGGGGATCCATTTTGCAGAAATTTTTCTCATGTCCAAATTGACGTGAACCATATGATGAACGCGTTTGTATGAAATATTCAGTGCTTCAGATATCCGTTTTAGCCCAATTCGACGGTCTGATAAAATCATGTCATGAACTGCATCGATATATTCGGGGGCTGACACAGAAACTGGCCTTCCCGATCGGTCATCATCTTCAATGGAAAATTTACCTCTTTTGAAGCTTGCATTCCAATTTTGACGGTCGCATACGAAGGACATTGATCACCAAGGGTATTAAGCATATCTTCGTAAATCTGCTTACCTCTTAACCATTTTAAATACAGGTACTTGATGATGGCTTGATACTCCAATTTTCGATTTTCACAATTTCGGTGGACATCTTTTTCATTTAATTTATTGCGTGACTCTGTTTTACTTTTTGACGTTAAACTTTACACTGACACTTCTAATAAGTTATTGTTCGTTGCTATGGTAACGCAATATTTTGTTTATGCAAGGAACTGGTTTAGGCTAACTAGATATCAATACATCCTCGTATAGTAGCGTAGATACCCCTAAATTTATGAGCGTTAAAAATGGCGGGGAATTGACGTGAGACACTACTGTCGCTAGGTTAAAACTACATCAAATTTTGTGAACATCCTCACTCGTCGTTTAAACTTAATATTCAGTATTAATATTACATGTTAACAGTTTAGAATACTTATGTAATTACACTGTACGAATAATAATGAATGAAACTTAAAAGAAGTATGTCAATAATCTTTATTATAATAAAAATGTTTCATATTTGTAAAGTATGAATATTTATTTATTTCTCAGATACAATTAAAAAATGTGCACTATATTTCTTAGAAATTGCAGTTTTACCTAGTCTTCCTCTTCGTTTTTTTGGTGTTCAATATTATAATCTTAGATGAGTCTTACTACACACTCCTTTATTTGTTTATACTTTATACGTTGAGGCTTCATTTGACCACTTCTATATTGCAAATAATATGTGTGTTGCAAACAAACTTCTGCCAAAATTGCATCAAGGAATTTCCACATTGAAATAAAGTTTGAAGAGAATAAAGAAAACCTTCTATGCTATTGGTAATCCACTAAACCATTTGCTCCGTTCTGAGAGTGATTCCATATATTTGGAGGAAATAGTGGTTCTCGTGTATGATCATTTCTCAGTTCACGACCCTTAATAGATGCATTTTCGAAGTATTGTAAAAACTACTCAGTTTTCTTATCAAATTCAGGAAAAATTCCTGCGAATTCTAGATATGCATCAGTAGCTTCTTCAACAGAAAGTACCGATATTAAAGTTGGCATTTTAACGCATATTGCTAAATTTTCTATATTTGAATCAAATTCACGTTTTAACCCAATTTCTCCCAACTTTCGGACTACTGATTGATTCAAATGAAAAAAACACCCTTTTGTTTCAATTCCGGGAAACTCGATTTCAAAAGCATTGATTGCTGCCCAGTGGCGTTCAGCGGATGCAATGCGGTGGGGCCCCCGATTACAAGGGGCCCCCATTTGAGGTTTTTTTTTGTTTGTTCTTTACAGTTGAGAACAAAAAGTAATTATTTATTTTGTTATGATTTTTAAAAATGAAAAATAGGGATTTAACATTTTTCAATAAGATCCGTAAAATCTTTGGTAACGACTGTACGGGGCCTCCATTATTTTACGACAATTGGGCCTCCAAATCTTACTATCAATTATTTATTACACGATTGATATAGTTATAGAAAAAAACTTTCGTTTTTTCTTGCTTTCATGTCTTGAAATGGGCCCACCTGATATTCTCGTTATAAGTAATTTATAACTTTTCGACGTAACATCAAATGAAAGGATTTACATGTCGCGTATGGATCCCATCTGGGGCCCCTGGTTCCAGATGATAAATTTATTGTATTGAATACTTGAGGAGTGTTTTTATTCCTCACCTCCACGAAAGGAATCAACATCGCCGTCAATCTAATATCTGTATTGGAGGAATTTTATATTTTGAAATCCTACGATAAATTTAATTATTAAACATAAAAGTTGTGATATTAAGGAAACGTATAACAATGTTACCCCGCACTGTTACCAACCGTGACACAGCTAGTTGCAACTTGAGCTGGCTGCTGTGGAAGAGCTGTTGAAGCGAAATTCGAACGCTGGAGTCATCGCTCAAAGAAAATTCAAGGGTCGCATCAAACCGCAAGTATCTGAGCGGATGTCAGAAAAGAAAGCTGTAAGCGGAGCGTCTCGAAGACGCTAAAAGGTTACGGCGGATAACTTCCTTTTTCCAATCCAACGAAACTGATTAATCGGTCAAAAGGTAAGACATTTTAAAATAGGACATAAATGTTTTGGTTTTTAGTAATTAAATTAAAGAATATTAAATTGAAAATAAACATAAAAAACTGTTTTTATTTTAATTAATGCTATATTTGATTTCCTTGATAATTTTAATATTATTTCCATATTCCAATAATGCAATATTTCGGTGTCCCTCATTCGGTGTGTCCCGCAAAATGTAAACATTTGACACAACAGTGCATGCATTTGTTTTGGAAAACGCATATTCTTAGAAAGGATGGAAGAAATATTTCTAGAAATTGTGTTGCGGCTGTGTTCAACAATATACAGAATGTTTATATATGTACGAATGTAATCTTGATTTCAGTTAATGTTCTCAAAAAATGAGTTGTACCTTCCACGAACAATTGCTCTTAATATTTCAAGAATATTTTGTAGTGTTAGTGGTATTATTTTCAGTGAAACAGATATCGGAAGGCATTCGTCAAAGTTACTCCGCCTGATTTTGAGATAGTACAGTAAAGTTGGGCCAAAATCACGGTTAAAATTGATATTCCAAAAAGTTTTTAATTTTAGAACTTACTTCAAGACGATGCGCTGTCACTTCCGCGTCAACTTTAGAGCCAAAAATTCAAACAATAGAAAAATTGAGTGAAACAAAAATTATTTGAAAATTTAGAGTCTACAACTTTTGTTTCAAAATTTTTAACAAATATTAACGGTTACCGAGATATTAGGGATCAAATCATTTTCATCCCCAATTTTTTTATTATAAACAATGAGTACTTGTTTATTAATAATAAAAGTGATATCGATATGGATATCATTGTGCAAGGTTTCTTACGTTCTACAAAAAAGTATCAGTGACTTTATGGCTAATTTTGAAAATAAGAGAGTCAAACGCCAAAATAACTAACTTACCTCCTAAAACAAAAATGTGGGAAAAATCACAGGAGGTTGGAGTTCGAAAACTTGTGAAATATCTTCCCTCATGGTCCTCTAACACCCCCTACAATTTGAGCTTGTACCAGAAAATTGCAATTTCAAAGGGTAATTTTACTGTACTAAGAGCAGAAATTCTAATTTGCATCACGACGATGAAAGAGAAGCTTCACAGATAACTGCGTATGTATCACACAATAAATCTTGTTTTTTTTTTATATTTTAATGAATATGTTTAAACAATACGATCACCGGATACCTAAATACCGAATGCTTAAATTGTATCTATTGGACTTAAATTGTTCTTGCTTGTATCATAGAAAATATGGGAAAACTGTATATGTTTACACATTTTATGTTTAGAGCCCAAGAAAGCCAAAAGTTAGCGGTTCATTGAATCAGAAAGGAGAAGTTCCTCAAACCTCAGCCTTTAATCAGAACTTCGAATCAGAACTTGTTGGTATAATTGGGTATGTATACATATAGGTCGGAGACTGCAGATATTAAAATAAAAGAATTGATAAGAAATTAATAATTTGATTTTCAATTACAGCCAAGATGCAGATTCGTCTATTTCAGGCGAAAAGACAAAAGCTTCCCCCCAGCTGCATAGTGATTTCCGTTGGGTCATGTCGTCCACGTCGACCATTTCTTGTCGACTAAACTAAATCGCAGATTCGCAGTAATCTTAACCGGCAAGAGCCCATCTGAGTGAGCAGATGCGTGCAATTTAAAGAAAGAAGTCGAAACGTTTGAGTTTGTCTTTCAAGTTGTGCTACATTCATATATCTTGAACGCGACCAATGCCGTTTCTCAAAATCTCCAAAAGTCGGATTTCGATATGTGGCAAGCCTGAGATTTGATTGAAGCGGCCCGGAAAGATTTAACGGCATTTAGAGGTGACTTCGACAAAGCCAAATCCGTTGCAGTGAAGCTGGCAGCCACCTGGGGTGTAAAACCGGAATTTTCTGCAAAACTGGTTAAAAAGACGAAGCGCCATTTTGACGAACTTTGCGAAGACCAACGTCTGTCTGATGACAAGAAACGGTTCCAAGTAAATGTTTACTATGCGTGTTTGAATATTGTAGTCACTCAATTAAGACACCGATTTGTTGGCTTGAGCCAAATTGTTGATTCGTTCGCGATAATTCAGCCGCCGAATTTATTGGAGTTTTCTGAAGAAGCACTTGCAAAGCGGTGCGAAAAGTTCAGCAAAATGTACTACGACGACGTAACAGATCAGCTGTTAAATCAACTGATGTCCTTGCGAAGCTGTCTGAAAGACCAATTGTCGAAAATCCGTTCCATCAGGGAGTTTGGTTTTGATCGAGTATTTCAGTGTCTCGGCTAGTTTCCCGGATGTGTGTTCCCTACTTTTACTTTTCTTGACAATTCCCGTGACAGTTGCAACGGCAGAGCGATCATTCTCGAAACTGAAGATGATCAAAAATTACCTTCGAAACTTGATGGGACAAGACAGGTTGGCGGACTTGAGTATTTTGTCCATAGAGAACAAGGTAACCAACTCCTTGAAAGCGAATCTGGACGAGATTATCGATACGTTCGTTAAAACAAAAGTCCGGAGGGTTAGAATCTAAGTATGTAATCCTTGTTAACATGTAAACTGTAAATAGATAGGTCTTAAACGTTCGAAATAAGCAAATGAAAACAGTGTCCCAAATTTTCCTTCTTTTTCTTTTTTTTTTGCTTGTAAGGTAGGGCTCCGGACCGACTATGCATTGGGGCCCCGGGAAGGATCGTTACGCCACTGACTTTTTAAAATCAAGTAGACAAGATCCAGGATTTAGAGTTGAAAGTCGACCTTTTAATATACGTAGAAACCTTTGATATGTATCCTCAGTGTTATTTTCAGTAACGCAGAAACACATGGATATGCTACACCATCTAAGTTGAACATGGATACTGTAAAGCTGGAAAAATATTTCATGTACAACTTTGAAAGTTCCGTCCGTTAATTTTGATGTGCCAATAATAAGTTTAATAAGGTTTCATGTCCAAATAGCAATATCCTATTAGGATCATCAGATCAGATCAGATTATGTTATAATAAGAAAATTCATGCTGTTTGGAATAGCAAGCACAGCAACTCTTTTTCCTTGATTAGCACGCTGAAGAGTTCTTGATATTGAGTTTTTTTTAAAGCATTAATTTGACACTCTTATTTGCTTCAAGTCGTTTCTCAGTATAGACAAGTGTAGGTGTTGCTCCAGAAGTTTTCATATTGGCTTTCATTTCATTTACCATTTTTCTTGCATCTGTTGCAAAAGGTTGCACAATATGTGAATGCTGTTGGTTATATAAGATAATATTATCACCGTTTGTATGTACAATTGCTTTACACTTGTAGTTGTAACTGTTCCGACATTTCCAATGCACAACTTCAGATTTCGTTACCCGATTTTAAACAAACTCAAAATTTTAGTATATAAGAGTACGTTTTCCACGCGAACTAAGACCATATATAAGTTCATTTTACGATTCACTCTAGATAATAGCAAGAAAATTACTAATGTTTCACTTACTAAACATAAGACTTTATATGTTTGAAGACATTCCTTTTCTTAATTATAACCAATCAGAAGTCTTATATTACAATGGCTAATTTTTTTTACAGAAAAAACATACTTACAATGCTGGAAACATTTTAACATCGTTATCCAGTTAAAAATTTTCCGACTTACTTTTGGACATTCTTATGTTATAAAGTACTTAGTGGTGCAGGTAAAGTGTTTACAATTTTGAAGCGAGTACTTAATTCTCTAATGGGTTTACCATGCTTCGGTTTATATTGCACGTATTTCAAAAATACAATTAACGAGTATTGTTAGTTGTAATAGGTATTTCCGAGAAAGGTTAATGTTGTAATTTCTTTCTATACTTTATTCAAAATTTTTGTTTTCATTTATATTACATTACATTAATTCGTTCTCCTTTTATTTGAGTTTGATCTTGAAACATAACAATTTTATTTTTGGAAAAACTGATTTAGACATGAAGTCAATTAATGATGAAACAATTAATATAAAACTATGTCGTTTAAATCACTTTTTTTGTGAATTGTACCGGTTCTCATGAAATGGATCACATCTAAAATATATTTCCTTTTTTTGTTTGAGTTCGTTCGTTACTTTAAAAAACTAAAACTAATTAGCCCTAGATAGTTTTGTTTTACTTTTCCAGTAACGGATATTATTTTTAAGTATTTTTATAGTAAATAAAAAATGAAAAAGTATCTACATTGTCATTAAATAGAATTGCGAGAGGATAAAGTTTGACATGATTGCAATAACATTATTGTAACATAATTATGGTACTTAGGTAATTCGTAACAATGAAAAAAATAAAGGAAGAATTTAAGCTTTGGTGTTACGAATTATACCGTTACCAATAGTTGTAGTTACAAACTGTCGATGTTATGAATTGTTGTCGTTACGAATTGTCCTAGTTACGAATTGTGCGTTACTATTTGTCTGGTTACGAACTGTCGCGTTACGATACGTCATGGAACTATTTTAAAAGATTATGTGGATAATACATACAAATAGTTCCGTGCCATACTCTGCAACCATGTTTATACAGAAATCATTATATCGAGATCAAGTTTTTATTTTAATGAATGCAAACACTTTGTAATCTACTAAATTCTTATAGGAATTTTATGTATTAGAGTGAGTATGGGAATGGTATTTTCATTTCAATAGAATCAATTCCTACTGCTTTTTCATTAAATCTACTCTTCAATTGTCACATAAAATGTACATTGTAAAATAAAACGCAGGTATAAGACCGCAGCAACAGGTCTAAAACCAGTAGGTATTTTTTTTCTGTATCGCTTATACGCGCACTTTCTATACGCTCTTAGACATTTATTTTATTTTTTGAGCAAAATGTTTTATTTCTCTGTACATTTTCTATACGCGCAAAACGCTTGTTTTAATTATGGTTTGGAGATTTTGTTTGATGTAACTACGATTTGCTTCAGCGTTCTTTACACTGCTTTTAGGTTTGTATATTATGTAAAAATTGAATGGTGTGTCTATGAAACATCTATCAGCCAGATGTATAAGCAGTTTACAAAAGTCTATTCTTCATCATTGCTCCCAAACTAAGCGTTCTCTTAATAAACAATCTCAAATCGCTTGATATAAAATCAGAAAACATTGTACAATTGAAAATAAACACCGAGAATCACTCGATAGCTCTTATTGTTATTTTTTAGGAGTTTAAAACAGCTCCACTTCGACTCAAAATCAGCTCGTGCAAGATCATATTGACGCGAACCCATCTCAACGCGAGATTATACTTCCGCTGGTGGTGTTTTTGTATTTTCAATTTGTTTTTATTTTGGCCACAACTGCAAACAATGAATGTGATTGTTTATGATTTACATCAAGCACATTTTTGTGTTGGGAAAAATAAAAGAATAAATAAACTGGAAATTAATCTTTAATGGCTACATAGTCTGGTTTTGGGCACTATTAATAATAATAATAATAATAATAATAATTATTATTATTATTTATTATTATTATTATATATGGAGCCCTTTAAAGTTTGACAATTTTTTGAGTCAAACTGTAAAGAAATCAGATTAGAATTTAAACAACACAAATTTCTTCATTAAAATACAAACCTTGAGTGCAATTCAGCAGAACAATGTAATGAATAAAGAAAACTACAACATGTTAAACTATTTATTTAAACAACAGTTGTTTTAATTTAATTTTTTTGTTTTATATGGCCGGATTTTTTCATTTCCAGCTAATTTTATCTGTCGGTTAATGATCTTATAAACGCAACTTTCTAAAAATTGGATTGGCTCAATACTGTGTTTCCATAGTAGTTGTTCAAGCCTGTATGCGCATATTCGCACTTAAGAGATCAAGTCCTGTTTTAGTAATCATTTCAACCATTATTATTAGTAGCATTGATTATAAAGTTACTAAAGATGCGCAACGCATATGGGGAAAATGTAACCGACAATTTCACCGATTTGTAGATAGCTCCACTGACAATTTTCAGCAAAATATTTTTGGTTGCTTTCTAGTGCGCGTTGAATTAACGTCACCGTCTACTCTACGAGTTTATACGTGTGTCTGGAAGTGATTTGTTATGACAATGGCTAAAGTACGAGTATGTGAACTGCAAAAATAATACGAAGAACAACAGAGACCAAGGTTTTTAAAATTCCCAAAAAAAGATGTACACCGCCCCAGCGAGTGGCAAAAAAATTGTGGGAACATTGTTATTGCCCTTGTAAAAATATTGACGATTTAGGAAATAAGTTAATTTGTGACGAACATTTCTTAAGGTCGGACATAATTATAAACAATAAAAGAAAACAATTACATAAAAATGCAGTGCCGGTAAAATTCGAGACAGAAGGTATGTACTTACAAAGCATTATTTTTATTTACCTACTGAAATAGTTTTGTGTATTAACTTATCTTTCTATAGTTTTTTTTTAATTTCAAATTGATAAGATAAATAATTATGCACTCTTTTGAAGTGATTCACATACATTCGTCGCGTGTTTTATTAACTTCCGTTTGAAAATTGATCGCTTATAATTTCTGATTTTAATTTATCCAACTGTAAGTTTTGCGCAAAAACAAAATACAAAACAAATTTAATAGCCTATTAACAACTTATTTGTTGTTTGATTACAATGTACTAAAAGTTGTGTGTAATTAATGAGAATTAAAATTTTAAAAAGAATATTTAAAATTAAATACAATTGACCCCTCACTTGTTATCAGTGAATTGACGTCATTTTTTTTCTCAGAATCAACTTCGCCTAGATTTATTGCTGGTCCGAGCGGAGTACAGACGTTCTACAGCAAAACGTACCTTACCTTTATTAGATTCGGATAATCCTGCACCGCATAAATTTAGAGCATCACAACAAAATGATTCATGTGATTCTGATATTAGCAGTAGGATTGTAGATATGCCTTCACCAAAACCGAGAATACAGTTAACAGTTAAGTGTAAAGAAGATAAAGCGAAATTACTTCGCATAAATAAAAAACTAAAGGCCAAGAATATCTAAAATATGAGATTAAAAATTAAATGTATACCGTATTGCCCTTTTTCTTGTCTGTATCCTTATTTTTTCCAGTTTACATTCTTCTTCGACTATATAACCTGGTGTTTCCTTCTCCAAACCTAGTGTCCACTTCCAATACCTTTCCTGTATCTTCTTCAGTTTCTCCCATTCTCTTCATCCCCACACCTCTGCTCCGTACATCAACACACACACCTTTTACTATTCTCTCAAATATCCATTTTCTTTTCTCCAAGTCTTTTACAAATATTCTTTCGCCTATACCCCATACCTCCCTTATTATTTTATTTCCTTTTTCTCTGGTTCCTTAATCTGGTCTTCGTCTTTGTTGTCGTACCTCACCATATACCCTAGGTATTTATACTTGTCTACCATCTTTATCTTTCCTCTCTCACTTCCTCCCTCTTTATTCTACCTTTTTCTTCTTAAACTCCATAATTTTTATGTATACGTAAAAGTACGGCTGTTATTCTATTGTTTGTGTGTACTTCAAATATGTATGTTTAATATATAAAATGTATTGTAAAATCTAATAATTATGTCTCTGTTACTGTAAATGTATTTATATTTAATTATGTATACTGATGAAGCTTTTATAAAAAAAATTAATAAATTATCTTTAAAAATTTGGCTGAAATATTTCTGCAACCTTAATAAATCCATAATTTTTGTTTTTTCTACGTAGACTAGAACTCACACTTTTCTTCTTCCAACACTATCCCTCCTACCTGCTGTCCTTTAATTTCTTCCTGTAAGTCTCTTACATACAAAAAAAACCAGGGCTCAGTCGACATCCCTGTTTCAACATTTTCTCTATCCCAAACTCTCTTTTCCTCTACTCTTGTTCTGCACCTTGTTTCTTTGTATATTTCTTCTATTGCATCTATTAAATCTTTGCTATTCCAGCCTCTTTCATGTTTTCTCACAACAATCCCCTTTCCACCTTATCAAAAGTTAACCTTAAATCTAAAAATATGCAAACATTTTTCCTCTTTTTTTCTTTCTTCTTTCTTATCTTCAATTTTGTATATTGGCCACATTATGGCTTCTCTCCATTTTTCTGGTAACCCTTCTCCTTTCCATATTTTTTCAAATATTCCTCTTAATCTTTCTCTCATGTTTCTCCTGTGTATTTCCACTGCTCTCCCTGTGTTCCATTCTGTGCCACCAGCCATTCCCTTTTTAATCTTATTTATCGCTTTTACCATCTCCTCATTTTCAATCCCTCCTTCTCTTATTTTCTTATTTTGCTTTTTATTATCTTTTATTTTTCCTTCTTCTCACGAACTTCCAAACTTGTCCTTCGTTTTCTCTCTCGATCTCACTTTCTAACCTCATTATCAATTCTTCTTTTCCCTTTCTGCATTCTTCTTTAAATTTCATCCTTATTTTCTTATATTCTTCAATTGCCATTTTTCAATTTTCTTTTCCCTCTCCTCATTTCTATCTTTGCTTTCTGGCACTCGCATTTCAACATTAATTTTGTTTCTCCAAATTTCCTGTTCTCACTATATACTTTTTCTTTCTGTTGCTTCCTCTATTTCTTTTATTATCTTGTTCATCTCCTCATCTATTCCTCTTTTTGAATTTTGTCCTTTCTTCATCTTTTCTTTGTATCTTTCTATATTTTCATCCGTTCATACCTTCATTTCTCTCCACTCCTTTCTTTTTCTTCTGTATCATTTTCTTCTCCCACCAAGGTCACTTCTAACGTTTAATGATCAGAGTCTACACTTTCACCAATTTTGAACTTTGCTATGTCTTATATACTTCTTTCATTTGTAATTACATAGTCTATTACCGACTCTCCTCTTCCTCCAATAAACGTATATTCTCCTTTCCCTTCATCCTCCATGTTTCCGTTTAATATTGTTCATCCTTTTCCTCACAAAATTCTACCAATTTTTTCTTGACCATTTATTATTTTATCTATTGATACTCTTTTCTTTACCCGTCCATTTACCTATTACCAATTGCTTAAATTGGTGTATAAAAGAAAACATTTTTCCTAAATCTCTGAAACTTGCTAGAACTTTACCAATATTTAAGAAAGGAGACCGTAATGATCCAAATAACTACCGCCCCATATCGTTGGTTCCTGTGTTTGCCAAAATTTTTGAGCACATTATAAAAGACCAAATTATGGAGTACATGGAGAAAAATAACCTTTTTAATCCCTGTCAATATGGATTTAGGTCAGGACTATCAACAAATCATGCAATCCAAGAACTACTTAAACACATTCTCGATAGCCTAGAAAGAGGTTTACATTCAACAGCAACCTTTTGTGATCTGTCAAAGGCCTTTGATTGTGTTGATTCCAACTATCTTTTAATTAAATTAGAGAGGTTAGGTTTCGGTCGATCGTTCTCTAATCTAATTGGTTCTTATCTTACTGACAGATTTCAATTTGTAGAACACAATAATGTTAAATCGGATACTTTATCAGTGAACATGGGAGTACCTCAAGGTTCAGTTCTTGGACCGACTCTCTTTATTATTTTTATTAATGACGTATTTTCTCTTGATAATACAATTAAAATTTTATACGCTGACGATTCAACATTAGTAACTAAAGCTGAAAAATGGGTGGATCTTCTGAGAGAGATGGCTAATGCACAAGAAAGAGCAAGGAAATGGTTCTATGATAATGGGTTGTGCCTAAATAACGACAAAACAACAAACATGATCTTTACATTACGAACAAATGATTGTAACCAAGAAGAGAGCCTAATAATAAACAAAACACACTCTACAAAATTTCTAGGGGTCATCATCGACGACAAATTGACTTGGATCGAACATTGTCATATTCTATCTAAAAAATTGCTAGTAACATCTTTGCATTACGAAATTTAGTAAACAATGTTTCCAGAAGTGTTTCGATAATGGCATACTTTGCTTTGATTCACTCGCATATTTCTTACGCTATAACAGCGTGGGGTAGATCTAGTAGATGGCCATCAATTTTTCGTTTACAACGAAAGGCCATACGAATCATCTACGATATAGGTTATATGGATGACTGTAGACACTGTTTTGTGACGGGAAACATCTTAACTTTTCCATCAATGTACATCTACGAAACTATGAAATATGTTAAAAGTAACATCTCCAAATTCGAAACTGGTTATCATATGTACCCTACTAGGTATAAAAATATAATCAAGCCAACTTCAATCAGACTATGCAAAACAGAAAAGAGTTTTGAATTCCAAGGGGTTCAATTTTTAATCACTTGCCAAGATCGGTTCAGGTACTTCCCATAATTGAATTTAAAAAACTGTAAAAGCAATGTTATTAAAGAAAGCCTTCTATTCGTATAATGAATACTTATCTTATAATCTCACATCAAATGATTTTTAACTGTACTTACTATGTTTGTGATGTGTGTTTGTATGTATCCTATATGTATGTGTATGTTATATACAAATACTTTTATTATTTATATATTTACATTTGACGGGTTTAAAACTTGTAAATATGTTCTTCAATATAGACGATTGTAAGCACTATTCTGTGATACTAACACTTTTTTTTTTAATAAACTATTTATTTACCATCACACCCCTTCCCTTTCCTTTCAAAAACCTAACTTTATTATTTATCTATTTTCTTTTCCATAAATTGTTATTACTTCATACCTTTCTCCTTCTTCTGTTTCTATATTCGTTTTCATCACTCCCATTATTCTTTACTCCCTTCCTTCTTTTCTTTTTTTTCCATTCTTCTCTCATCCCTATTATTATTCCTCCCTTTGCTCTTCCCATCTTCTTTGTTTTTTTGCGGTCTATATCTTCCATATAAATTCTTCAGGCATCTTGTCTTTCCACTCTTCCCAATCTTTCTCTACCATCCTGGTTTCCACCTGCCCCACAATTTTAAAAATCCCTAATATAATTCCAAAATTCCTTCTTTTGTTTTTTTTATTCCTGCGACATTCCAAAATAATATCCTGTTTTTTCCTTGTCCCTTCGTCCTTCTTCTTCCACCCACATTTTTAGGAATCACTTTTTCCCCTCCCTTTTATATTTTTTGGCCTCTAACCTTACCTTGTTTTATATCTCTTTCCTTTTTCATGTTTCATGTCCTCGTCAATATAGATTCTCGTACCTCGTAACTTCTTCTTATTTCGTAATATCTCTAATTTTTGTTCCTAAACTTTCTACTTTATTAATACTATTCTCTTCTTTATCTCTTTAGCTTCTTCCACTTTTTCTTCCAACCCTTAACATATCTTGGACCTGAATCTTTATTTCTTGGTAGTTTCCGTTTACTTCCAACGCTTTCATCGACTAATTTTTTCTCCTCTTTTCTTTCTCTATGTTTTCCACTATTCTTTCTAAGTTTTCCACCTTTTCCTCTAATTTCTTGCACTCATTTTCCCATTTCTCATTCATTGTCTTCATTTCCGCTCCAATTCAATTCATTTATTTTATTTACAATCAAATACAAAAATATATTAAAATACAACAGATATAAATAGGTAAATATATGAAAATAAATGTGTATATATATATGCAATCATTGTTGCATCATTTGATTATTGCTACATTTTTGCGTCTACTAGAAGGAATGCAGTATATTCATATTTTAAATTATCATTCAGTATCAAGTTTAAATAGCTAACTTTCTAGCACATTTTTTTTTTAATATATTCCAAAACAAAAGTACAAAATTTCTTGCATTCATTTTACTACATTGCTGCATCATTATATGTTACCATTATTTTGGTATCAAAGTATATCCCATTTCGGTGAGACGACTATTCTGCGTCTTTGATGGATATTTTTGTTCACACACCAGATTTTGCTGCGTCACCAACGTTGCCACATGTCATACTATGTTGTGTTACTGGTTATGTTATTGTTTGCTCTTTACTTACTGGTGGTGTACAATGTTTGCAATGTGCTGTGATACGTAGAACTATTGTAGTTTTTATAACTATTCTTTAAAATAAATGTTATTTAATTAAATTAAATATTGAACTTCCATTATTTTAAGAAGTTACTAAACGCCATCTTTTTTAAAAAATTCTTTCTTTTTATTGCGAAGGTTAAAGTATACTTTATTCAACTCAAAACACCAGATTAAAGTACCATTTTAACCCTAATGGTAGATAAAATAGAACTTTAACAGCAAGGATAGATAAAATACTTTAATTAAGTAGGTATCTATTTTGAAACAATTATTTATTTGGTATAACTATAGCAACATACCGAACGAACCAATTTAATTTTTGACTGCTTTTCTTATTTCTGTCTGCTTAATTATTGAATTTTTCTCTCAGTTTTTCTTTAACCTTCGCAATAAAAAAAATACAATGTTACACGACGGTAAAATTTCATTATCGACTCATTTTCCTCGTCGATAAAAAACAATTTTACCGTCTTGTATAACAAAACTATAATATTAATTTATAATTTGACCTTAACAACTGTCATTAATATTTGAATTTCTAATCTATAATTGTAAGTAAGTAACCATTACTTTATTGACTATTTGTGTCAGTATATAAATCTTATCAACTGCTTTCCTTCCACTTCTAAACCCCAGTCTGCCAATCAAATAGTACCTTTTTTCTCCATCTTCTTCAAAACTTTTCTTAAATCTGCGTATATTTTGTATCCTGCACGTGTTACGCTTATACCTCTTATAGTTTTTAATTACTATATTTTCTCCTGCTTTATGTAATGGACATATTATCGCCTCATTCCAATGTTCTGGAAAACATTCACTTTTCCATATTTTATTAATAATATTTTTAAATCTTTCCCTCATTTACTCTCCTGTAAACTTCCACTGTTCTCCTTGAGTACCATCTATAACTTCTGCTTTTCCTTTTTTAATTTTTCTTATTGCTTCTTCTACTTTTTTTATATACTTCTACGTCTTTTATTTTTTTTATTGTTTTTCTCATTGCTTACACTTTTATATATTTGTGGTTCTGATGTTCCTTCTAGCAGTTCCATACAATATTTTGTTCATTTGTTTTCATCTATACCTGATCCTCCACTTCTATATTTAAAAAATCCCATACTTGTTCCTGATTTGATATTTTCTGTAATCTTTTTAGCATTCTTCTTGTTTTTCAATCCTTCTTTCATATTTTCTTATATAGTTTTTCCTCAATATTTTCTATTCTTCTACATCTAGTTTGCCTTTTTCCAATTTTCTTCTCTTTTCTCATTTTTGTTGTTTCACACCTACGATTTCATTATTCATTTATTTTTTCTTTCAATTTCATGTTCTCTCTATACTTAATTTTTCTACTTTTCTTTCATTTTCTTTACTACACTTTTCACATCTACTTCTTCTCATATGTTCATTTCTTTTTTTTCATTTTCATCTTATATCTTTCTAGTTTTTTCTGTTCATATTTTCCTTCATTCCCATACTTCTCTTTTCTTCTTCTTTTTGTTTTCTTCACGCAGATGTACTACCAAAGGGTGATGGTCTGACTCTTATTTGTCCTCTACCCTAAAATGTTTATATCTTTTATACCTACGTTCTTTAATAAGTATCGCATAGTCAATGACTGATTTTCCTCTTCCTCCTATGTATACAGGGTGTATCGCATAAGAACCGACACAAAGCGGGGGAATGTTGAGAACCCTAAAATATGGTTATTTAAACTAACTCACTTTTATACTAAGTTGCACTCTTTAGAAGTTATAGGCCTTCAAAATGGAGTTTTAAATTTCGAAAAAAATCAATATTTCAGTAGCGCTTCGACTTAGAAAAACCAAATTTGGTGGAAGTTCTAGTTGTACCAAATGTAACTAACCGATGATAATTAACGTTCAATTAAAATAATTTAAAGGATTGAGTAGGGGTAATTAGCCATTAAAATGTCAAGGGTTTTTCAACCTGTTCAAAATTAAAAAATTATTATTTTGTCTTATCGATAATTTAATTTAAAAAAATTTTTTATTCTTGTTGTTTTTCAATAAACCTTGTAGTATTCAAGAAAAAGTCGAATAACTGATCACACAAAAATTTAATAGTCGGCTGTGGAATTTACGTAAAACTTGAAAACATACAAGGTTTTTTTAAAAACAACAAGAATAAAAACAAGTTTTAAAATTAAATTATCGTTAAAACAAAATATTTTGATTAATTTACAACCTGTTCGAAAATTAAAAAAAATATCATTTTGTTCTATCGATAATTTAATTGAATTTTTGGTTATTTAAGCAACATTAACCAAATTTGTGTGATCAGTTATCCGAGTTTTACTTGAATACTACTAGGTTTTTTTAAAACAACAAAAATAAAAAAAATTTTTAAATTAAATTATCGATAAGACCAAATAATAACTTTTTTAATTTTTGAACAGGTTAAAAAAATCAGTGACATTTTAAGGGCTAATTACCTCTACTCACCCGTTTAAATTATTTTAATTGAACGTTAATTATCATAATTACATTTGGTACAACTAGAACTTCCACCAAATTTGGTGTTCCTAAGCCGAATCGGTACTGAAACATGGATTTTTTTCGAAATTTAAAACTCGACTTTGAAGGCCTATAACTTCTTAAGAGTGCAACTTAGTATAAAGGTAGTTAGGTTTAGCCATTCTATAATATACTTGTTAATATCGTTAGTATATAAAAACCGAGATGTAGAGAACGAAATGTCGGATTGAGTTGAAAAACATACCAAATGATAGGCAAATCAATTTAGAAGGTTAAAAATATGGTTTCGCCACTTAACATACACTCTAATTAGCTAATTAATTAATTTAACAATCATTGGTAATTAAAAACCATTCAAATTAACAAATTTTGCCTAAAAATTTTTTGGGGTTTATTCTAGTATTTTATGGTTCTCAACATGCTCCTGCTCTGTGTCGGTTCATATGCGATACACCCTGTATATATTCTTCTTACTCATTTTCTCCATATTTCCATTCATAATTTTTCACCCTCTCTGCGCATTTCTAATAATTTTCTGCTTTCTTCATTTATTTTCTTGTCCATTGAAGTTCTATTCTTTATTATTCCATTTATCATCATTCCTCTTTCCTCTCCTACTTTGACATTAAAATCCCCTTTTATGATTATTTATCTTTCCTCTTCTCTAATTGCATCCTGTATGTTTTTTAGTTCTTTTATTTCCTTTCCATAAACTGTTAATATTTCATATTTCTCCCTTTTTCAGTCTTTTACAGCCTTCCCTCACCTTTTGTCGCAAACCCCATGTAAAAGTCTTCTAACATCTTCCTCTCCTATTGTTTTCAATCTCTTTCTTCTAGCCATGTTTCCACTAAGCCAACCACTTTAAAACCTCTTATGCATGGTGTCCGTTCGTAGAGCTCAAGCATGGAGATCTCAGCTATTTGAAGAGATACGAAGTTGATTAAACTGGGCAAAGTTGCCTATTGTGGCACTCAGTAAAATGCCTTGTTGAAATTAAAAATTCCGATTACTTCCGGACAGATCCGCAGAAAAACGAAATTTTGAAAATTCGTTTTTATTTTTTCAGAGCTTATTTCACCACATAAATGCAAACAATGAACACTTTGTTATTGCTACTTTTTACGCTCTACATTATGATGTCATTAAATTCAAAATACGATGTTTCGTTTTTGACAGTCATTATCAACTTTATTTTTTCTTATAGGCTCCATCTTGAATTGTCACATTTTTGAATTCGCATTTTTATTGAGATTACGATGATGTCTCATATGTTAAGATTCCGCTATAGTTTGGTGATAATAACGGAAAATTGTTTTTTTGCAAAGAGTGCCTAGGAAATGATACTTTTCTTTAAAAAATTAACACATATTTGACATTTCTATGATATTTATTTTAATGTCACCTACGGTTGCAATACCTTTTATAATTTTCTTAATTTCTTTGTTATTTACAATTTAGTTTCACCTGTGTTGTTAATTTAAAATATATTGAAGAACGGTTGTTGTGAATTTAAAACGCATTGAAGTATGGATTTCATTTTCAAGGCACTCTTTGTAAAAACAATTTGCTGTTATTTCCACCAAACAACGAGGCATAACTTTAATATATGATACATGGTCCAAATCGCAATTAAAAACGAATTCAAAAATGTGACAATTGAAGAGGGCGCCCATAAGAAAAAATAAAGTTGATGATGACAACCAAAAGACCAAACGTCGTATTTAGAATTTGACTAAGTATTAATTGTTTGCATTTATCTTGTCAAATAAGCAAATAAAAAAACGAATTTTGTAATTTTCGGTTTTGCGGATAATTTTCAAAGAGGCATTTTACTGAATGCCACAATACGCAACTTTGAATTATGCCGTTGATCTTGTAGCATACGTACGATTACACTGAGTTCAAAATTTGCTCGTCTAAAATTATTAAAATTTGATTACATACCTTATATGCAGCACGTCTTGAAAACAAAAACTTTAAACTAGATGCGTTTTCCAACATCCGTTGGGATCAAACTTATTTATTTCTTGGTTTTAAATTACTCAGCGGTTTGGCGGTATTACGGGATTGCCAAATTGACATGACGCAGAAATATCAAGAGAATGTAAGAAATACCCATAACAGCTATATACACAGTCAGCGTTTAGCGCCACCAAAATAATTTTGCTCGAACTAAAATATACTTAACACGCTGTGACCATTGCTGCGTCACCCTAAAACTAGAATATGAGCAAGTCCAATATTGATAGAACAGATGGCGCCGGACCCAATTTGCCTACGAAAATATAGCTGCAACCTTCATCACGTAAAAGAATTTATAATTACCTGGTACCGAATTATAAGTGTTTGTAATTATGCATATTGACGCATCAAAGCGGTTGACGCAGAATTACATGCAAAAACATAATGTATTGGCGCAGAAATGTAGGGATATATATACATATATGTGAATTAAAAGTAAGTACGTCAATAATAAGAAAATTGGAATCAAGCAATCTTAGTGTAAGACCAATAGAGAAAAAAAATTCATTTCAACTATCTGTCACATTGCCATTTGAATTTGTCAACGGTATAGATACCTAACTGTTTTAAGCAGATGATTTTTCACGTGCCTCTTAAATTGATTTATCTGTGTTCATCTTAATAAAGTCTGGGATTTAATTGTACAACTTGCAACCATTACAATAAATATGGAAAGTTAGAGTATTAAATTTAGGCAGTTGTAAGTTGTTTTTAAATCTTGTATCGTGTTCATGATTTACGTTATGTAATTCAAAATTCTTTTGTACTTGTAAACAAATACCAACATCTCAAATATGTACCTACAGTTGCGGTAATGTCATTATCCGCAAGTTTTGAAATGCCCGTATGCATGATTCCCAAGGTCTAAGGCCTGCTAATGCTCGTACAGCACGTTTTTGTAAAACAAAAATTCGTTTAAAATTTTGTTTTTTACAAAGTCCCCAAAAATTATTCCTTGAAAATAACTAAAATAAACAACTTTACATACAGGGTGTTTCCTAAGTAATCTAAAATATTATATGGGGCGTTTCGTTACTCAATTTTAAGACGAAAAGTTCATATAAACATGTGTGATAAGTCTTGTCGTTAATGAGATACAGGGTGTTAAATTGTTTATAATAAATCAGCTCTGATTGTATTTGAAATTAATTTTTCCTGGTGACGCTACTGGTTTTCGAAAAACATGCTTATTCTAAGTGGCCTTTGGAATAACGTTGACAACTGTGTCAAACCTAAAACTAACGCAAACAACGAACAATAAATTGTTAATAATACGATCTTCTTTGTGTTAAGTTAACAACGATGCCTGTGTTTACTAATGCCGAAATGGCTAATATGCACTTTTGTATGGATTAGCGAATGGTAATGCCTTAGAGGCTAGACGTATGTATGCCCAGCGTTATCTAATAATCGTTTACCATGTTCAGATACGTTTACTAAGCTACATAATAAAATAATAAAACACCCTGTATCTCATTAACGACAAGACTTATCACACATGTTTATATGAACTTTTCGTCTTAAAATTGAGTGACGAAGCGCCCCATATAATATTTAGATTACTTAGGAAACACCCTGTATGATAAAGAGCATTTCAAAGTAAGCGCCTTTATAGCATAGGAAAGACTTGCTAATTTTTGACATAAAAGACCAGTGTGGGAGTCCCAATTCAAATTATTATCTACACTGACTCCTAAAAGTTTTGAATGAGACTTTTTACCTTTAATTTATCATCTCCAGTATCGATAAAGTCTGGATAACTTAATTTAGATTTTATATTTTTAAAACATAGACAATACGCCTAATTCCTTTATTTCCCCTTTCGTTCTTTCTTGGTTTATTTTATTAACTTAATTTCTCTTAGCATCTCATACATACATCTCGTATTTCTTCTTCTTCTTGCCTCCCACGTACTTTTTTTACTTTTCTCTTCATTCTACGGTCTTTCTCTGGCGATCTACACATCTTTTTACTTCTTCTGAATGCATTAAATAACTCTTCTTCCGTCTTTCTTTTTCTCGAGTCCGAATCCCCTGTGTCTGTATAATCCCACACGTTATTTTATGTAATTTGCATAAGAATAATAAGAATAACTTCTTCCATAGGACGCGATAATAGTGAGAAAAAAGCAAAAATCAAATTAGAAATTGAAAGAAGTCGTACCATTGATTTCATAAACATAAATAAATTTGATTTATTAAAATTACAGCGTTGTTTTATTAAAGCATTGAATCAATATTAAAGTTTTGAAACAAAATTAAAAAAGTAATTTATAAATCTACATCTACATTGAGGCACGATAAATTTGCGAGTTTTTAATTTAATAGGAGAGCAAATAAAAATGCGTGCAGTGCAGAAATAACCTGAGCCTACCTTAACATTCTACGAGTACAGTTTGTTGACCGCTGGGTTAAAGAGGGTTCGGTTTCTGGAGGGAGAAGCTGGTACACATTTTAACTTACGGTTGCTTATCTTCCAGTAACTTTATAATCAATGTTAGTAGTGAAGTGTTAGTATTCAAGCAAGAATAAAATTTTCTACAGTCCACAAGGGGGCTACAAAAGGGTTTCACGGTCTAAAACAACCACCCCAAACAGTAGTTAACCGACTGATAAAGTTAACTTGAGGTGAAAAAATCAGGCCCAAGTCTTCTAATTAGAGAAATATGGTAATCACACTTTAGGAAGTTATTTTCGTTACTAAATTTTAAAGTAAAAAGCTTATAGAAATATAAACCTTAAACGGCTTTTATTTTTATTATACGAAATAATAAATGATAATAAATAAGCTTTCGTCGAGATGAGCTCGCATGGATATGAGCTTGTGTCGTCAGGATGAGCTCGCTTAGAGATGAGCTTAAGTTGAGCGGCGGTGTCGAGTTGGCGGCTTCAAAGTGGCCACGTCGAAATAAGCTGCTTCGGCTGATACCTATGTTGTAAACGGAGGAAAACGGTTATGAAATGGCATTGATTATGGGGGCATTGTTGATTGCGAGGCGGCGTTAGTTGTGAGATGAAATTGCTCATATTTATCGGTCTTGATGCCCTATTCAGACCTATACTATAGTTGAGCTGAATACGTAAATGAAAAATAACGTTTCTGTGTAGTGCATTCCCTATATAGATGCTGCTTTCTAGTACTCAAATTTTCAAACTGATTCTTCTATTGAATTTGAGCAAGTGTTTAAGTTCTTTATGGTATGCCGTTTTCGCAAAATCAGCTGAATGATTTCATCTATTTTGGATTCGTCAGATAGTGCTTTTGTCAGTTGATATGACCGAATGAGTGATTACTTATACAGGGTGGCCTATGAGGTTTTGGGCGATATATCTCGGTAACTACGATATTGAAATGTGGCAATTATAAATAGTTGGTAGTTATGCTCATTTTAAATAAGAAATGGCGTTGTTAAAACGTCACATTTTGGGTCACGTTTTATCCCGAATCTACATGTAGAACTATGGGGTTTTATGTATACCAGTCTTACGTTTGAGATATCGAATCTTAAACATTTAATTGGGTCAATATTGGACTTCAAATACTTCGTTTTAGTTTATTATATGAAATAAAGAATTAAACCTTTATAATTATTTTCTCTTAAAGATTGTTATATTTTTCTTCAACCTTATTTGTCAAGCAAATGGTCTCCTCCTGCATATGTTACTAGTGGTTACTTTATGTAACGTTTCGTTTTTGGTTACCTTGTTCCTTTTCCTTATGTTTTGGTATTTGTAAAATATTTTGTGACCCTTTTAATTTTTTCTGTTTATATGTCCTGTCGTCCTTATTGTCTATTATTATTCTCTGGTATTTAAAGTTTTGTACTACACTCTTTTCTCAGCTGTTGTCTTTATTTGTCTATTAACTCCTCTAAGTTTTTTTATCTCTGTTTATTACTGAGATATCATTTGGCGTTATGAGGTTATTTGTACCATTTTTTGTATAATAATCTTACCCGTGATTTAACATTCCCTAAACATATCAACTTTAGTAAAAGCTGTTTTTAAAATGTATCTCCCATGTTTTGAACTGTACATGTATCTGTCAATGATGCAGCATGAGACACATTTAGGCTGAGGCATTCATAGGATAGAAGAACTAGTCAACTATAAAAAATATGAAGATAGTACATCAAAAAAATTGTGAAATTCGGTTTTAGCGATAGATGAGGTCCATCTTTGATATAACGTGTTTATTCATTTCTGCCTAAAAACTTCTTATCTTGTGTTAAAGACATGTTTAGGTTTTAGTGGTTTGCTAAACCTTGAAGAACAAATGCCTTGCCAGAGACTAACCCATCTACCATTGCACACGGCTTCGTCC
>JALBCR010004412.1:0-194270 GCA_030710515.1 Abscondita cerata
CCAAGCATGTATTGCTAGAAGAAAAAATACCAAAAGAATGGGAATTAGGTTTGATCGTACCTATATTCAAAGGTGGAGATAACAAAAACTGTAGTTGTTATAGAGGAATTACGTTATTAAGTACAGTAAGAAAAGTATGAACAAATAATAGAAGCAAGACTAAGAACAGAAGTAGAACCACAGCTAATACCAACACAAAGCGGTTTCAGAAAGGGCAAAAGTGTACAAGACCATATATTTATACTACGAGAAATAATAAGAAGAACTCTTACAAACGGAAAAACAATATATATGGCTTTCATAGATTTAGAAAAAGCCTTTGATAGGATAATACGAACAAGTATATGGAAATGTCTGGAAGAATGTAAAATAAATGCCAAAATAATCAGAGTAACAAAAAAGTCTATACAAAAATACTGACAATTGCATTATTAAGAAAAACCTTCAATCCGATATATTTAACACTAAAGAGGGTTTAAGACAAGGAAGCGGCATGAGTCCATTGCTTTTATTATTTTTATGGATAAAATAATTAAAACAAGTTAAGCAACAAACAAAGGCGACACATCTATAGGATTCTATAACCTACAACCAGTGGAACATTCTGAAAGCGTATTTGCAGATGATGTTGCAATCACGGCTCACACTGTACTAGAACTGAAAAGTAAATTAACAAAATGGAATGAAATATTGAAGAAAAAAATGGAATGAAGATGAACTTGGAAAAGACTAAAGTAATGGCAGTAGGGAAAGGGAAAAAAAAACATCGAAATAAAAAATAGAAGACACAAAATAGAACAAGTCGATACTTTTAAATATCTGGGAGTTCTGCTAGAGAACAACGGAAGACAAGATGCGGAAATAAACCACCGAATCTCAAAGGCAAATAACGTATTCTACGCGCTAAATAAGAGTTTTATAGCAAAAAAGGAAGTCAAACACAAAAATAAAAGTATACCAAGCCATTTTCAAACCGATATTAACGTACGGAAGTGAGACATGGGTTCTACAAAACGGGACAAAGAAAGGATTCAGGCAGTAGAAATGAAATACCTACGAAAAGTAAAAAGTGTAAGAAGAATTGATAAAATTAGAAACGAAAGCATAAGAAAAAGATCTACAAATAGAGTCCATATTAGAGTATATAGAGAAGAAACAACTAGGATGGTGGGGTCATCTACAAAGAATGGATAACAACATGCCAACAAAAAAAGATTTGGAAAGTAAGAACACCCGGAAGAAAACCTAGAGGAAGGCCAGCACAAACGTGGGATAATGGTAATCAAAATCCTAGACAAAAAAGGCAAAACGTACAAGGAAGCAGAAGCGATCGCAGGGGACAGAAAAGAATGGACTAATTTTCTAAACAAGAAAAGTGATGGTTAGTTTTGTATTTAGGGAAAAAGTTGCGGTTTGGTTAAATATGGAAAAGACTTTTTAATTTTGTTAATGTAGATATATACCTATATTGATTTTTTGGTGTGCTTTTATTTTTAATTTTAATTTGGATTTAGATCAATCAATATTTGAAACAAGTCCATGTAAACAAATTGTATACTCTACACCCTAAGGGTAGAAGAGTTGTGATATATATATATATATATATATATATATATTATATGGTAACACTATGTCTTTTATCTTACGTGTATTATGTTCATGTACGTTTACATTTAAATTGTAATGTGAGATGTTTGTTCTTACGAAGACCAATGATTTAAAAATGTACATTAATGGAACTGTAAGTATATTGTAATTTGAGAAATAAATTCTTACATCAGCACGGTAGTTCATGTTTGCTAAAACCCTTACAGTTTTAGGGTTTAATAGAAAAGACAGTTTTAAAATGCGTTGTGTGTCCCCACGCTAATAAACCATAAAAGTATACGTGCTTTCGAATAGTGAAATGTAAGCTATTTTCTGAGCATTTGTTGGTACCGTTCTAGAGAGATTTCTGAGTACAAATATTACTTTAGACAATTTGCTAACTACTTTGACAGTGTGCTGTTTCCACGACAGCCTAGGATCAAAGTGGACTCCTAATATACGAAACCATTCCGGGCTATTTATTTCTGATAAAATTTTACGTAAAAGAAACATTAGTTTCTGTGTTTTATCTTCAATTTGACTTGCTTTTTCAATAGTTTTGCTTTTGCTTATTATTGTGGAATCATTGGCGTACATCATATGGTATGACTCCGGACTTGATGTCGGGAAATCATTTATGAAAATAACAAACAGTAACGGGCCTAGTACCAAACCTTGTGGTACTCCAAAGTTCATATTCCTTGATGACGATGTTAAATTATTAAAATGAGTGATTTGGTTTCTGTCATTAAGATATGAATCTATTAAATTTATGCTAGTTGCTGAAACACCAAAAAGTTTTGAGTTTATCAAGCATAATCACGGTGTCACGTAGTCGAAGGATCATATATTGTAACACAACAGTATTCATTATATTCAAAAACAGTAAAGCAAAACAAAATAAGTAATACAAGTTATTATGTCATACATAAACTATCTTTGCAGTAATCCGTTACGTACATACTGCAGCGATAGCAAGATCGTGGTATGGATTGTATATTATTAGGATACACTTGTGCGGTGACAATCCTGTATAAGATGTACATGTTATACGTCAGTGAAAACATTAGTTTTCGAGTACTAAACGTCCAATTAAGATGGTGCACAAAACAATAAATGTGTTAAATTTGTCCTTTTAAAACGACGGTCTATTAAGAAACCACGCTTCCTCTATCTTCTTTTTAATAGGGGCAATAAAACACAAAATTTATCGTGAGATTTTAGCGACGTTTTGTGCTGAATTGTTTATAATAAAATAAAAAAACACATCAGTAACATGTCCACCAATACAAACAAATTAAGTACGATACAACATACAACAAACGTTTTTTTCTTCAGAATGTCAATTTCCCATTGAATGTATCTTCATGTGTATTTTTAAATGTCCTGCATATTTACTGCTGTAATCACACAAGTTGCATGTATACGATTTCTCTCTGAATGAGCTCTTCTGTGACGTTTCAACATCCAATTGAGTACGCCTTGTAGTCGCACTGGGCGCAGCTAAAATTTCGTTCGCGAGAATGTATCTTCATGTGTTTTTTTAAATCATCAATGTGTTTACTGGTGTAATCACACAAAATGCATTTGTATCGTTTTTTTTCAGAATGCACTCTATTGTGACTTTTCAGATTTCCGTTGAAGTACGTCTTGTAGTCGCACTATTCGTTCGCTGGAATGTATCTTCATATGTCTTTTAAATTACCAATGTGTTTACTGGTGTGATTACACAAATTACATGTATATGGTTTTTCTTCAGAATGGACTATTTTGTGACTTTTCAACGCCTTTTCCACTACGTCTTGTACATCGCACTGGTCGCAACTAAAATTTCGTTCGCCAGCGTGCATCTTCAAGTGTATTTTAAATAACCAATGTATTTACTTGTGTAATCACATACATTGCATTTATATGAGTTTTCTTCAGAATGAACTTTGTTACGGTCAGTTGTTAAGAAAGTATGCTCCTCAGTGGAGAGTAGGGGTGTGGGTTAGAAGATCAACGTTATTCCTAAAACCTATAGAAAAAAATTAAAAAGGTAGGGCGCCAGGTTCGAGTAACGCTGTAGAGAAGAATCTGACCCAGAACCAAAGGTTAGCAGCTAACTGTCCGCAGCAGAATATACAGAAAAAGGGACACAAATCACGAAAGAATTCGACATAAAGTCGAGAAACCTTCACACAATATTTATTCACCCCAATACACAAACGAATTTGTGATAGTTCGCAGCATTAAATAGACACAGATATATTACGCAATTAAAAGATATTAAAACATCTGACCTTCCACGCAGCAGTATCAGTGTCACTCTTGCTCTCAATATTACTAACGGTTTCTGGACGAGCCTCCACCTAGTCTGCGATTCTGACGGAGTATTCGTGGTAGCTATTTCGGCACAGCGCCTCCAAAAGACATGAGTAGACCCGCAAGAGCCGTACAAGTTGACGAAGGAAAAACCGGAAGAGAATGTATTCTTAATAGGGAGACATGAACCACCCTCTCTGATGCAAAAGCGTCCCCTAGCCTGAAGAATGCAGGACGTGCTTATTGAACGGTTCACGTGGAGCACAATCTTTTAGCAAATTTTTAAAATCCGACTTTATGCGGTATCATATGTCTTACCATCACTCTGATTACCCCATAAAGCGAGGAAATTCTCAGATGAAGGTTCATCTTCTCCTCGTAAACGGTTGATTCAGGACAAGCTTTCCGGAAGCGTTAAAATACACATGGACCAATCGTGGACAGTTTCGAGTTATCAACGACGGAAACCAATACAAAAGTTATGCCCGCGAAATTGGGTTAAGGAAGTGTGTACACAGGAGGAGCGTTTACACTTTGAACGTTGCAAACTTTTGTGACTTTTCAACTTCCCTTTGCAGTACGTCTTGTACTCGCACTTGTCGCAGCTAAAATTTCGTTCACCCAAATGTACCTTCATAAGTTTTTTTAAGTTACCCTTCGTATTTACTGGTGAAATCACACAAATTGCACTGATATGGCCTTTCTTCAGAATGAACACTTTTGTGACATTTCAAATTCGCTTTGGTGTACATCTTGTAGTCACACTGGTTGCAGCTAAAACTTCATTCACCTGAATGTATTATCAAGTGCACTTTTAGGTTACCGGAACGTTTATTTATAATATAATATTTATAATAGTATATTATACACCAAGGTTGTGAAGTCTGTCATTATTGCCTTAGCACCAGTTATAGTTAGGTGCGTAGGCAGCAATAATAGACTTCAGAACCATGGAGTGTTTACGAATTTTCAATATTGTAACGCCCTCTATAGATGTGCATGTAAAATGGGATAATGGCGCAAGTCATATTTTTGAATGTACACGTAAAGGTCTGGTGCACCGTTAAAAGTGTGTATAATTTCGTTAATAAAACAAATTATAAATCGTTATTAATCGAACCTTATTATAAGGTGGTGTAACAGCCAAACAATTAAAAATCAACGAAACATTGGTCCTATCGAGCCGCATCAAAGAAGTTTAAATATCGAACAGCGAACACATTTTGGTCACCTGCGAAAATCGTACGAAGAAAATTTATCAACGTCAAAGTGAGTCCATTCCAATTTACCTATAATTTATTACCTGCTTTATTATATAACTGTTTCTATTTCAATCAAAATGATAAACGAAAACAGCGAAAATCAAGAAAATAAAAACAAATTAAAGGAATTAAAAATTAAAAGAGGTTTTTAAAAGGTAACTTAACGCGATGCAAAACACATTTAAATAAGTTAAATTTGGAAACGATTGATAAAAAATGTTATCTAGAACTACAACGACGTTTAAATAATTTGAATCCGTTAATAATCGAATTTAATTTGATACAATCAGAAATTGAATTTCTTTCGGATTCTCCCGACAGTGAACAGGTCGAGCGTGATAATTTCGAAGTTGATTATTACGACTTATGTTCAACAATTGAAGTAACATTAGAAACATTTACAGTGTCTCAACAAAACGAGCAATCAATTAATCTAAATCAAACAGTTTGCAGTAGTAATTTAATGGCGAACTCCACCCATTTACAATTACCAGTCATAAATTTAGAAACTTTTAGTGGTGATTACGAAAAATGGATTGAGTTCCGCGACTGCTTTCAAGCGATAGTAGGCAAAAATACCGCGTTATCAAACGTACAAAAGTTGTGTTACCTCAGGAAATCTTTAAGTTGTGATGTTTTGAAAACAATCGAATCTTTAACTCTTACTGATGCAAATTACGAGGTTGCTTGGCGATCTTTAACAAATCGGTATGAAAAAGGTAAACGTATAGTTGAGAGTCACGTACGAAAAATCATTAGTTTTCCTCCTCTTCTTAAAGAATCTGCTAAAGATTTGCGAAATTTGTACGATACAATAGCTAATAATTTAGAGTCCTTAAAAACCCTAGGTCAGCCAATCGAATCGTGGGATGCTATTTTAGTGCCCATAATAACTGACAAGTTAGACGCGAAATCACAACGAGAATGGGAATTATTTCACATTCAAGAAATCGAAAAATCCTAACAATCATGTCAGTTCTACGGTAAAAGACCTGCTCAAAACAATTAAACGACGATGTGACCTTTAGAAAGTTTAAGAGTCGAAAAATCTGACACAATAAATTCTAATTCCCCAACGAATCGTAACGAATGTAGACGTAAAACTACATTAAGTCATTTAAATACAAACGCATTATCCTGTTACTTTTGCAAAGGAGAACATACAATTTACAAATGCGAAAGGTTTCAAAAACTAACCATTCTCGAGCGAATTAAAGAAATAAAGAAACGCAACTATTGTTTAGTTTGTTTGCGACCCCATGGTAATTCACCATGCACAGCATCAAATTGTCGTAAGTGTAATAAGTTTCATAATACCCTTTACACATTAATTATAATTCTAGTAATATCGCTGTTGCGTGCTCTACGAATACTTCTGTATCAAACGATCATTCCGAATTAGTGACCGATACCGACAATAATGTAACGACTGCTGTTACCGCGATAACCAAAGAAAACACTATCTCTCTTGTAGCGAACTCGCAAGTTTTATTATCAACGGCTTTAATTTATGTTCGTGATTTGAATGGCAAATTACACGAATGTCGAGCATTGTTAGATAGCGGTTCAATGGCAAATTTTGTCACTAAAAATTTTCTACATATTTTGAAATTAAATGTATCTCGTATAAACCATGCCGTTATGGGCGTAGGTCAAGTATCCTCGACTGTCGAATATAAATCGATTTTAACAATCTCTTCTAAAGACAAAACATTTAATTCCAGTATCACGTGTTTAGTATTGGAACAGATTACAGGCAGTATTCCTCAGTTTTCATTTGATACAAGCAATTTGGACATTCCCGATAATTTTAATCTAGCCGATCCTACGTTTAATATTTCTCGTCCGGTTAATATGTTACTTGGTTCCGGAATATTTTGGCAACTCCTTGAATCAGGCCAAATAGCATTAAAAGACAGTCGACTAACCTTGCAAGCTACTAAGCTTGGATGGGTAGTAGCGGGAAATAATTCACGAATCCCATTAACAAACTCTATTAGTTGTTTAAACACTAGTTTAGACATACAAATTAAGAAATTTTGGGAAATCGAAGATCTTAATTCGAAACCGATACGTTCAGAATCGGAACAATTTTGCGAAAATCATTTTAGGGACAATTACTCGAGAAATATAGATGGTCGATTTATTGTAAATGTTCCTTTAAGAACAATTGTAACGAATTAGGCGACTCGAAAGAAATTGCTTTAAAACGATTTCTTCTGTTAGAAAAAGACTTTTAAAAATAACTGGTTACGCGAAGAATACATTAAGTTTATGAACGAATATAAAACAATGAACCATATGAACGAAATTTCAAACGCTCAAAACGACGAGGAACTGCATTACTATATTCCTCATCATCCAGTCATTCGCGAGTCAAGTTGCACAACAAAGCTAAGAGTCGTTTTTGACGCGAGTATGAAATCGTCGAGCGGTTTGTCATTAAACGATGTGCAATATGTCGGTCCTACAATTCAAAATGACTTGTTCTCAATCGTCGCGAACTTTAGAGTATACCAATTTGTAGTTACCGCCGACATCGTAAAAATGTATCGAATGATTCAGATACGCGATAACGATAAAAGATTTCATAGAATTTTTGGCGAGACAATCCTGCTGACGACATTAAATGTTATGAACTCGGTACGGTTACTTATGGTACTGCTTCGGCCCCTTTTTGGCCGTTCGATGTTTGTATCAACTTGCCCTAGATAACGCTTTAACTTACCCGACCGCCAGTAACGCGATTAAAAATAACTTCTACGTTGACGATTTTTATATGGTTCTGATTCAAAGTCAGAAATTGTAGAAGTTCAACGCGATATTACGAAAATTTTGAAAGACGCTGGAATGACCTTACGCAAATGGCTATGCAATAAACCCGAATTAATTAAAGAATTTGAATTAAACGATGAATCAGATGTTACAGTTTTAAAATTAGGAGAAAACGAAGCAAATAAAACTTTAGGAATTTCTTGGAATTCAATTAACGATACTATATTATACTCGAGTTCAATTTTTGAAGTAAACCCAGAAATTTTAAGTAAGCGATCAATTTTATCACGAGCTTCTCAAATATTCGATCCTCTCGGACTGTTGGCACCGATAATAATAGTTGCAAAAATATTAATACAAAATTTGTGGCTTGCTAAAGTAGGATGGGACGATGAAATCCCGAATTCTTTACAACTACAGTGGCGGAAATTTCAAGAAAGCTTAACTTATCTTAAAAACATAAAATCCCCAGACAAGTCACGGTACCCGGTCGAATTTACGTAGAACTACACGGGTTCAGCGACGCGAGCGAACGCGCTTACGGCGCATGCGTATATGTTCGTACAAAAACCGCAAACGATCTCTATATTTCTCGACTTTTATGTGCAAAGAGTAGAGTAGCCCCTCTAAAACGATTAAGTCTGCCGCGTTTGGAATTATCTAGTGCCCTTCTTTTAGCACAATTGATTGATAAGGTCAAGAACTCTTTCGAGTTAAAAATAAACAACGTTCATTTATGGTCCGATTCGACTATAACTCTCTCCTGGATACGAGGCGACGCTAACAAATGGAAAACATTTGTTGCTAACCGAGTGGCTGAAATTCAGCGGTTAACAAATCGTGATAACTGGAATCATGTAAGGTCCGTCGAAAATCCCGCCGACTTAGTATCCAGAGGTACGAGCGCCCAAGACTTGCTCAATTGTCAATTGTGGTGGGAAGGTCCGGTTTGGCTTATTCAATCTAACCTCCCGGTATTCGAACCTTGTTTTCCTACAGATGATGTTCCAGAACAAAGGACATTTGTTAACGTAGCTATTGAAACTGATTTTGACATTTTCAATAAATTTTCTAATATCATTACTCTTCAACGCGTGATTGCATACTGTCTAAGATTCATATCAAACGTTAAGCAAAGGTCAAGTGCTCTTCGTAATTTTGCACCGTTATCAACTAATGAAATGCAAGCTTCATTAAACGTTTTAATAAAATTATGTCAGACAGAAGCTTTCTCAGAAGAACGTTCGAATTTATTGCAGAAGAAGTTTCTTTCAAAAAGAGCAAGCTGCTTTCATTGAATCCTTTCATCGATAATAACGATATAATACGAGTAGGTGGTCGTCTCAAAAATAGCATATATTCTTTCAGTAAAAATTTCCAATTGTTTTACCAAGCAATCATATTTTGACAAATCTCATTTTAAATTACGAGCACATTCGACTACTTCACTGCGGCCCAACGGCACTATTGTCCTCAATTAGAGATTCGTATTGGCCAATAAAAGGCAAGATTCTAAGTAAGAACGTTGTTCGTAACTGTATAAAATGTTTCCGATCAAAACCGACAACTTCCGAATATTTAATGGGCAATTTACCTAAAGATCGTGTTACTCCATGCCCCCGTTTACTAATGTAGGTATCGACTATGCAGGCCCTTTTTATTAAAGGACCGAGTCACTCGTAATGCAAAGCTTGTAAATGGATACATTTGTCTATTTATTTGTCTCGCAACAAAGGCAATCCATTTAGAGGTTGTTTCGGATTTAACCACTCAATCATTTTTGCGACTCTTAAACGATTTATGGGTAGACGCGGAAAACCTTTAAATATTTACTCCGATAACGCTAGAACATTCGTGGGCGCATCAGCAGAATTAAAGAAACTTAACAATTTTTTAAAAAATAATCTTGAGGTAATACACAATAAATTAAGTCAAGAAAAATGTCGTGGCATTTTATTCCCGCTCGATCTCCCACCTTCGGAGGAATCTGGGAAGCCGGAGTAAAGAGCATAAAAAGACATTTAAATGTAGTTCTAGTTAACTCAAACCTCACCTTTGAAGATTTCTCGACCATTTTGATTCAAATCGAAGCAGTTGTTAATTCCCGACCACTTTGCCCCATTACAACAGATCCCGATGTTATCCCCTTAACCCCGGGCCACTTTCTCATTGGCAGAAGCCTAACAAGTTTACCGGAACAAGACTACACTGATATAAAAGAAGGCAGGTTAAAACGTTACCAACGACTTCAGAGAATCACTCAGCACTTCTGGAAGCGTTGGTCTCGAGAATATCTAAGCGAATTACAACGGCGAGTAAAATGGAAGCAGTCCCATGTTAACAATCAAATACAAGTGGGGAGAGTTGTATTACTCAAAGAAGATGCTCTTCCTCCCATGCAATGGCCTCTAGGAGTCATTGTCAAACTTCATCCAGGCAAGGACGACATCATTCGCGTAGTTAGTGTAAAGGTGCGCGGAAAAATTCTAACTCGTGGAATAACGAAGGTTTGCATTTTACCCGAAGGCATTAACCAATAAACCTTAAAGAACTTAAATTAAATTAACATTCTACTTGTTTCACATGTATCTACTTGAATTTTGTTTCAATTATTTTGTATTGAAATTTTTGTTTCAAGGTGCCCGGGATGTTTACGAATTTTCAATATTGTAACGCCATCTATAGATGTGCATGTAAAATGGGATAATGGCGCAAGTCATATTTTTGAATGTACACGTAAAGGTCTGGTGCACCGTTAAAAAGGTGTATAATTTCGTTAATAAAACAAATTATAAATCGTTATTAATCGAACCTTATTATAAGGTGGTGTAACAGCCAAACAATTAAAAATCAACGAAACAATGGAGTATACACTATTTTTTCCACTACTAGCCAAATTTAAGCCAAAAATAAAAAATAAACATTTTTCTTGCAAAAATCAAGTAGCACAGGAATGCAAATAAATCAAAAAGCATTAAAAGCTACATACGTTGATAAACCAACTGTAACTGATTCACTAAACACTTGTGTGATACATTTCACCTTCATTTTCTGAAAATTATTTGGAGTAATATGTAAATTAGTTGATTTAGGAGCCAATCGCAGCGGTTTAGATTTGTCTGACATGTAGAAATTTTTAATGTCTTTCCAAGAAGCTTTTTTGTTATTAAAGATTATATCGTATTTAATCAAGTTATTTTGCTCCATTGCTCCAACTTCAATAAATAGGGGACATCGAAGAAATAATAGATTTTCTTATCGTTTACGAGAAGGTATGGTTTTTCCGGTGGTACATCTATTCTTTTAATTAGGTTTCGAAAATTTTACTACTGCCCTAACATTGGCACCCCATTGTAGTTGTAGCTTTTCTATGCAGTCTAATACTATCGACTTCAATTTGCCACCTTTGCATATCGTATTTGTAAAGATGTAGCACAAGGGTTGTTTAAATTTTTTATATATAACTCTAACCATGATCACGTAGCAGTTTGAGCTGGCAAAAAATTTAAAACCTACTTTAAAATTAACATATTGGGGATCATAAAATATAATTTTAGTGAAAATTGTTTGTATTCCTCTGTATATCTCCTGCTTCTTAGTGGTTTATTTTTTAAGTCCACTTGGGCTGTCACAATTTGTGCTCTGCTTTCGGGAAGTAATCGTTGGGAGATGTTAACTTCAATTGAAGTGCTTTCTTTTCACGTTGCAATTTAAAAATGTTCCTCTGTAATTTTCTTTACCTAAGAGTATTTCAGCTGCAAGCTTGAGTAGTTTTGGTATAGCTCGAGATGTTAACGGGCATTTATTGCTTCGCCAATATACCTTGCATCATTTTAATATTGGGTTTCAGAAATTGACACTTGTAATTCATTTAGGAATGGCAAGTGTTCGCCACATACTCGTTAAGTTTTTAGAGTCGACATTTTTATGCAACAGATCGGACCTTCCAGATTCTGTTAACCATTCAAAACACCGACAACAAAATGTTTGTAATTTACTTAAAATTTTTCATGTAACTTAACTCGCCTGGTTAAATCTCCTTTGGGAAACCTGAAAAACTGATTCTACTATCATATTTAATAAATAAATAAATTCAGGTTATGTATTTGCGGTTATGGGATGGGGCGCAAATTTTAAACTAATGGCATTTTTTATTCAAATAATTTTATCGTGTTAGGTAATTTTAAGCAGCAAATACGTTAAAGATAATCTCCTGGATATACAAAACTATGTTTCACTCGTTTTTGTTAAACAACTATTCTTAGATTCTCAAAAAATTGAATTTGTCCATTATTAACCTAGGTCAACAATAGAAAAAATTATTAACCACGAATAGAGAAATTCATCTTCTCAGTTGGGTAGGAGACGCAATAATTGTCCACTTCACGGCTAGTAGTAGAAAAAAATTATAACCTACAAAACTGTATCAGTATTTTCTTTTCAAAATTTTTCCTTAAAAAAATAGTTGACGCTGCCCGAATAAAACTGAACGCTTTAAAAAATCACGACATAAACGGTTTCTATGTTCTTTAACAACCGAGATCAAAAATAACAAAACAACTGCGTCGTCATTCTGACGATAATATTATTTAATACAATAAGTAACTGGCGTAATTTATACAAAAAAGATATGCCTAGAAATAGATAATTGTCTTTCTTCCTCGTAAAATATTCTAGGCTAAACTATTGGAAGATCAATGTTTCTTTAAACAAATAATACTTACCTATTTGTTTGATGTTTAATTATTTGGGAGATAGTTATATTAGTGGGTAGCAATAAAATGACTCTTAAGAATGATCTATTTACTTTGCAACCACAATTATTGCATGCGAATTTAGAGATTAGATTAGATTAGAAATTAACCATAATTAAATGTAGCGTATACGCACAAGGTTATACTTTGTTTCCAAAGTATCGTCATACACATAAATGAACAAAATAATAGACAAAAATTATAGCTTTTTGAGAAAAGTTCGCCAATTTCTCGTTCGTTTGTACCACTGTTAGTTTAGTTCTAAATTTGGCCACTACTACTTTGAAATGGCGTTTTAAAATGCAGTCTTAAATGGATTTTCTTGAGTGTGTTCTATTGTGTTTAATCAAATCACTTTTCGAGGAACACCTGTAATCGCACTTATCACAGCTGAAAGGCCTTTCTCCTGAGTGTTTGTACATGTGGGTTTTCAAGTCTCCTGCATGACTACAGCAATAATCACAAACATTACACTTAAATGGTTTTTCTTTAGTGTGTGTTCTATTGTGCCTAATCAAAGTACCTTTCGTGGAACACCTGTAGTCGCACTTATCACAGCTGAAAGGCCTTTCTCCTGAGTGTTTGTACATGTGGGTTTTCAAGCTTCCTGCTTGACTACAGCAATAATCACAAACATTACACTTAAATGGTTTTTCTTTAGTGTGTGTTCTATTGTGCCTAATCAAAGCACTTTTCGTGGAACACCTGTAGTCGCACTTATCACAGCTGAAAGGCCTTTCTCCCAAGTGTCTGTACATGTGGGTTTTCAAGTTTCCTGCATGACTTGAGCAATAATCACAAACATTACACTTAAATGGTTTTTCTTTAGTGTGTGTTTTATTGTGCGTAATCAAAGCACTTTTCGTGGAACACCTGTAGTCGCACTTATCACAGCTGAAAGGCATTTCCCCTAAGTGTCTGTACATGTGGGTTTTCAAGTTTCCTGCATGACTTGAGCAATAATCACAAACATTACACTTAAATGGTTTTTCTTTAGTGTGTGTTCTATTGTGACTAATCAAAACACTTTTCCTGGAACACCTGTAGTCGCACTTATCACAGCTGAAAGGCCTTTCTCCTGAGTGTCTGTACATGTGGGTTTTCAAGTTCCTGCTTGACTAAAGCAATAATCACAAACATTACACTTAAATGGTTTTTCTTTAGTGTGTGTTTTATTGTGCTAATCAAAGCACTTTTCCTGGAACACCTGTAGTCGCACTTATCACAGCTGAAAGGCCTTTCTCCTGAGTGTCTGTACATGTGGATTTTCAAGCTTCCTGCATGATTTGAGCAATAATCACAAACATTACACTTAAATGGTTTTTCTTTAGTGTGTGTTTTATTGTGCGTAATCAAAGCACTTTTCCTGAAACACCTGTAGTCGCACTTATCACAACAAAAAGCCTGATAATTGTAACATGTAAGTACATTTTCTTCCAATGTTACATTAAGGTGTACCTCTTCGTGGCTCTGTAATGAGGTATTATCAAATGTAGCATAACTACACAGATTGCATTTAAATAGATGAGTAAATATGTGATTAGTTAATATGTGTTTTTCGCTTGTAGTATAATTACATTGGTAGCAGTAGTATAACATATCTGATGCTGTAAACTCTTCCACGCACGTGAATATGTCTGTGTTAAATAACACACATTCATCTTTAACAATGTCTTCATTTTCATTTTTAATATCAACTTGACAGACTCTTCTTTAATTTTTTCAAATCATCATCGACCAGTGAAACAGAATTTGATATAAATGATTGTTGAAGGCAATCATTGTACGCAAGTGGGTTTTCATCAATGCTCAATTCCTATAATGTAATTCAAGTGTATTAAATAATTCACTAGGATACGATACACTTACTGCTTTAATGGGAAACATCAACAACCCAGGAAGTTGCATTGAATCGTAGCATTCGAATGTAGTGCTGTTTCTTCTTTTATATTTTTACATTCCACTGTGGTATCCGCCATTATTAATGCACTAATTATTTATCTAACAATAATGATGTTTATGCAAGCAGACAAAATACCTGTTCTGTATACAAATTTCGTAGTGATTGTTGTACCTGCAAAAATACTTATTGGTATATAGGATGGTTCAAAATATGTTTATATTGTGTCGTTAATTGAAACGCAACCGTACCACAGAAAATGGGGTTTCCCAAAAGCGTCGGCACGTTTGATGTTTGGAAGTGACCTTCGCCATGTTTTTGGTAATGATTATGGCGGTAAATTTAACTTGTTGAAGTTAAAAGATGATGAAAAATTATAAAAGCAAAATAATCTGTTAACGAATGAATTTTTGCATCCCAAACGCCGTCAGTATTGATAACACATTTTATTATTTGAAAAACGTAAACCAAATGTATTAGATTGAAAATGTCATACATTATTTCTACAAATACATGCATATTTTATTATTTAAACAAAGTAAAAGTAAAGTAAAACAAAGATATATTATATTGATCACGTCATACATGTCTAAACATAGTTATTTTTCTATTTTTTTTAATTTAGAGTCTACATTAAACTTCCTGTTATCAAATTTTAATAAAAAAAATATTCTTAATCTTATAAATAATTTAATTAAATAAATTCTATCAAAATTGGGACACTCATTATTAAAATTAACTTTTACTAACTCCCCTTCTGGTAACAAACTTTTCAAAATTAATAAAAAATGTTTTTTTGAGTTTATAAATATATTGTAAAAACGAATCACTAAGAGTCTTTAAACTACCATAAGTTGATATTTTTGTATCAAATGCTTTAAAATAATTTAATATGCGGTTCTAAATATTCATTTTTGAAAGTTGTATGCAAACGTTGCATAAATGAACAGAAAACACTTTCATAATCAAGTTTTTTATTAATAAACTGACCATTAAAAAAAAATATTTTTTTCACTACTAGCCGTGAAGTGGACAATTATTGCGTCTCCTACCCAACTGAGAAGATGAATTTCTCTATTAGTGGTTAATAATTTTTTCTATTGTTGACCTAGGTTAACAATAGACAAATTCAAAAGAGATTTAACCAGGGGAGTTAAGTTACATGAAGAATTTTAAGTAAATTACAAACATTTTGTTGTAGGTGTTTTGAATGGTTAATAGAATCTGGAAGGTCCGATTTGTTGCATAAAAATCACGATATAATAAATTCTTAAGAGATATGACATTCCCGAAGTCGAAACTCGTTTGCGCATGACGTCACCCAGCCAACACACTGTCGTCAGTTTGACGTGTATATTTGGTCATCACACACGTCCAATGACGAATAGAAATTATGACCGGTTAATGTCACAGCCCAAAGACGTGATTTAGAGACGTCAAATAGGCGTCATCAATCACGTCAGTGACAGATCAGGGAAGACGTCAATAATACGTCATTTAGATGTAGTAAAAAGTATTATTTAAAAAACTATATATTTTATTAGTAGTGAAGTATAAACAAATCATTTCGAAATGTAAACATAATAATTGGATCAGCCAAATATGCTAATATGAAATAAAAAAATACCGCTTTAAAAAATAGACGACTTACTAGATGTCAATGTCACTTGCTTGTTACATAACCCCAAAAAACTTAATATGTAAAAATATTTCAAAAGTAACTAGACGAAAATCATTTTTAACACCCCGTATAAACGCCGATAGTGGTAAAATTAGCTAAATAACTCATACAAAGGAAACTTATGTTAAGGTAAATACATAATTATTGATAAAAGTAAAAGGGCACATAGAAATACTATGAACAGTGGCAAAATATGTTAACCAACTTAACTTCATGATTACAGCTAATTCTAGAACTTTACATATGCAACATAGGAAAACACACCAATCCCTTTTTAAATGGAAATACTACGCATTTACTTAAAATTTTATTTTGTGGCCATGTGGTCATTAGTGTCGATACATCTTTAATACAATAAATATGAAATCTCTTTGAATCAATAGGATATTTAAAAAATGATGTGTAAGAATTAAATTGTTTTCCTACAATAAAAATATTGATTCTTTCATCGATTATGATATTATGTATTTCTAGAATTAAGTGATTTTCCAAGAGACAATAACAATCTGTCTCTAAGTATGCCTTAGTTGTGAAAACAAAATCTTTAAAAAACATTTTTTTGTATTGTTTGCAGGCAAATTTAGGAGTTGGTCCAGAAAAATGTTGCAATTTGCAAATATTTTGCGAGAAGGCATTAAGGGATTCTTCTGAAGCCGCCATTTCAATTTCTTTTAATCTTCGATGAACTTGTTGCAATGGATTACTGCGCGACATAATCAATCGTTTCAATTGGCCAAGGTAATTTTCGAATGGAAAGGTCGAAAAATTATCTAGAGCACCGAAATTTTTAACATCATCAGCCAAATGCGATAATAGATGCACATTGTAAATTAAAAATTCGAGCCCATAAATATTTTGGGAATGAGTTACAAATAATTTCAAAAATTCTTCAGCTACATGTATTCCTACGTTTTTAATATGGTATTCTGAAATAAGTATCGTGATAGCAGAATGAAATAGTAAATAATGCTCATAAACAGCTAGATCAACTTTGCCATACAGAACGACTGGTCCGGTATATAGTAAAAACAATCTAAATTCGGTTGCCTTCCAACGAGGTAATTCGGATAAAATACGCCCTTTTCTATTAAATTCGAGCGGTATAAACTTCTGTAAACAAATAATTCTCTCAGATATAATTTTTGAATTAACCGGGGATAGTTTGACTTTACTAGGTTTTCCAATCCAAACGTTCAATAACTTTTTCATTACCCCTAAGCAAACGTTGTGCATATAATCTATCGGAAATGTACTTATAATATTAATTGGTAAAGTTAATAAGGGTGAAACGCCAGAATGATGATGTTTATCGGTCTGTTCACGAAATGAAATATTATCACGTTTTTTGGCAGTAATATTTTGAAAATCACACGATTGTTATGATACTCTCCATGTTCCTCACACTTATCGCATGAAGAGTAGCCAGAATGTAGTTTTACACATTTTAGATATGCCCGTGCTGGAGAATCGCACACGAAACTGTGAATCTCTACTTTATACAATGTATTATTGAATTTTAGATCATTTTTAACTAATTCCCTTAATTCTTCTAAAAAATCTTCTAAAAACATTGATAGAGAATTTGGTTTTCCAACTCCTAAGAAGGAGCCAACAACAAATGGTTGGCTTTTAAAATTCTTTACAAGACCCAAAATGGGCCAAAGTTGAAGTGTGGAACTACCGAAAACAGGGAGTCCATCAATATTAAATGAAATTTTGAGTACTCTTTGATTACCTAAATTTGTTATCAATCTTAAGGATTGTAAACTAGCAGACAACCCAAAATGACAATATTCACCATTTAATAATCGTTTAACGTTTGTTACCCTTGGAGTTTTCAGTAATGTCCTGCTATCTAAAGGTAGTTCTTCGTGGAATGGCGAAAGTATATGAAGAAGAAGTGTTATTGATGTTCGAGGAATTCGTTGTGAAGTAGCCCACTTTCTCAAATTTGTAAGCAAATTATTAGGACAGTTATCATGAAGACAAGTGGTAGTCGAATTACAATTTTCCCCGAAATGAATATTTTGAATTGAATCTGAATTTTCAAAAAAGTGCTAACATTGTCACTATTGTCTAAGTTTTGAAAAGGTAAGCTGTGATCTTCGTTGGAAGATAAAGATACGAACTCCTCATTATTAGAATGCTCGTTATTAATTATATTAAAATTACTAATTGAAGAAGAATCAACAGTTGAATTGACAGTAGGGACTGACTGATTATTAAAATTAAGTTGGTTAACAGATTTTGCCACCCTTCTGTACAATTGTCTCTTACTTACTACACCATCTCTCTGTTTACGAGTTAATATTAATATAATTAATTAATTAAAGTTACGAATGACACCGGTGTAGTTGAGTGTTTTGGTTATCCGCAGTGATAAGTCAATACAAGGTGAATCATCTGCATTATTACATAATCACTAATTGTATCTTTAACTGATTACGGTGCTGCGTTGAATTGAGAATAATTCATATTAAAAGGCAACTGATTATCTAATAATTAACGCAATAAATTTTTATCGGTGGTTTCAACGTGTAAAAATTGCAATTCGAGTTGTGTGTTGCCTAATATAGGCGCGTTTTAGCATTAATATTCTCTTATTTGGTTTTGAAAATAGTTAGGAATGCCGATAACTGATAAAATGACGTCCTTCGAAGAAAAGTTTCTTGCACTATCCGAAAAATTTGAAGGCCAGATTACTGGTGAATTTCAAAATATAAAACAGCAGTTTACTAATTTTAAATCTGAAGTTCTTGATTGTATCGGTAACCTAAAGGAACTGGTCAAAATCTAAGTTACAGAATTGAGGAAAACGAAGCTCAATCTAGGAAAAACTGTCTGATCATAAATGGTATTAAGGAAGTAAAAAATGAAGACTTAGTGGTAACCTGTTTAAACTTTTTAAGGAACATTTAAAAGTAGAGTTAACAGTTAGTATGATCTGTAACTGTCATCGTTTAGGGAACGCAAGTGCGAAAACTGCGAAGACACGTGCAATTTTCATAAAATTTGCTACCTATTTGGCAAAGAAAGGCGTGTGGGAAAACAAAAAGATTTTAAAGAACAAGCCATTCTTTATAAGTGAATCTCTGACCAAAATAAGAGCCGACATATTTAAACGCTCAAAAGAGTCCTTTGGAAAGAATTGTGTTTGGACATTTAATGGTAAAATAATTGTGTTATTGCCTAATGGTAATAAACGTGCTATAACTTGTGAAGATGAATTTAAGGATACCATAAAACTGCTAAATAATGAAAAAGAAGGAGCTATAAAGAAGAATACTGGATATTATACTAGGCAAACAAAGCTATCGAGTGGTGGTGCTACTAGTCTGCTGTCTGATAAGTAATATACCCTACTACACGTTTTTTTTGTTTTTTGCGTAAATTCTACTAATTATTTTGTATTCTGTTTAAATGATATTTGCATTCGTATAACATTTTGTACAATCTCTTAATGTAATACAGTAGGTTTAAGTCTGTTTTTTTTATTTTATCTTTTTGTTTTTCAATCCTTTTGTTTGTAGAAAGATACAATTATTTGACAATTATATACATACTATAGGATTCACCATTTTATGTTTTTTAAAGTCAATGTATAGATTCGCGGTATAACCTGCTTAATTCATTGGTGGATTGCATAATACCTCGTTTTTCGCGTACTTTGTTTCCAATTCATTTACAGATTTACTACATAGTTGCATACATTTGAATTTCTGTAGCTACCTCTGTGCTTTAACCTTATTATAAAAGAACACATTATTAGTTTTTTACTATATAGACGAACGTAAGTTAACTTTGCGTTCGTATTGTACCTAGTTTATTTTTAATTATATTTATATAGCTTTGTTCAAGTGTTTATATATCTTTAATAATATTCATGTAAAGTAATTTATTATGTCTCTTAGTCTTGCGCATGTCAATGTAAGGTCTGTTCTTGCTCATTTTGATGGTGTTAGAAATATATTACTCTCTAATGATTACGATATCCTTGGTATAACGGAAACGTGGATTACACCAAATTTTATTGTTGACAACATACACATTAACAATTACAAATTTTTCATATCTGCAGAAATGATCGTGGTGGCGGAGTTGGGGTATACGTTAAATCTATTTATAATGTATCAGTTACTATTAGTGATCTTAGCGATGGCTTTGAACAATTATGGTTAAAAATTTTACTTAATAACAAAACAATAAGTATTGGTGTTATTTATCGCCCCAATCGCAATATTAATAATTTTTTGAAAAATTTGAAGAATCACTTGCGAATACTAGTTTATTTTCTGATGAAATTTTCTGCCTTGGCGATTTCAATATTGATTTCTTAAAATATGATAGTTATCTGTGCAATCGACTTACTACTTTAATTGAATCATTTAAGTTAAAACAAATCATTGTACAACCCACTAGAGTCACCGAATTTTCTTCTACCCTTATTGATCTGATTTTCTGTTTGGTCGACGCGCCTGTCGATGAATCGGGGGTACTTGCTGTGCACGATCTCGCTGACCATGCTCTTGTTTACTGCAATGTCTCTATCCACATTCCAGTGCGTGTTCCTATTATGCGTACTTTTAGAAATTTAAAAATATTAATCTCGAGGATTTTCTTAGTGATCTGTACTCTATTCCTTGGTATCATATTTTTGATCTTAATAATATAGATGACAAATTAGATTTATTCAATAATAATCTGATGCTCTTATTTGACATTCATGCTCCATTTATCACCCGGAAGATTTATAAACCATTTAAACCTTGGATCACCGATAATATAAAGTTTATGATCTCCTTACGTGATAAAGCTTATAAAAAATTCAAAAAGACATCGAATGTAGTTCATTGGAATTTCTATAAACAACTCAGAAATTATGTTAATTCTGCTGTAAGAAGAGAGAAAAAGTGTTTTTAAGTACAGCCTTCACATCATCCGATCGCCGAAATGTATGGAAATCTTTCAATAAACTAAATATTTATTCCAAAAAAAGAAACTGCTCTCTACCACCTCACGTCAGTGACCCCAATTTAATTAACAGCTATTTTTCTTCAGTTCAAATTGGAAACGAACCTGATCCGGATCTTCATAAATTCTATAGCAGTAATCTTCATAAAAATGTCTCAGATGTATTCAATTTCATCAACATTACGGAATCTGACATCGTACAGGCCATTAATTCTTTCTCTTCGGGTGCAGCCGGTTCAGACTGCATTTCCCTAGACATGATCAAAATGTGCTGCCCTCATATATTACATTACATGCGCCATATTATTAATTCCATTATTTCTGCTTCAAATTTTCCTTCTTCTTGGAAAATTGCCAAAATAGTCCCAATTCCTAAGAAGAATAATGTCGCGGATTTTGATGATATTCGGCCTATCAGCATATTATCTGTGTTTTCTAAAATATTTGAGAAGCTGATTTCTGTGCAGCTTTTGCGTTACCTGAATGCGAGTTCTTTCATTCCTGACCATCAATCTGGTTTTCGATCAGGTTATTCATGCACAGGTACATTACTTGATGTAACTGACGAAATCTTCCGAACAATTGATGTTGGGAATGTCTTTGCTCTTGTCTTAGTTGACTATTCCAAGGCTTTTGATACCATAAACCACAAATTGCTCTTATCTATTTTACATTTCATAGGTCTTGGAAAGGATGCGCTTGAACTAGTGTCAAGTTATTTTAGTGAGAGAAGTCAGATTGTTTGTTCAAACGGCTCATCTTCCTATCCGCTAATAATGAAATCAGGAGTGCCGCAGGGCTCGATTTTGGGACCCTTATTTTACATTATTTATACTTCCAATATCTATAAACACATTAAATATTGTAAATATCATTGTTATGCGGATGATACACAACTTTATACATCATTTAAATTAAGCAATTTAGTAAATTCCATGTTCAAAATAAATTTCGATCTTGACACACTTAATACACTTTCAAATAAGCATCAACTTTTATCAATCCAAATAAATGCTCGCTCATTCTGTTTGGCAGACGTAACGACAGCGAAATGATATCTAATTCACTTAAAATTCATATTAATAATAAACCTCTTCCTACTGTTACTAAAATACGCAATTTAGGACTTTTAATGGATTCTGATCTTAAATTTACACAACACATAACTAAACTTCTAAGTACGGCTTACTCAACTCTAAAGTTACTCTATTCTAATAGACACCTTTTAAACTTATCCGCAAGAAAGCTTCTTTGTGAATCGTTAATTTTGTCCAACTTTAATTACTGTGATGTTGTATATAATAAGTGTCTGGATTATGAGGACAGAAGGAGAATTCAGGTGTTGCAAAATAGTTGTTTAAGGTTTATTTATAACATTCGTAGACGCCAACATGTTTCTCATACACTAAAGGTTGCTGGCTGGTTATCCATGGTGCAACGTAGAGTCGTCCACTCTCTTTCTTTTATCATAAAATCTTAACTACCCAAACTCCGCCATACTTGTATAATAAAATTAGATTTAGGACTGATGTGCATAATATTAATATTAGACGCAAGAATGATTTAAGCTTACCCTCTTTTACCTTGAACTGTTTAAGAAGTCGTTTTCATATGATGTTTGCATATCATATAACAACATTATACCGGAGTCACTTAAAAATGTTCCCCTTCTACATTAAAAAAAATCAAGATATTGATATTCAGAGGAGATTTGAAAATATGAGAGTTATTTATTTTCTTTTATTTATTTCCTTTGTTGTTATAGACTATTTACATTTGACACGCGTTAGTGATTAGTTTTAATTATACATGTTGGTGTTTTTTTTCCTTTCTTACTCGTTTTGTATAGGTACAGAATTCTTTGTTGCGGTTAGGTGTAGTATAGTAATATTATTTTTCTTTTTTTTGTTATGCTGTTAATGTTAATTTTTTTTTTTTTATTTTGGGTTTACGTAACTTATATTATAGGTGTCGAGTATGGTTCCTTTGGTAGCCAACCAGACGGTTGCCCTGTGCAGCTGGTCTGCTCTCGAGACCTTTGGCTGGTTAGTTAATTTATTCTGCTTTATATATATATATTTTTTTCTTTTTTTCTCTACAGCCAATAAACGTTATTATTATTATTATTAATATTACTTGCAGAAAAAAAGTTATAAATTATATTTTATATAATAGCATTAAACACTTTGAAGATGTCCTATAAATCACGTGAATGACACGTTATAACATTGACGTCTTATTTTGGTCACAAAATCATCTAAAAGATGACGTCAATTTTTGGTCCGTTGACGTCTTGTAACCAATCATCACCATATATTCACGTGATTATGACGACACTGTGCTGGTTGGGCAGCAACAGAGTAATTTTTAAATACGCTCAGTTGATTCATACAGCGCGCCAAGTAAATATAATAATAAATATATAAACACAAATATAAGCATTTATTTTGTAATTCATGTTTAATTAATGATATAATGTTCCGACAACTATACCACACTCGTAATTGATTATTAAATTTTCCAAATCTTTCCCAGCTCTTATAAACAAAATAATAACTAACGATAGTTTGCTACCATAGGTACATTGTTATCGAGGTATTTGAAAAGGCATACAAAAAAATATAAGTTTAATTTTGCTAGTGGATCGTTTTTACACCTACTTTGATTAAGAAAAATGTTGTTTTACATAGCAAAATTAAAAAAATAGCTATTTATGTAACCAGTGAAGAAACGCATGGCAGTAACTCTGTTGATGACGTATTGCGCGCCAAAGCTGGCTCATGCACAATATTATATCTTCTAAGAATTCATTATATCGTGCATAAAAATGTCGACTCTAAAAACTTAACGAGTATGTGGCGAACACTTGCCATTTCTAAATGAATTACAAGTGTCAATTTCTGAAACCCAATATTCAAATGATGCAAAGTATATTGACGAAGCAATAAATGCCCGTTAACATCTCTAGCTATACCAAAACTACTCAAGCTTGCAGCTCAAATACTCCTAGTAAAGAAAATTACGGAGGAACATTCTTAAATTGCAACGTGAAAAGAAAGCACTTCAATTGAAGTTAACATCTCCCAACGATTATTTCCCGAAAGCAGAGCACCAATTGTGACAGCCCAAGTGGACTTAAAAAATAAACCACTAAGAAGCAGGAGATATACAGAGGAATACAAACAATTTTTATTAAAATTATATTTTACGAGCCCCAAAATGTTAATTTTAAAGTAGGTTTTAAATTTTTTGCCAGCTCAAACTGCTACGTGATCATGGTTAGAGATATATATAAAAAATTTAAACAACCCTTGTGCTACATCTTTACAAATACGATATGTAAAGGTGACAAATTAAAGTCGATAGTATTAAACTGCATAGAAAAGCTACAACTACAATGCGGTGCCAATGTTAGGGCAGTAGTAAAATTTTCTAAGCCTAATTAAAAGAATAGATGTACCTCCGAAAAACCATACCTTCTCGTAAACGATAAGAAAATCTATTATTTCTTCGATGTCCCCTATTTATTAAAGTCGGTGCAAAATAACTTGATTAAATACGATATAATCTTTAATAACAAAAAGCATCTTCGAAAGACATTAAAAATTTCTACATGTCAGACAAATTTAAACCGCTGCGATTGGCTTCTAAATTAACTAATTTACATATTACTCCAAATAATTTTCAGAGAATGAAGGTGAAATATGCCACACAAGTGTTTAGTGAATCAGTTGCAGTTGGTTTATCAACGTATGTAGCTTTAAATGCTTTTTGATTTATTTGTATTCCTGTGCTACTTCATTTTTACAAGAAAATAATATTGGGAGATGTCAACAATATAACGATATAATATAAAAATAAAATTTGTGTATATTATTGTGATTAGAAATCGAATTTTTGTGTATTAATTACTTACACCAAAGTAGTGTTCGCCCATATAGTGGATTTACAAGGAGTTAAAATAAAATTTACTCTAGAATTTAATATCAATAATCAACTCTCCTTTTTAGATGTTTTAATTTCTTTAGATTGTTACAGTTCATTTCAATTTGACATTTACAGGAAACCTTTCCCATATTATTACATAGGTTCTAACCACCTACTGAACTCATTCGCAAATTATTTAATAATAAGTTTTCTTACAGACGTTTTATTCCATCACACACAACCTTGTGTTCTACCGATTCTAATATTAATGTTTAGAACAAAAAAAAACTCTCTATTCTTTTCATCCCAGAATTTTCCAATATTATTAATAAAATCAACTCGTCGAATAATTTTTTAAAAAATTGTTTTAAAAACTCTTATAAGCTTGGTTCTTTATTCAGTAATTACATTAACAAACTTGAAAGAGACTATTTCAGCGAAATTTACCAACTTAATTGTAGGTACTTGTAACAAGTTTTATGTGAGATGTTCTTCGAGGAAATTTAAAACTACATTTAAAGGAAGTAATAGTAAGACTTCGTAATAAAACAAACATCTAATCAACGTCAATGACATAAAATCAACTTTTGCCCAGCATGCCTACATTAATTTTACTACTATTAAACATATGTTTTTGTTTAAACGATTGAAAATATAATTAGTATAGATGTGTATAATATTTAAAATATAATAGATATTTCTGTATCTCAGAGCTAAATTAGATCAAATCAAATAACATGATTTAGGATGTTTAAAGATTTAGAACTCACACTTTGTTACAGAAATTTGAGACCAAAGACGTTTTTTGGTGACGTAACCGTGAATAACCGCTTATACATATGAATGGTTTGTCATTTTTAAGACCCCTCCTCTACGGAGTTGTATTACATCTAATTGCAACGATTCTGTTGTTTATTTAGGTTATATAACGAACGGGAAAACACTAAAAAACTATATTCGGACACGTGTTTCAGTAGCGAAGCTATCATCATCAGCGAACCGATACTAAAAACAATAGGAACCTAATATATACTATCTGCGTGTCACGCATCGTTACACTTAATTGTCTTGTATAAGCTTGAATAATTCCGAAAATCCTAATAGACCGTTATCATAATTCATAAGCAAATTTCTGTTTTTAAAAATTTCTAAACTTTCACAAGAATCAAGTTCGTTTTCATTATCTACCTTCTTAATTAATTCAATGTCGTCTACTCTATGGCCATTTTCAAGCATATCCATGGCAACACTGGACCTATCTGTGCGATGATATTTGACATGAGCTACGTGCTCTTTAAAACGAGTTTTAATAGGTCTCTTGGCTGTAAATTTTAGTGTCGACGACTGCAAAAACATCATCTACATGTCTAAACCAAATTCTAGAAAAATAATCTAAATTATTTTTTAAATCGGTTTCAAATTTACCCATGAACAAGTTAGCCATAAACGGAGATAAGCTGTTACCCATTGTTTTGTTGTATAATAATTTTGTTGATAAATATTATTGTTAATTTGAAAGTAGGTTTGACTCATACATAATCTTGCTAATTTAATAAAATTATCTACTTCTGAATTGTCTAAATGATTTTGGTGTAACATATCTTTCAAATAATCTAAAGTGATATCTATCAAAACGCTTGGAAACAATGAACAGACATCGAATGAAACTAAAACTTCATTCTCAGTCAGTTCAATGTTTTTAATTTTTTCAATAAAATCATATGAATTTTAAACACTGAAATGTGATTGTTGAAATTATTTGACAATCATTTAGATATCAGATAAGTAGGAGCATTAATACCTGAAACAATGGGACGCATGCTTTTCCGGGTTTATGTATCTTAGGTAAACAATACATTCTAGGAAGAACCGGGTTAGATACCGTTAGTCTAAACCTAAGTTGTTTTGGTATAATATTTTCACATTGACCAAAGCTATGCGGCATATTACCACACGTTGTAACTATACTAAGTGACATAGAAAGAAGAACACCCAGTAATAATGAATATTTTGTAAATTTTTTTTGGGAATATATTTGTTTACATTAAAATAAAAAACGATCAGTTTTTCAGTCATATTGCCCTAGCGGTTGTTTTGTTAACCTCATTCAAAAACACTTACGATTAAGTAGGCCTAAAACAATAAATTAAGCATTTTTAAGTACAGTTGTCATTTAAGCGATTTAAATTGTATTTCAACGAGCTTCTTTAATTCAATTACAGTGCCTCCAGTGCGAAGACGCCATATTTTCGGCAATTAAGCGAGTTTGATAGGGGTAGAATTGTGGGATTGCGTGAGGCTGGTTTGCCTATGAGAGATAGAGCCGCTAGAACGCAACGGAGTTTAAACACTGTGGCAGTCTGTGTTCGGGCATGAAACCAAGTGGGCCGTACACGAAGAGCGAGAGGTACAGGACGTCGTCGAAAAACCACAGAACGCGAAAATCGCCGTCTTAGACTGTTGGCTTTACGGGACCGCTTCTCTTCTACACGAGCGATTGAGGACCAGTGGTTTGAAGAACATGGAAGACCGATTGGGATGCGAACCGTTTATAGACGGATAAGAACCTTTGGGGTCTTTTTATACTATCCCCTTTTTGTGCTACCACTGACTCCAGAGCATCGACGTTATCGTCTAGCGTGGTGTAGAGAACGGGCAAATTGGGACCAAGAATGGAATTCAATTGTCTTTAGTAATGAATCCAGATTCTGTTTCGGTATGCATGACGGTCGTGCAAGGGTGAGAAGACAAGATCCCCAATTTTCTGTGAATAGGCATGTGCACCACACAGTTGGAGTTATGGTATGGGGAGCTATTGCTATTGGAAGTAGGTCACCTTTGGTCTTCATTAGAGGTAACATGACCGCTGCGCGCTACATCCAGGAGGTCGTAGACCCCCATATTGTACCTTATGTTCAGACCCCAACAGCACATTCCAACAAGACAAAGCACGACCTCATGTTGCTAGGGTTTCTTTGGCTTATTTTGAATCCAATCAAATTGTTTTGTTGCCTTGGCCACTAAGATCTCCCGATATTTTGCCCATCGAGCACGTCTGGGATATAGATTACTCAATTTACCTCACCCTGCACAAACTCTAGCGGCTTTGCAGCATCAGTTACAGATAGCATGGGATGAGATACCTCAAGAAGAAATCGATCACCTCATTAGAAGTATGCCCAGACGTGTTAATGAGTGCACAAGACATCGTGGTGGAGCAACACATTATTAACTATTTTGAAGAAGTTAATAGTTTAATTTTTATCAAATTGTAATCGTTTACTAATCTAATTCGTATACACTAGTATACCAAAAATTGTTCAAATAAATTCATTATTACTGGGTGTATTTATATTATTAATTACGTTGTTGTAGTCTTGATTTACCTTTTGTAAATTGACACGATACAATAATCTCTCACTGTCAACAGGAATCGAACCAGTGCGCCAGCGTTGGTCCATTTGGTTAAATTGACGCTTTTACCGCTAGCCCATTGATGGTAGAGCGGAAACATATCTATCATTTATTTAAATTTTCACTTAAGTGTCCGAAGTAATTTTGAGCCAATATAAATCTATTCAAAATAGTTACAAAGATAAAAGACGTCTAATTACATATTAAATTACCTCATGTTAAGTAAAAATAAAATATAACTTAAACATAAGATGCAAGCAAATGTTATTACTCCACATCTTATAAATATTTTTATGAAACTGTCGTGCCAAAAGGGCAGTTAAGCTACATAGATTTTCCCATTCTCTGAATACTTGCAAAAATATTTATTTTACACGTTTTACCTTCAAATAAAGGTTTTTTGTAATTTGATACCGTTAGTATCTCCAAGAACATTAATTACACAAAAACAGTCATGAAAGGAAAGTAGTTGGTTTTTTCACCGTTATTCTCAAAATTTTGTTAGTTGTAACGCAACACTGTGTTACACATTTTATTATCGCACGAGCAAAATGTTTTGTCACTGCATCCATTTGATACTGTTTTACACGTTTGTTAGAATCGGAACGATATGGATTTCTGCGTGAAAAGCTTTAAAACTATATTGCACAAAAAATAATTTTCTATAATTTCGTACTAATAATGTTTAACAAATGTTTAAATTATTATATTTTTCTTATGTTATTTTCATGTTCAAGTATTCTTTTTATAAACAATGTTCATGTGATGTAGAACCAATGTTAAATTCAATTGTTAGTTTTGTTACTTTGTTCAATTGTTACAATACATTGTTTTAATGTTCGTTGTTTAGTGGGTAAATATTTTAAAAATAATCGATACATTAGAAAAATAAAATATACAATGAACGTCCTTATAAAGACCTAAATTATTCTGACAATTATGGACGTCTAATGAACGTTTGTGAAAAATTCGGAACCGACCGGAAATGCACCACAAACGGTCGTCCTGTGGACATGGTTAAATGGACAAAAAACTTCTTTAAAAAGGCAACAAAAATTCTTCAAACATCACAAAAGGATTGATTCTGAAGATAAGCCCTTTAAATGCATTTCCAAGCGTTCCGATAGATGTCGCTTTAGATTATTTGAAAAATATGTTACACCAAAATCATTTAGACAAATCAGAAGTAGATAATTTGATTAAATTAGCAAGATTATGTATGAGTCAAACCTACTTCCAAATTAACAATAATATTTATCAACAAAATCATTGTACAACAATGGGTAACAGCTTATCTCCGTTTATGGCTAACTTGTTCATGGGTAAATTTGAAACCGATTTAAAAAATAATTTAGATTATTTTTTTAGAATTTGGTTTAGACATGTAGATGATGTTTTTGCAGTCGTCGACACTAAAATTTACAGCCAAGAGACCTATTAAAACTCGTTTTAAAGAGCACTTACCTCATGTCAAATATCATAGCACAGATAGGTCATAGAGTAGACGACATTGAATTAATTAAGAAGGTAGATAATAAAAACGAAGTTGATTCTTGTGAAAGTTTAGAAATTTTTAAAAACAGAAATTTGCTTATGAATTATGATGATAACGGTCCATTAGGATTTTCGGAATTATTCAAGCTTATACAATAATCAATTAAGTGTAACGATGCGTGACACGCAGATAGTATATATTAGGTTCCTATTGTTTTTGTTTTTAGTATCGGTTCGCTGATGATGATAGCTTCGCTATTGAAACACGTGTTCGAATATAGTTTTTTTGGTGTTTTCCCGTTCGTTATATAACCTAAATAAACAACAGTCTTAAAAATGACAAACCATTCATATGTATAAGCGGTTATTCACGGTTACGTCGCCAAAAAACTTCTTTGGTCTCAAATTTCTGCAACAAAGTGTGAGTTCTAAATCTTTAAACATCCTAAATCATGTTAATGGATTTGATCTAATTTAGCTCTGAGATACAGATACATATCTATTATATTTTAAATACTATACACATCTATACTAATTATATTTTCAATCGTTTAAACAAAAACCTATGTTTAATAGTAGTAAAATTAATGTAGGCATGCTGGGCAAAAGTTGATTTTATGTCATTGACGTTGATTAGATGTCTGTGTTATTACGAAGTCTTACTATTACTTCTTTTAAATGTAGTTTTAAATTTCCTCGAAGAACATCTCACGTAAAACTTTGCTACGGTTAATTGAAGAAAAGTAAGTTTTGCCGGCAGCCGAAGAGTAGGGCGTGGGTGAGAAAAAGGATCCACCGCTTCTTCAGAACTGTCTTGATTTAATCCGAGGGCGCCATAGTCCTAATGCGTGGATACAAACCTGCTTCCGAACTAAAGAAACAGACGCAACAATCAACCGTAACAAATTAAAGGAGCAATAAATACAATAAAGAGAGAGAGAGACACAAGTAACCTACAAAACGTTATATTTAATAACACACCATAAAGAAGAAGGAACAGAGCACAATTTAAATATATCCACTTACATCGTAAGTTAATTCTACGAAGCGTATTCGTTCGTACCCATATATATAGTCGTACACCAAAGAAGGAAAAAAAATATAAGATTAATAGCAAGTTAATAATTTCTGCGGTACGCCACTGGCGTTATTTAATCTAGACAAGATGGCGACGTAACCACACCCGCACAATACGAAGGTGTATTTAGTGTTCGCCGTTGCAATATTTAGCGTTAAAAAGTATCGGAGAGTTAGGTGTTTCCCCAAAAGAGCGCTCTTCCGTGGTCTTACCCTTATACTCTAAAAATCCCCAAGCAATGGTGGGTAAATGAAGCAAGTTCGCGCCTTTACGGTACACATTCGTTTACAGATTGGGCAAGTATATGCGCCACAACAAGTTAATTAATTATATTGTAGTGAATTAACAAAAAAAATATAAATACGTGAACAAATACGTTTCGAGTTCCAAAGATTTAACTGCACTTAAGGTGCCAAGACAAGTTGTACTTATTTAGGTGTTACGCTTGAGACGTTTTCGGTAGCAGTGTGACGTCCCGGAGATGGTTTGTTTTCAGCGCAGAAGTATAATTAGAAAAATCTGACCTTATGTTGTAGATAGAGGTTTACGATGTTGACACACACAGGAGAAGATACAGATATGTGGTGTCGGTTCCAGCTGCGGCGACCCCTAATTTCGGTAGGATGTCTCGTACTTCAGCAATCTTAACAGCAAACCCCAAGTATGCGACACACGCAGCGACAAGACAAAAAAAGGTAGAAAGAGATCCCACGATGAATTTAATCAGCCAGGTAATTGGTTTTGTTTAGGCCAAAAGAACCTTTAAAGCCGAGCAATTTTAATCCCGGAGTAACTCTAATCCCGGAGTAACTCGCCTTATCTGAAAATTATGCACGGTGTAACGTTGAAGAAGCCATGAAGAATATTTGTCGTACCTGAGTGCAATCGAGCGACCATTAGAAGAAATTAGTACACGCATCCGTCCTAAGATAAACTTCAGAAAATCGAGTAATCAATCCTTTCCCCAGCTAAAAATATACCGCTATACATTGAAAGTTTGCAGGGTCCTATACATACCACTAGAAAATTTGACGGAATTACGATTAAGCACTCAGATGAAGGCAAATTTGAATTTCACGTAACACGACGTGATAGTAGTTGTTACAAGGCGGAAATTGAAGATCAGCCGAAAATGTATTGGCCAATTAGGACAACGCGGAAGTTGAATTCTGGGAATTAAATCCCCAAAAATTTTCGTTAAGGAGCGAACACGGAGAAATGTCGCGTTTACACCTCGACTCCGTGTATTGTGTGTTGCCTAACTCACAGTGACCGTTACAACTTGTTACAAGTACCTACAATTAAGTTGATAAATTCCGCTGAAATAGTCTCTTTCAAGTTTGTTAATGTAATTACTGAATAAAGAACCAAGCTTATAAGAGTTTTTAAAACAATTTTTTAAAAAATTATTCGACGAATTGATTTTGTTCTAAACATTAATATTAGAATCGGTAGAACACAATGTTGTGTGTGATGGAATAAAACGTCTGTAAGAAAACTTATTATTAAATAATTTGCGAATGAGTTCAGTAGGTGGTTAGAACCTATGTAATAATATGGGAAAGGTTTCCTGTAAATGTCAAATTGAAATGAACTGTAACAATCTAAAGAAATTAAAACATCTAAAAAGGAGAGTTGATTATTGATATTAAATTCTAGAGTAAATTTTATTCTAACTCCTTGTAAATCCACTATATGGGCGAACACTACTTTGGTGTAAGTAATTAATACACAAAAAATTCGATTTCTAATCACAATAATATACACAAATTTTATTTTTATATTATATCGTTATATTGTTGACATCTCCCAATATTATTGTATGTCAAAGGAGTTAATAATAGTATATTATACACCAAGGCTGTGAAGTCTGTCATTATTGCCTTGCGTAGGCAATAATGGACTTCACAACCATGATGTATATACTATTTTTTCCACTACTAGCCATATTTAAGCCAAAAATAAAAAATAAACATTTTTCTTGTAAAAATGAAGTAGCACAGGAATGCAAATAAATCAAGAAGCATTAAAAGCTACATACGTTGATAAACCAACTGCAACCGATTCACTAAACACTTGTGTGGCATATTTCACCTTCATTTTCTGAAAATTATTTGGAGTAATATGTAAATTAGTTGATTTAGGAGCCAATCGCAGCGGTTTAGATTTGTCTGACATGTAGAAATTTTTAATGTTTTTCAAAGAAGCTTTTTTGTTGTTAAAGATTATATCGTATTGAATCAAGTTATTTTGCACCAACTTCAATAAATAGGGGACATCGAAGAAATAATAAATTTTCTTATCGTTTACGAGAAGGTATGGTTTTTTTCTGTGATACATCTACAAAAAAATACAAAATACAAAAATTTATTGTATGTAGTATTTCAATACAAATACAATCAAAAGGAGATAGTTAGCCTTTTTGGCTGTCTTCCACTACTCCCAATACATGCAATACAAATCAACAATGTTAAAAATTTTACTATGCACTATTTACGAACAATCATAACATTACCACTACAATTTTATAAGCACAAAAAATTCATTTCAGTTTTTTGTATAACAGCTCTCCCCTGACAGCATTTACAAATGCACTAGTTGGCATATACACGTATTTCAAAAAATTGTTTAATGTTATTGGAGCAGTATACAAAAAACATTCCTCAAATCTTGCAGTCTCATGCTGGGGAACTGTGTAATTATTAACTCTTACATTTACATTGTGAACGTCTGATCTTTTTACCAACAGTTGACTTAAATAATAAGGTGAGCTTGTATGTAGTAAATTATACAAGAACTTCAAATACAACAGTAAAATCCTTTTTTCGACATTTAACTCATTTAAATTATACAAATATGGAGTGATATGTTCCCTAAAACCCGCATTACAACTGAAACGTATACATGAGTTTTGCAGTCTCTGTAACTTATTTTTGTTTTGCTGTGTAAGAAAATAATAATACACCGAGGAGCAGTAATCAATGTGTGGATATATTAATGCCTTTACGAATTGTAACTTAATTTTTGCGATAGTTGTGATTTAAATTTATATATACTTTTCAATTTAACCATTGACATTTTGTATACGGTATCCGCCAAAATAAACAGTACCGAAACAGAAAGTGCTGTGGAATTGTTTATGTAATATGGATTTGTCGTATTTGAGTTAATTGTCATTAGTTGATATATTAATAGCTGCAGTTAAATTTGATTTAAAAATGGTTCTAACAACGGAAGAAAAAGTTTTTTGGTAGAGCATTATTTTCGTTCATACGGAAAAGGTCGCAATGATGGTCCAAGCTTAGAACAGGTGTCAATAAAATATGAACAAAAAATTAATAAAGCAGCTCCTAGTAAAAGTGTGATGTTAGCTGTTGTTGAAAAATTTCGTCGCACTGGTAGTGTATTGTGTCAACGTGAAGGTTCTTTAGGTCGTCGAAAAACAGTATGCACTAACGAAAATGAAGGACGTGTTTTTAACCAAGTTGTGCAATCACCTCAAAGAAGTCTTGTAAGAACTGCATGTAAACTTAACATTAGTGAAACGTCTTTACGTCGCATGTTCAAATCAATTGGTGGTTATCCATACCGTATTCAAGTTCGCACACAATGGCTTCAACAAGATGGTGCAACGAGCCATACAGCTGTGCGCACCTTAGACTTACTCCGTCAGCATTTCGATAATAGAATAATTTCTCGAGGAACAGACTTCGAATATCCTTCTCATTCACCTGATCCGACGCCACCTGACGCATACATTTGGGGCATAATGAAGCATAAAATATTTCACTCGGAAAATCCGCCGGCGAATATTGCCGAACTACGGGAAAGAATACAAAATATTTTTTGGCAATTAAATCAACCACTTTTTATAAATATGTTTATTGACTTACAAAATCGATATGAAGCTTGTTTGCGTCGAAATGGTGAACATTTTGAACACTTACATTACAGAAATTAAACATTAATTTTTATTTTTATTTTCGGTACTGTTTATTTCGGCGGATACTGTATATGTTGAACATGCTCATTAAAAGAAAGTTTGCAATCAATGACAACTCCTAAGTTTCGTGCACTCTTTTCCCATTTAACAGGTTGACTACACAGCGTTAATGTATGCTGAGTATAAATTATTTTTCGTTGATTTTCATTCCCAATGGCAACAGCGACAGTTTTTTTTGTGTTCAATTTCAATCCGTGTCTACGGGAGTAGCACTGAATATTTTCAAGATCTTTATTAATGGCCAGAATACTATTGGGTAAATCATGAATAGGGAATGAGTAAAAAAGTTGGATATCATCAGCATACATATGCGCCGAACACTTTGATAAGCACTTAGTGATGTAGAAAATGTAAATTAAAAATAAAATGGGGCCAAGAACACTGCCCTGGGGCACTCCCGTTTTTATTAACTTTAATGTTGACTGTAGATGATGGTTTATTACTACCTTTTGTTGTCTTCCCACTAAATATGTTTCAAACCAGTTTAAGGCTTTTTTGTCAAGACCTATGTACCTTAATTTAGCTATAATAAGTTTATGACTGACAAGATCAAAAGCTTTACTTTGATCTAATAATACTAGGATTGAACAAAGAGATTTATCAGCAGATCGAGCTAAATAATTTGTAACGTCCATTAATGCAGTATGTGTTCCATGGTGAGTGCGAAAACCAGATTGTTTTAAAGGCAAAATATTGTACTTTTCAAGATATTCTTTTAATTGTTTACCTACTATCTTTTCAAGTACCTTGGAACATATTGGTAGGATACTGATAGGTCGAAGTTCATCAAAACTGCATGGATTTTTTGTTTTTGGAAGAGGTAAAACTTTGGAAGTCTTCCATTCTTCTGGGAAAATACCTTTTTCAATAGAATTATTAAACATATTTCGTAGGCTGTCAATGCAATAAGGAGTAACCATTTTAAGCATAGCAAGAGAGATATTATCTGTTTCCTGAGCATTTGATTTTATTGCTTTTATCGCTGTAATAACGTCGTTATTATCTATTTTCTTTAATTTAAAACTAATATTATTATTTAGTAAGTTATTTTCGTAATAACTACAAGTTTCATCATCAGCACTTGCAAAACTTGAAACAGTGAGAAAATGATTATTAATTTCTTCGGGTTTTTGAAGGTCTAAAGGTAACCTGTAATTTGAATTTATGTTATTTATTACACCAAAGGATTTTAATTGATTCCACAAGTTTTTTGAATCTTTCTCACTTTTTTGTAGAATATATCTCATATATGCGTTTTTTTCTCTGTGTATAGCTCTGTTTACATAGTTCCGTAATTGAATATAGTAAGTTCTTCGAGTAGTTATTTTTTCCCTTAAATAGTTTTTATATGCTTGTTGTTTTAGTTTGATCATTTGTTTTATATTATAAGTAATGTATGGTTTACTTCGTTTGATATTTTTAAAAGTTTGTACAGTATTAATATTTATAGGAGCGTGTCTGTCAAATAATTCATTTACAAAAGAATTGAACAAATTTAATTTACTACTTAAATTAGGTTTAATATTTATTGCATTCCATGGGATAGTATATTCAAGTGCAAAACTATTCAAGTCTATATTTTTTAAATTTCTGTAAGAAGAGACCTCGTCAATTATTTTATTTTCTTCCACAGCATTAATTTGACATGTGACCATATTATGATCTGAACAAATGGACATATCTAAACATGCAGTACAGACTTCACTTAGATTATTTGACAAACATATAACATCAATTAAAGATTCAGAAGTTAGTGTAATTCTAGTTGGTTCTCTAACTATTTGACGCAGATTAAACATATCCAAAACAGACAGAAATTTTTTTGTGTCACCGAGATCTGTTTTAAGCATGTTGACATTTATATCCACCATTAAAACAATTGAAGATGCTTCTAAATAAGCTTTTTCTAGTACATTAGTTAATTCAATCAGACACACTTCCAGGTTTAATTTTGGGGGACGATAAAATACCCCTATAGCTATTTTATATTTTAAAAAACTTACAATTATCCATAATTGTTCTAAATTATCCTTTGTAGATGATTCGTAAAATCATTTATACTTAAACGTATTTTTCACATAACACGCGACGCCACCGCCGCGTCCTGTACGATCGACTCTTTCAATGTTAAAGTCCTGGAGCATAATAAATTTGTCTGGTAAATCGGAATTGAGCCAAGTTTCACATACTCCTAAAAAATCTAGATTAGTTTCACTGACAGCCTCACTGAACTCCACAAAACAATTATTTAGCGACCTAATGTTTATGCACCCGAAATACAAATTTAGTTTTTTTTATAGCAAATATTCTGTTCTAGTTTTCCGAGTTGTAGTTTATAATAGTCGCAGTTTTTGTCATTTGCTGGATGATTAAATGATAGCGATTCATTTGATTTAGTGTTATACGATTTACAGTTTATACACGAAACAGTTTCCGAAGTACAATTTCTACTATCATGATTTCCTGCACATTTGCAGCAATTGAAATGATCACTAGTACAGAACCTGTTGCCGTGGTTTAAAAACTTTAATTAATTTAATATCATTGTTATTACAAACTAATCTATTTGCAGTTATCACATTTTTGACAAAATCATTTTCTTCTACAGATTGAATATCAACATTGGAAACCATAATACGTGGGTTTAACTTTTTTGATTCACTTATATCGCATGAAGAATCAGTATTCTCTTTAAGTTTTTGTTTTAGATCATCGGCGACACTCTCTTCGCATCTAATTAGCACACCGTTTTTTATCAATTTCGTCTGATGAATCTGTAAGGAAACGGGATTGATTTTCTTTTTAATTTCTTTTTTAATGTCGGTATTTGCGACAACAGTTGATTTAATAAATACCGTTTTCGTTTTGCTTTCATGTTTTATCGCATCACTATATGTTACTATCTTTTTATTTGCACTTACAGACTGCTTATCAACGTCATGTTGTTCTAAGGTCAACTTTTGTAACTGCACTAATTCTTCTAGGTTTAACACATACTTTTTTAATAATTCATTTTTACGCTTTAAGCATTCATTTTCTTTATATAACAAAGCATGATCCAAAGGATTAATAACACCGCTACTTGCTTGAGCCGGAGATTTTTTAACATTTAAACTGGTTTTTGAGCAATCGGGACATTTCTGGACTCTTGCATCACCGATATCATTTGTCTTGTAACTTTTAATATAACAACTTCTGTGATAAGCTGAACCACGTACAGGACACACATACCACAACTTTAATTTTTGTAGAATCACAACATTTTAAATATATATCGCCAGCAGTTTCGAGAGCGTTTTCATCACCCGCCATCTTGTCTAATATCTATTCTTTTAATTAGGTTTCGAAAATTTTACTACTGCTCTAACATTGGCACCGCATTGTAGTTGTAGCTTTTCTATGCAGTCTAATACTATCGCCTTCAATTTGCCACCTTTACATATCGTATTTGTAATCATGTAGCACAAGGGTTGTTTAACTTTTTATATATAACTCTAACCATGATCACGTAGCAGTGTGAGCTGGCAAAAAATTTAAACCTACTTTAAAATTAACATTTTGGGGCTCATAAAATATAATTTTAATGAAAATTGTTTGTATTTTTCTGTATATCTCCTGCTTCTTAGTGGTTTATTTTTTAAGTCCACTTGGGCTGTCACAATTTGTGCTCTGCTTTCGGGAAGTAATCGTTGAGAGATGTTAACTTCAATTGAATTGCTTTCTTTTCACGTTGCAATTTAAGAATGTTCCTCCGTAATTTTCTTTACTAAGAGTATTTGAGCTGCAAGCTTGAGTAGTTTTGGTATAGCTAGAGATGTTAACGGGCAATTGACGCTTGTAATTCATTTAGAAATGGCAAGTGTTCGCCACATACTCGTTAAGTTTTTAGAGTCGACATTTTTATGCACGATATAATGAATTCTTAGAAGATATGATATTGCGCATGAGCCAGCTTTGGCGCGCAATACGTCATCAACAGAGTTACTGCCATGCGTTTCTTCACTGGTTACATAAATAGCTATTTTTTTAAATTTTGCTATGTAAAACAACATTTTTCTTAATCAAAGTAGGTGTAAAAACGATCCACTAGCAAAATTAAACTTATATTTTGTTGTCTGCCTTTTCAAATACCTCGATAAAAAAGTACCTATGGTAACAAACTATCGTTAGTTATTATGTACGCACTAAAAACAATTTGACAGAATCTGCAGTAACATTACGTAGAAAGTTTAATTTGTGTGTAGTGTTAAAATAAAGTAATTAAACATGAATTACAAAAAAAATGCTTATATTTGTGTTTATATATTTATTATTATATTTACTTGGCGCGCTGTATGAATCAACTGAGCGTATTTAAAAATCACTCTGTTGCTGACGTCATGCGCAAACGAGTTTCGACTTTGGGAATGTCATATCTCTTAAGAATTTATTATATCGTGATTTTTATGCAACAAATCGGACCTTCCAGATTCTATTAACCATTCAAAACACCTACAACAAAATGTTTGTAATTTACTTAAAATTCTTCATGTAACTTAACTCCCCTGGTTAAATCTCTTTTGAATTTGTCTATTATTAACCTAGGTCAACAATAGAAAAAATTATTAACCACTAATAGAGAAATTCATCTTCTCAGTTGGGTAGGAGACACAATAATTGTCCACTTCACGGCTAGTAGTGAAAAAAATATTTTTTTTTAATGGTTAGTTTATTAATAAAAAACTTGATTATGAAAGCGTTTTCTGTTCATTTATGCAACGTTTGCATACAACTTTCAAAAATTGATAATTTAGAACCGCATATTAAATTATTTTAAAGCATTTGATACAAAAATATCAACTTATGGTAGTTTAAAGACTCTTAGTGATTCGTTTTTACAATATATTTATAAACTCGAAAAACATTTTTATTAATTTTGAAAAGTTTGTTACCAGAAGGGCAGTTAGTAAAAGTTAATTTTAATAATGAGTGTCCCAATTTTGATAGAATTTATTTAATTAAATTATTTATAAGATTAAGAATATTTTTTTATTAAAATTTGATAACAGGAAGTTATCTAATGTAAACTCTAAATTAAAAAAATAGAAAAATAACTATGTTTAGACATGTATGACGTGATCAATATAATATATCTTTGTTTTACTTTACTTTTACTTTGTTTAAATAATAAAATATGCATGTATTTGTAGAAATAATGTATGACATTTTCAATCTAATACATTTGGTTTACGTTTTTCAAATAATAAAATGTGTTATCAATACTGACGCCGTTTGGGATGCAAAAATTCATTCGTTAACAGATTATTTTGCTTTTATAATTTTCCATCATCTTTTTAACTTCAACAAGTTAAATTTACCGCCATAATCATTACCAAAAACATGGCGATGGTCACTTTCAAACATCAAACGTGCCGACGCTTTTGGGGAAACCCCATTTTCTGTGGTACGGTTGCGTTTCAATTAACGACACAATATAACCATATTTTGAACCATCCTATATACCAATAAGTATTTTTGCAGGTACAACAATCACTACGAAATTTGTATACAGAACAGGTTTTTTGTCTGCTTGCATAAACATCATTATTGTTAGATAAATAATTAGTGCATTAATAATGGCGGATACCACAGTGGAATGTAAAAATATAAAAGAAGAAACGGCACTACATTCCGAATGCTACAATTCAATGCAAATTCCTGGGTTGTTAATGTTTCCTATTAAAGCAGTAAGTATCCTATCCTAGTGAATTATTTAAATACACTTGAATTACATTATAGGAATTGAGCATTGATGAAAACCCACTTGCGTACAATGATTGCCTTCAACAGTCATTTATATCAAATTCTGTTTCACTGGTGGATGATGATTTGAAAAAAATCAAAGAAGAGTCTGTCGAAGTTGATATTAAAAATGAAAATGAAGACATTGTTAAAGATGAATGTGTGTTATTTAACACAGACATATTCACGTGCGTGGATGAGTTTACAGCATCAGATATGTTATACTACTGCTACCAATGTAATTATACTACAAATGAAAAACACATATTAACTAATCACATATTTATTCATCTATTTAAATGCAATCTGTGTAGTTATGCTACATTTGATAATACCTCATTACGGAGCCACGAAGAGGTACACCTTAATGTAGCATTGGAAGAAAATGTACTTACATGTTACAATTATCAGGCTTTTTGTTGTGATAAATGCGACTACAGGTGTTCCACGAAAAGTGCTTTGATTACGCACAATAGAACACACACTAAAGAAAAACCATTTAAGTGTAACGTTTGTGATTATTGCTCTAGTCGTGCTGGAGACTTGAAAACCCACATGTACAGACACTCGGGAGAAAGGCCTTTCAGCTGTGATAAGTGCGACTACAGGTGTTTCAGGAAAAGTGCTTTGATTACGCACAATAAAACACACACTAAAGAAAAACTATTTAAGTGTAATGTTTGTAATTATTGCTCAAATCATGCAGGAAGCTTGAAGATCCACATGTACAGACACTTGGGAGAAATGCCTTTCATCTGTGATAAGTGCGACTACAGGTGTTCCACGAAAAGTGCTTTGATTACGCACAATAGAACACACACTAAAGAAAAACCATTTAAGTGTGATGTTTGTGATTATTGCTGTAGTCAAGCAGGAAGCTTGAAAACCCACATGTACAAACACTCAGGAGAAAGGCCTTTCAGCTGTGATAAGTGCAATTACAGGTCTTCCTCGAAAAGTGCTTTGAGTAGGCACAATAGAACACACACTAAAGAAAAACCATTTAAGTGTAATTTTGTGATTATTGCTCTAGTCATGCCGGAGACTTGAAAACCCACATGTACAGACACTCGGGAGAAAGGCCTTTCAGCTGTGATAAGTGCGACTACAGGTGTTCCAGGAAAAGTGCTTTGATTAGTCACAATAAAACACACACTAAAGAAAAACCATTTAAGTGTAATGTTTGTAATTATTGCTCAAATCATGCAGGAAGCTTGAAAACCCACATGTACAAACACTCGGGAGAAAGGCCTTTCAGCTGTGATAAATGCAACTACAGGTGTTCCACGAAAAGTAATTTGATTACGCACAATAGAACACACTCAAAAAAATCCATTTAAGGTTGCATTTTAAAACGCCATTTCAAAGTAGTAGTGGCCAAATTTAGAACTAAACTAACAGTGGTACAAACGATCGAGAAATTGGCGAACTTTTCTCAAAAAGCTATAATTTTCGTCCATTATTTTGTTCATTTATGTGTATGCAGATACTTTGGAAACAAAGTATAACCTTGTGCGTATACGCTACATTTAATTATGGTTAATTTCAAATCTAATCTCTAAATTCGCATGCAATAATTGTGGTTGCAAAGTAAATAGATCATTCTTAAGAGTCATTTTATTGCTACCCACTAATAACTATCTCCCAAATAATTAAACATCAAACAAATAGGTAAGTATTATTTGTTTAAAGAAACATTGATCTTCCAATAGATTAGCCTAGAATATTTTACGAGGAAGAAAGACAATTATCTATTTCTAGGCATATCTTTTTTGTATAAATTACGCCAGTTACTTATTGTATTAAATAATATTATCGTCAGAATGACGACGCAGTTGTTTTGTTATTTTTGATCTCGGTTGTTAAAGAACATAGAAACCGTTTATCTCGTGATTTTTTAAAGCGTTCAGTTCTATTCGGGCAGCGTCAACTATTTTTTTAAGGAAAAATTTTGAAAAGAAAAATACTGATACAGTTTTGAAGGTTATAATTTTTTTTCTACTACTAGCCGTGAAGTGGACAATTATTGCGTCTCCTACCCAACTGAGAAGATGAATTTCTCTATTCGTGGTTAATAATTTTTTCTATTGTTGACCTAGGTTAATAATGGACAAATTCAAATTTTTTGAGAATCTAAGAATAGTTGTTTAACAAAAACGAGTGAAACATAGTTTTGTATATCCAGGAGATTATCTTTAACGTATTTGCTGCTTAAAATTACCTAACACGATAAAATTATTTGAATAAAAAAATGTCATTAGTTTAAAATTCGCGCCCCCATCCCATAACCGCAAATACATAACCTGGATTTATTTATTTATTAAATATGATGGTAGAATCAGTTTTTTCAGGTTTCCCAAAGGAGATTTAACCAGGCGAGTTAAGTTACATGAAAAATTTTAAGTAAATTACAAACATTTTGTTGTAGGTGTTTTGAATGGTTAACAGAATGTGGAAGGTCCGATCTGTTGCATAAAAATGTCGACTCTAAAAACTTAACGAGTATGTGGCGAACACTTGCCATTTCTAAATGAATTACAAGTGTCAATTTCTGAAACCCAATATTGAGATGATGCAAGGTATATTGGCGAAGCAATAAATGCCCGTTAACATCTCTAGCTATACCAAAACTACTCAAGCTTGTAGCTCAAATACTCTTAGGTAAAGAAAATTACGGAGGAACATTCTTAAATTGCAACGTGAAAAGAAAGCACTTCAATTGAAGTTAACATCTCCCAACGATTACTTACCGAAAGTAGAGCATAAATTGTGACAGCCCAAGTGGACTTAAAAAATAAACCACTAAGAAGCAGGAGATATACAGAGGAATACAAACAATTTTCACTAAAATTATATTTTATGATTCCCAATATGTTAATTTTAAAGTAGGTTTTAAATTTTTTGCCAGCTCAAACTGCTACGTGATCATGGTTAGAGTTATATATAAAAATTTAAACAACCCTTTTGCTACATCTTTACAAATACGATATGCAAAGGTGGCAAATTGAAGTCGATAGTATTAGACTGCATAGAAAAGCTACAACTACAATGCGGTGCGAATGTTAGGGCAGTAGTGAAATTTTCGAAACCTAATTAAAAGAATAGATGTACCACCGAAAAAACCATACCTTCTCGTAAACGATAAGAAAATCTATTATTTCTTTGATGTCCCCTATTTATTGAAGTTGGAGCAAAATAACTTGATTAAATACGATATAATTTTTAATAACAAAAAAGCTTCTTTGAAAAACATTAAAAATTTCTACATGTCAGACAAATCTAAACCGCTGCGATTTGCTCCTAAATCAACTAATTTACATATTACTCCGAATAATTTTCAGAAAATGAAGGTGAAATATGCCACACAAGTGTTTAGTGAATCAGTTGCAGTTGGTTTATCAACGTATGTAGCTTTTAATGCTTTTTGATTTATTTGCATTCCTGTGCTACTTCATTTTTACAAGAAAAATGTTTATTTTTTATTTTTGGCTTAAATTTGGCTAGTAGTGGAAAAAATAGTGTATACTCTATGGTTCTGAAGTCCATTATTGCTGCCTACGCACATAACTATAACTGGTGCTAAGGAAATAATGACAGACTTCACAACCTTGGTGTATAATATACTATTATAAATATTATATTGTAAATAAACGTTCCGGTAACCTAAAAGTGCACTTGATAATACATTCAGGTGAATGAAGTTTTAGCTGCAACCAGTGTGACTACATGACGTACACCAAAGCGAATTTTAAATGTCACAAAAGTGTTCATTCTGAAGAAAGGCCATATACTTGCAACTTGTGTGATTTCACCAATAAATACGCAGGTTACTTAAAAAAACTTATGAAGATACATTTGGGTGAACGAAATTTTAGCTGCGACAAGTGCGAGTACAAGACTTACTGTAAAAGAACGTTGAAGCGTCACAAAAAAGTCCATTCTGAAGAAAAACCGTATAAATGCAACTTGTGTGACTACACCAGTAAATGTATTGATGCTTTATAAATACACGTGAAGATACATTCTGGCGAACTAAATTTTAGCTGCGACAAGTGCGACTACAAGACGTACTCCAAATATACGTTGAAACGTCACAAAAAAGTCCATTCTAAAGAAAAACCATATCAGTGCAATTTGTGTGATTTCACCTGTAAATGCGCAACTTACTTAAAAAAACATTTGAAGACACATTCTGGCAAAGAAAGGTTTAGCTGCGATCAATGCAACTACAAGACGTACTGCAATTCGAATTTGAAAAATCACAAAAGAGTTCATTCTGAAGAAAAATCAAATAAAAGCAACTTATGTGATTACACCAGTAAACGCATTGATGGTTTAAAAAACAGGTGAATATACATTCTGGCAAACGAAATTTTAACTGCGACTACAAGACGTACTACACTCATGTTTAAACTACCGAACCCGTTGAAATGACAAATTCTGTGTTGAAAGATGGAAAGCAAATTACTATAAATTTATGAGTTGAATAGTAGGGTTTATTCTAAATATTTACTTGTAGAACAGTGTGTAGAAATTTGCGAAATAAATTCAGTTACATATGCAAATATAAAATTATAGTTTGAATTATTATTATTTTATCTGTGCTTGCAATTGACTTAAATTGCGTATGATTTTGAGTCCTCCCTCTGCTATTTGTAAGAATGATTTGCTTTCATAGAACGATACCAAATAATGTTTGTACGTTTCGCCACTGGAATTTGCACAAATAAATAGTTTTCTATGAAATGGAGGCACTGCGACTCGATTAAGAAAATTCAGTCTAGAAAATCTATCAACCTTAGTAACAAGTGTTAAAGTAAATCTTTGTAGAATCCACAGTAGTTGTTTGTAGTCTAGTAAGCAGGTGGTTTGTCAAAAAAATAATAATTTTGTCAGATAAAATAATTGTGGCTGTTAGTTGGTTAATAATAAAAAAAAGCGTTACACAAATTGGAACAGCCGAGTTTTAATTCTAGTACTTAGTTCAACTTTTAACTGGAGTTTGTAATTGGAAGTTAGCAGGTAGCTGGTAGTTTACTGTCGGTTTCTAGAATTTATTTTGGAGGTTCCACCGAGATACGCCAATTGCAATTAAGTGATTGTTTGTGAAGTGGTTGAAAGCGCATTGGTAACAATCAACCAAATGGACAAGCTAAAGAGGGCACAAAAGCTGACAAGATTGGAGTTCGACGATATTTACCAGGACCTTGAGAACTTGCTCTCCGTGGGCCAATTAAATTCAACAGCAGTTCGAGCAAACTTCAGGCAACTAGAAAAAAACATGAACCGCTTGGAGGGAAGGAACTGAGTGAAATGAGGGACTACAATAACCAATTCTACACTATGCAAGACAGAATCGAAGGATTATTAACTACTCAACAGCATTCACTTATACCGTCAATAGCCTAGTCAAGTGTTGGAGGTCAGCGAAAGTCTTACCATCTCCCCAAGATGGAACTGCGCAAGTTTGGAGGCAATCTGAAAGAATGGCTTACGTTTTGGTCTCAGTTTCAGCAAATCCATCAAAATGAAGATTTGGATAACGCAACGAAGTTCCAATATCTTATTCAGAGAATGGAGGCTAGATCCGAAGCCCTTGAAGTGATAGCACCATTTCCACAAACCGCCCTACATTACCCAGCAGCAGTGGAAGCCTTGAATTAACGATTTGGAAGAGAAGATCTCTTACTGCATTTGATATAAAACCAACAGAAAAACACCAAAAACTTTACTCGGACACGTGTTTCAACAGCTAAGCTGTCATCATCAGCGATACCGATACTCATTTGGTGCTTGACGGTTTAATTATTGCATTCATTTTTACCGTTGCATTGTGCCCCTGTATCTAGTTTTGCTTTAAATTGCATATTTTTAACTTTAACAATTTCATGCTAATCTTCTTGTACACTGTTGTTAATTTTGTTAATATAAAATGATTCAAGTTTCATACTTGAATTACTTTCTTGTTCAACATTTATTTCGTTGACATTTTTGTGATGTTCAATGAGAGGTTTTATTTTTACACTGATTCTTTTTCTTGATTCACCACTTCTGACACCATGTAACGTGTTGTTATTGTCGTGGGTTTTTGGTTACATTAAAACACCTGCGATGTTTGACATGTTACTGCTTTATTCGTTGCGTCTGTGTATATGCGTATGCAACCAACAACACACACGTGCTGTTGTTACATCCCTCTTTTTCTATTATTATTAGTTTTCAGTGTTTTCCGAAAATAAATGATGCCAAAGTACAAATAACTAACAAATATGGAGAAAAAGAACGTGTGGACAAGAGGCTGGCATGGATTTTATTCCTTAAACTGGGAAAAACTGTAACCCCATCAATGAGAGTTTGCTCAATTCATTTTAATTCAGATAGCTTTATATTGCCAGGTAAGCAAGCTGTTATAGTTTATGATTATTTGACCTACTGAAATTATATTTTTTATCCAAGACGTACCAAGTCATCATCGGTGTTTGAAGGCTACTGCTGGCCCTTCATTGAACCTCCCGCAAATTCCTCTTAGAGGGTCCCAAAAATCTTTAAAAAAGTTGCTGAACTCGCTGCTCAAAGAGCAACCAGAAGAGCCAAACGTCGACTCAATTTACCAAAAATGCAAGCCCCTTTGAAAGATATGGTACTGCCTGTAGATGATGAAAGAAATGCAACCGCAGCTGCTCTTTCACAATTGAAAGATCTTATTCCTGTATTTAGACATTCCGGAGAATACCGAAATTGTATACAAGTGGACCAAGTGGGGATATTTTAAGTAGATTTATAAATATTATAAACACTAACAGAAATTTAAATTGACTGATGGGTTTGCTACCTTTGATATGATAGAATTAATGGTTGTGTGTGAAAGTTCAATTTATTAGCACAAATTAAATTGAAACAAAACTTGTCATTTTCATTTCCTTAAATTTTAAAAAAAGTATTGCCATGGCCGTCAAAAAAAGGAAATTTTACAACGAAAGCCACAATATTTAAAAACTTTAATAATATGCGGGTTGTGTTGGACTGTAGTGAAATTCCAATTCAAAAAGTGTTTAGTTTGCAGAACTAAGTTGTATTCACATAACATCTCAACGTTGACTTTAAAATACATGACGGGAGTTACACCATCTGGCCGTATAAGTTATGTAAGTCAAGCATATGGGGGTAAATCCTCGGATTAATTATTTCGCTCCATTGTAATTTGGTTTTGAACAAAGTATTAAGTAGTAAATCACAATCTCAAAACTTCGAAGTCCGTCAAACACAGTGAAAAATTGAGCAATTGTCAAATCACATGGCGTTCCATGGCTAACTAATGCAAATTATGTGAAGACTATGTGATTTTTAATAATAATTGTTAATATTTCGAAAAGTTCACGAGTTAACTATACCACCATGCTATGTCAACTTAAAGACATTTTAATTGTCTATCAGAATTTTAAGTAATATACAGGGTGTTCTATTATAAAAAAATACATTTTTGACCTTTTTTGTATGTGACGTAAAAATCATTGATTTTAAACCGTCATGTATAAGATAAAATAAATTTAAGTAGCTGTTAAATACAAGGCTTTTGCAAACTTTCAATCTTATATGGGTTAGCAACTTATAGGAACTGCATGCACAAGCAATTTCCGCGTCCGTATTTTGCGGAAGTATAAACAAACAAAGAATGCTACGTTCGCAAGGAATTATTGTAACCTTGCAAGCTAAGCATCCCAACACGCCAGACGGTATATAATGAGGCGAACGAGTCAACAGAAAAGAGACCCAGAGTACGATACGGCGTAGTAACCAAAGTGACTAGTGCGATCCCAGCAGTTCCGCGTTCCTATATGGCGCTTACTCGCATTCCGCTCTCGCAGCAAACGCATTAACATTAAACAACTAACAGCGCGGTTATTGTAAGTTAAAATAAACTCGTATTCGCAAACTCAACGTAGTTTTTCTCTGATGCAAACCGGCGCCTAGAACTAACCCCTAGCCGCCACAGTGGTGACCCCCGACGTGATGTATTTGATCAGAGAAAGGTCACCGTTCGAAGACTTCACCGCAGAATTCAGAAACAACGGTGCAACGTCTTATCCAGTGACGACCATCATCATATTTTCGTGATCGTCCTGTTCGCCGCCAAACACTGGTAAGACTCCGACGCACATACGAGTAATGGGAGGTTCTGAATCTAAGGAAGAGATCATCGTGCAGAACGCAAACGGCAGCGCATCTGCCACCCTAAACACCGCCGAAACTCTCCACACAATCACCGTCGTATTATTGGTATTAATCATCATCCGGTTCGCCGCAAAGGACCTCTGCGCATTTCACAAGAGGAAGGTAAACCGCGCGGCCACCAAGCTCCAGGCACAAGCGACAGTGTAATCTTCGAGACGACATCAGATCACACTGGCTGCCGCGAACAAACGAAAAATGGCCCCCACAATCGCAACCGCTTCCGCGAACCTCACGACGCCTACAACGACCCCCGCAATCGAACGCGTAGGCGTACGCATCCCTCCATTTTGGCCGGAAGACCCTCTCATGTGGTTCCTGCAAATCGAAGGCCAATTCGCTTTAGCTGGGATCATCGCGGACGAAACAAAATATAACTACGTGATCGCCAATATAGATACCAAGCATGCCACGGAGGTACGCGACATCCTTCAATCACCGCCGACCGAGGGCAAATACGACACCCTCAAAAAGGAACTAGTCAATCGCCTCAGCGCATCGAAATCGCAAAAGATACAGCGATTGCTTGAAGGCGAGGAACTCGGCGACCGCAAGCCATCGCAGTTCCTACGACACCTGAAAAACCTCGGTGGGAGCACCATCCCTGACGACTTCCTACGAACCCTATGGCTCAACCGTTTACCGGCAACGATGCAGGCGATTCTGGCAACGCAGACCCACGACGACCTCGATAAAATAGCCGTGCTCGCCGACGCCGTAAACGAGACGCTCGCATTCAAAAACGTATATACGTGCGACGCACGAACCCCCGCATGGACGCCGAACCCCGACGCAACAGGCAACCCGCGTTCCGACAATCACGACCACCATCTCGAAGCCGTTCCAATTCGAGAGATCGACATCGAAATTACGACCCCAATAACACTGCCACATGTTGGTACCACCAAGTTTTCAAAGGCCGAGCGAGAAAATGCCGCGAACCGTGTGATTTCCCTTCGGGAAACGGACAAGGCAGTCGATAAACGCGGCCAACGACAGCCTCAACATAACCCCGCGCCGCCTCTTCTTGCACGAGCGGGCCACACGACAAAGATTCCTAGTGGACACCGGCGCGGACGTCTCAGTTTTTCCCCGCAAGTTAGTTAACGGACCACGACACAAAACATCATACGAGCTGACAGCAGCGAACGGATCCAACATCGCGACATATGGTTTCATAACCCTCAGCCTCAATTTAGGCTTACGACGATCTTTCACCTGGCGTTTTATAATAGCAGACGTAACGAACCCCATAATCGGAGCCGACTTTCTGCACCACTACGCCTTGCTGGTGGACATCCACAACAATAGGATCACCGACCCGTTAACAAACATATCACGAGCCACTGGAGTGACCTCAGACCACGAACGGCCTACGATACGCGAAATCTCAGGGACGACACCGTTCCACGAAATTCTCAAAGAATTTCCCGAGATCACGAGACCTTCGGGCGCACCGCACGTGCCAAAACACGAAACGAAGCATTACATTCGAACCACTCCAGGGCCACCAATAACTTGCAAACCACGCCGCCTTGCACCCGACAAATTGAGGATTGCAAAACATGAATTCCAGTCCATGGTCGACATGGGCATCGCTCGCCCGTCAGACAGCAGTTGGGCATCACCGCTGCACATGGCACCGAAAAACGGCCATGACTGGAGGCCTTGCGGAGACTACAGGCCCCTCAACGCCCGAACAATCCCTGATCGCTACCCCGTGCCACACATAGAAGACTTCGCGCAAGGACTCCGAGGAAAAACCATATTTTCGACAATAGATTTGGTACGAGCATATCACCAAATCCCAGTTGCAAATGAAGACATTCCGAAAACCGCAATTACGACACCTTTCGGACTGTACGAATTCCCTTCATGTCTTTCGGACTACGAAACGCCGGCCAGACTTTTCAGCGTTTTATCGACGAGGTAACCCGAGGTTTGGACTACTGTTACACCTACCTCGACGACATACTCGTAGCCTCCACATCCGAAGACGAGCACAAAATCCATTTACGAACACTGTTCACGCGCTTACAGAGGTATGGGATACTCATTAACCCAACGAAATGCCACTTAGGCGTCACGAACGCACGTTTCCTCGGATACCAAGTCTCGAGCAAGGGCACGACACCACTGGCGGACAAAGTGGACGCAATCAGGAATTTCCCCACGCCGACAACGGCCAAACAATTGAGACAATTTTTGGGCATGATAAATTTCTACAGGAGATTTATACCAGGAATTGCCGAACTGCAGGCACCGCTAAATGACCTGCTCAAACGCAACATTAAAGGCGCAAAACCAATCGAATGGCAGACCAAAGCAAACGAAGCTTTCGATGCCTGCAAAGAAAAGACTGGCACAGGCCACGATGCTCGCACACCCCGAACCCGGAGCAACCCTTGCCATAGTCACTGACGCCTCAAATAACGCAATCGGAGCCGCTCTCCAACAACGCATCGACGACGACTGGGAACCACTCGCATTCTTCTCCAGGAAACTTTCAAGCGCAGAGAGAAAGTACGGGACCTACGACAGAGAATTACTAGCGATCTACCAAGCCATAAAACACTTCAGACACATGGTTGAAGGTAGAGAATTTTCTGTTCGTACGGACCACAAACCCCTGGTATACGCATTCCGCCAAAAGCCGGACAAATGTTCCCCCGCCAATTTCGTCACCTAGATTTTATATCCCAATTTACAACAGACATCCGTCACATCTCGGGCACGGAGAACGTCGTTGCGGACGCGCTATCCCGCATCGAAACAATCGCCACAGCCCCGATCGACTTCGAAAGTCTCGCAAAAGCACAGGCCACGGACAACGATCTGCAAACGCACCTGCGTCTAGGAATTCACTCCAACTAAAAAAGTGATTCTCCCCAACACGGACACAGCCGTATACTGCGATCTGTCCACCGCCAACGCCAGACCTTTCGTCCCTACAACCCACCGCCAGCACATTTTCAACACAATGCACAATCTGGCGCACCCGGGAACGAAAGCCACAACAAAGCTCGTCAAACAGCGTTACGTTTGGCCATCCATTGACGCCGATTGCCGACAATGGACACGCGCATGCATACAATGCCAACGATCAAAAGTCACGCGACACGTAAAAACACCTTTCGGAACGATAGCGAACCCATCCACACGTTTCGAGCACATTCATATCGACATAGTGGGACCGCTCCCCATATCGCAAGGCAAACGTTACTGCCTCACCTGTGTCGATAGATTTTCACGCTGGCCCGAAGCATACCCAATCGAAAATATCGAAGCCGAAACAATCACGCGCACGTTTTACAACGAATGGATCACACGCTTCGGTGTCCCGCTGCGAATAACCACAGACCAAGGGCGACAATTCGAATCACAACTGTTCAAACAGTTCAACAAACTCCTCGGCACCACACATTTGCGAACAACGGCCTACCACCCGCAATCGAATGGGATGGTGGAGCGTTTCCACCGCCACCTCAAAGCCGCCATCCGTTGCCACGAAACGAAACAGTGGACCGACGTACTACCCACGATTTTACTAGGACTACGAGCAGCATGGAGGGAAGACCTGAACTCATCTGCAGCCGAACTGGTATACGGCGAACCCCTGAGACTCCCTGGCGAATTCCTAGTACCAAAACAAACGCCCGCAACGGACCCGATAAATTACATAACGAACCTCAAACGCTACTTCGCAGAATTAAGCCCCACAGCTGGAACAAACCACGCCAAACCAAACACATTCATTTTTAAAGACCTACAAACGGCCCAACAGGTATTCGTTCGACGCGACGCAGTAAAGACGCCACTCGAACAACCGTACGAGGACCATTCCCGGTTTTAAAACGAGGAGATAAAACCTTAACGTTAAAAATAAGGGATCGCGAAACGACCGTCTCCATCGACCGCACGAAACCAGCCTACGTAGAAGGGAACCACACGCAGACGACGCAAACTTCAAGGACAACCTCGCCCACCACGGATCATCAAGGAGACACCGCCTCCAAACGAACACCACACACCATAACAAAGTCCGGAAGACACGTTCATTTTCCCAAGCGCCTGCATTAAGCGCGCACGCAAAATAATAAAGCGGCAAGGTAAAGCATACGCAAAATTAAACATTTTTGCCCACCAGCTCCGTTTTATCGTGGGATTTACCCACTAAGGGGGACCCATATAGGAACTGCATGCACAAGCAATTTCCGCGTCCGTATTTTGCGGAAGTATAAACAAACAAAGAATGCTACGTTCGCAAGGAATTATTGTAACCTTGCAAGCTAAGCATCCCAACACGCCAGACGGTATATAATGAGGCGAACGAGTCAACAGAAAAGAGACCCAGAGTACGATACGGCGTAGTAACCAAAGTGACTAGTGCGATCCCAGCAGTTCCGCGTTCCTATATGGCGCTTACTCGCATTCCGCTCTCGCAGCAAACGCATTAACATTAAACAACTAACAGCGCGGTTATTGTAAGTTAAAATAAACTCGTATTCGCAAACTCAACGTAGTTTTTCTCTGATGCAAACCGGCGCCTAGAACTAACCCCTAGCCGCCACAAACTAAATTTAATTTTTGGTGGGATCATATTTTGAAAGAAAATAACTTAAAATAATTATTATTTCGAAAACCGGTGTAGATAGGTATAGGGAACTATTCAGAAAAAATTATCAGTAAAAAATTGCGATTCTAAAAATTAAATAATATACAGGGTGTTTAATTAAAAAATTACTAAGTTGTTACTACTTTTGGGTAGAAGCGGCAACACCGCCAAAATTAAAATATTTTAGAATGATAGATCAGTAATCAAATTTTTATATTACTCCTTTACCATAAACGTCTAACCTACCATCGACTATCAATTACCCTGTATATATGACTTACAGCGGCTTCATTAGACAATCGCGACACGACGGTAGTCAGTTTTTTATTGGCTACTCTAATCACGTGGTACAATACGCCATTATGGAGTTAAATTCAAAAACGTTACTAGTACTATACTCACTTAACACTTAATTCGCCTCTCATTTGAATGGTGAGTGGAGTGCAGTCTCAAATTTGATATACACAAACTACTTAAACTCATCTGAGGCAGTTGTCTGATTAGATTATAGTGACCAAATAGTCCAGTTTTGCCTATGAATTACATTTTGAGGTTGAGTGACGATTTTAACTGAGTTCGAGTATAGTTGGAGAGTGAGTGATATTTCTGAATTTGGCCTAAAGTGTCGACTTTGCATGGAATGCTGCATTTAATTACTCCTTTATAAGATGTACATGTTATATGTCAGTGAGAAACGTAAGTTTTCGAGTACGAAGCGTCCAATTAAGATGATGTACAAAACAATAAATGTGTTAAATTGTTCCTTTTAAAACAACGGTCTGTTAAGAAACCACGCTTCCTCTATCTCCTTTTAGGGGCAATAAAACACAAAATTTATCGTGGGATTTTAGCAACGTTTCGTGCTGAAGTGTGTGACGGGATTATTTCATAAATAATTGATTTATTGAGCAATTTTCTCCATACAGTATAGGTCGCCGTGTTTACACTAATGCACCTGAATATGCATTCTTATATCGAGAATTCTTCTGGGGATTTCACCTGTTTGGAGTTGTCGGTTCCGATGATTTGTTCGCATTTGCAAAAGTTACATCTCGTTTTCTCGCAAAAATTATACGTTCTTTTCCGTTTGAATCTCCGTTCTGAAAAGATGTACACATGGAAAGTGCTGTCTAAGGGTTGAACAATTGGACATGTGCTTTGTAATAACGATTGAAGTAAAATCGTCCCATTTTAATTAGGGAATAAATTTACGATTCCGGTGCACCTTTTCTTTTTGGCGTTTTGGTCTTTCGTTTGACGTACTCCGTTTTAATTAGTCGATGGATATTTGAGTGGATATCACACCACCGTTGGGATTTACTTAAAAACTTAATAAACTAATTACCAAGTCAACTATACTTAAATGGTTAATCAACTTCCCTTGAATCCATCGTCGGTTCAAGGCCACCACTCAAGATAAGCCGTTTATCTAATCCTTTGTGTCGCCCAGCAACTGTTATCATTGGATTCCATTTTGGCTTTTCCTTTTCTTCGTTGGATACTCAAATACTAGATTTAGATACCGATTAACTGTCGAACACTGAAGACTTTCTAGTTACACTTTTTTATGCATGTCATTATTAAATTTTATCGCGGTCTATGTATATGTATCGTGGTTGAGCGTTTAACAACGTACCTTTTTGGGCGCTGATCAATAACTATGTAAACTCGAAGGATCCTTTAAGTACAATTAATTCACTCGTCGTAATTGTTATTAAGTACCTTCGGAACAATATTTTGTCGTGTGAATCTTTTGTAGGGATTCATCGGTGTTATCGACTGTCAAATACGTTAACCTATTTGGGGGCGTTTGTGTCTCGAATTTATATTCGTGTTTTTAACTCGCTCTAGTGAATTATTGGTATTTGATAACTATAGTGCTAATGTGCTATTGGTTCTAATTGATGTAGAGTTTTAGCAAACCGTTTTGAGTGATACGTTAAACAAGAACGTCAACGTCATTTTTGAAGTAATAGTTTTAACGTACGATTTTAAATTAAACTTTTAGCAAGACGTAAAAATGTATACGTCAAGCTTTGTACGTCAAAATAAATAAATCATTACGGAGGATCTGTTGAGTATTGCGGCATTTGGGGACCTAAGCGATGATGAAGTTGAAGAGGCAATTGTACACAATGTTTTAAATCCTCGAAGAGCTCCTCGAGTAAGATCACTTACGTATGGTAGACTGAATCTAGACAGATTAAGTGAAGAAGAGTTTACTGTGTATTTTAGATTTAAAAAGTAGGATATTAGGAGATTTTGTGACGCTCTTGGCATTCTACCGATGTAGAAGGATTGTGTATTTTATTGAGAAGGCTTGCAGCAACTTATATGTCTATCATAGCCGTCAAAGTTATAGATATCATTCTTCAGAACAAGTCCTTCCTCATAGACAATTTGAACCAAATTCCATGGTTAGATAAACATAAGCTAGAATACTATTCTAACGCGGTTGCAACAGAAGGGGCAGCATTACAAAACTTCTAGGCCTTTATAGATGGCACAGCAAGAATATTATTCCTGCCATAAAAGACAGCATTGTCTTAAGTATCAATTCTTGCTGTGTCCAGATGGACTTATAATTAATTTGTATGGGGCAATTCCTGGGAGAATGCATGATGCCGGGATATTTAGAGAATCCAATTTATATGAACAATTGGAAACGAAAATAAATAATTTAGCAAATGGTAAACGTTACTTAATATATGGCGACTGTGCATATCCAATGAAACCATTGTTATTGCGTCCATATTCTAGTCGAAATTTAACACCCAGCAGGAAGAATTTAACAATTCTATGGAAGTTGTAAGACAAGCAGTAGAATGGGGATTTGGGAAAGTAGTTAATGAATTTGCATTTTTGGACTTAAAAAAAAACAAAAAATAATGTTGCAAAGTATGTATAAAACGGGTGTGATTCTCTCCATTTGTCATACTTGCCTGTATCATGGTCAAACATCGCAATATTTTAACGTCGTTCCACCAGAATTAGAAGAGTATTTAAACATTGCATGATCATATTTTATAAGCCTTGATAGAACACTTAATACTTTATTAATACAATTATTTATAATTTCTATTTATTAATTAAATGTTTAACTAAAGTTGAATTAATCTCAGCCAACTGTCGCTCCAATAAAATTTTCTGAAACCGTTCGTCAATTTCTAGTTTTCATATTGTAGAGCATTATTTTTTGGTGGTTTATTTCTTGATATACGTTTAGGGCGTCTTAAAACATTTTGGATTGCTGCAGGTTGAACCCTTGGTTGCAAAAGTCTTTCTTGAGTTGGTTGATTGAGTTCTTCTAACGGTGTTTGAAAATTTTTGACTTTCCTGCTATGGTTCTTTACCTTCACTATCAGAAATATCGTATCTGCCAGAAAAATGAGAAGCGGCAGCTAGATCCCTTTCTTTTATTGCTCGACTAGTTGAACAGAAGGAACTTTTTGTGTTGTGACTACCAGATGAGCAACAGGAAAGTTTTACTGTTTCTTTACAGGAGGAGTTGTTTTCATTTCCAGTTTTCTGTCGTTTAATATGATTTTTACCAAATTCTCTTTCAAGATCCACAACTTGCTGCAGTAATTGTTCTTTCTAGTCATACTCTTCTTCCGTGCCTGATCTATAATAAATACATTAAAAACAGGAAGTATGGTGGTGAAGTAGTTCTTGACTTGCTTAATAATGTTAAATCGTCTTGTATATTAAAGCGTAGTTTACTATCTTACCCCTTCCACACATTTTCCTAACGTTTTGCGACCGTTTCACGTATACGACAAACAAGCCGTAATACGTCTTTCTAATGACGTTCACGGTAACGTCAAATTTTTTGTTGTCTAGACAACGAGCGAATAACGTACGTTAATTCCAGTTGTGAGTCTTGTTAAAACTCTATATTATCTGTTGTCGTATCTATGTGTTTTTCTGTGTGTTCATTGAATTCTAGTCGCTAAAACAATATACTGATTTCTATGCACATATGGTTTATTTCTGTATCTATTTCGAACAATTCTCAATAAACCTACGACCACTCCCGACTAAGAAGAGCTGCGGGTAAGTCATCTAACACTGCTTCATATTCATTTTAGTTTGTTTACAAATAAACCGTAACAAGTGTGCACTTCTGTTTATTATAAAATAAAAAACACATCGGTAACATGTCAACCAACACAAATAAATTAAGTACGATACAACATACAACAGAATGTATTCATTTGTCAATTTCCCATTGGTGTACGTTTTGTGGTCGCACTAGACCCTGCTCCCGAATGTATTTTCATGTGTATTTTTAAATGTCCAGCATATTTACTAGTGTAATCACACAAGTTGCATGTATATGATTTCTCTTCTGAATGAGCTCTTCTGTGACGTTTCAACATCCAATTAAAGTACGCCTTGTAGTCGCACTGGTCGCAACTAAAATTTAGTTCGCCAGAATGAATTTTGATGTGTTTGTTTAAATTACCAATGTGTTTACTGGTGTAATCACACACATTACATGTATATGGTTTTCGTCAGAATGGACAGTTTTGTGACGTTTCAATGCCCCTTTGCAGTACGTCTTGTACTCGCACTGGTCGCAACTAAAATTTCGTTCGCCAGAATGAATCTTCATGTGTTTGTTTAAATTACCAATGTGTTTACTGGTGTAATCACACAAATTACATGTATATGGTTTTTCGTCAGAATGGACTTTTTGTGACGTTTCAACGCGCCTTTGCAGAAGTCTTGTATTCGCACTGGTCGCAACTAAAATTTCGTTCGCCAGTGTGTATCTTCAAGTGTATTTTAAATCATCAATGCGTTTACTGGTGTAATCACCAAGTTGCATTTATATGGTTTTCTTCAGAATGAACTTTTTTGTGACGTTTCAACGACTTTGCATTTACTAGTGTAATTACATACATCGCATTTAAATGGCTTTTCATCAGAATGAACTTTTTTGTGATTTTTCAACATCCGTTTGGAATACGTCTTGTAGTCGCAATTGTCACAGCTAAAATTTCGTTCACCCGAATGCATCTTCATGTGTCGTTTTAACTGACGTGCGTATTTACTGGTGAAATCACACAAGTTGCAGGTATGTGGCCTTTCTTCAGAATGAACACTTTTGTGACCTTTCAAATTCGCATTGGTGTACGTCTTGTAGTCGGACTGGTTGCAGCTAAAACTGTGTTCACCTGAATGTATTTTCAAGTGTATTTTTAAGCGACTGGAATGTTTACTGGTGTACTCACACAAATTGCATTTAAACAGCTTATCTTCAGAGTGAATACGTTTGTGATGTTTGAAGAGTTTTTCTTGCTTTTTCTGTCCATTTAAACATGTTCTCGTGTGAATTTTTAGAATATTTTTACAGTTTGTTCTATAACCACAATCATGACATTTGAATAAATCTTCGCTGAATTGCAATTGCTCCTTGTATTTTATTTCATTTGTAGCACAATGCGTAGCTATGTGCTCAACTAACAAATCCATTTTCATACAGGTATAATTACAAATGTTACATTGTAAGGGTTCACTATGCGTATGAATTTTGAACATAATATTATCATGAGCCGTGTAATTGCACCAATCACATTTGAAGTGATGAGCAAAAATATGATTAGTTAGATCTTGTTTATCGTTAGTGCCATAATTACACTGATAACAATAGAGAATATTTAGCGGAACGCTTTCTTTAACAAGCAAAAGTATGTCACTGTTAAATAATACATATTGGTCCGTAACAATCCCTTCTGTCTTAACAATGTCTTCCTCTTTAATTTCCTTTTTGATGAGAATGTGTTCGTTTTGTATGTAGAGTTGATGCGTTTTCTCAATATCCACTCTACATTTATCACACGCGACTGGGTTTTCGGTGATGCTTAGAACCTAAAATACAATTAAATAGTGTAAATAATCCAGTAATGTCTGATACTTGCTTCGTCTGTAGGAAATTCCAAAATCGAGTAAAATTTCTCTTCTTGCTTAATATTTTCTACTAGGCTAATGTTGCATGTAACTGTAGCAGGTTCGGCCATGATATATGAATAGAATTACCCCAAAATAATAATGCATTAAGACGATATGTTCTAATAAAGAATTAAAATGATAGGTATTTGAAGTATTAAGTATACGGGTATTTGTACAGAATTCAACATAACTTATATAAATAAACCATATACAAATAATACGTATATGAAATAAACCAACCGCCATGTTTAAAAGTATTTGAGTCAGGACCGCAGTTAGAAATTTTATTTTTATTAGTGATAAGATCCGTATTTAGTATATTATTATCGAGAAAAAGCTCGGTTACATACAACTGTTAATTAACATTAGAAGTCTTTACATTATTACTCACTAATCCTAGTAACTAACTAAGCTCCCCAGTTTCTAATCAACGACCTGATGTTATTCGTCATGTCATATTATATGTGAGACATACTCACTCAACATCTTTCCTTTTTTATACAAAATTAAGAATTGTATTAAATTCTAACAAACTAACAGTTTTCTTTTCTTTTTAAACCTAATTCCTTAAACTTCTAAAACTACATAATAATCTGACATCCAAGCAGGTATATTTCTTTCTTTGCGCAAACCTTTTCTCTTTTACATACTATAATCTTATTATTATCGGCACTTTTACCCACTTTCTTCTTTTTTTTAGTCTCTTTGTTATCTTCCTTCTCACCTTCATTTTGTTCATTTACTTTTATTTCCGTACTATCACCATATTTCTCGTTTTCTTTATTATTAGTGATAACTTTATGACTATTTGTAAATCTATGATCTTTTTAGAATACTGATATACTATTCAATTCATTATCAACATAAGAAGCGTTAATCAAATGATGCCAACGATTTCTCCTATAGAATCTGCAGTCTAATGTTTTGATCGAATATGATCTGGGTTCATCTGTGTTACAATAATAATAATAATAATGTTTATTGCTGTTACTATGTTATACAAATACATTTACAGACTAAATAATATTCAAGTTACCGTTGATAAATTCATTAATTACTGTAAAAAGCATTGTTAAGAAGAAACGTTTTGACTCTAGATTTTAAATTAGAAAGTGGTCTATAGTAATTTAAATGTAAGTCATAAGAATTGTAGCTAATTGTACACAGTTTAAAATAAATATACTAGGAAGAGTCAATATTTTAAAATGAATAAATAGAGATTTACAATTTTCCTTGTACCCAATACTCCCTAAGATCCTAACTGCTCGCCGTTAAAGACCAAATATTCGAAGCATTTTGGAAGAGTTAGTCCATACTATGTTGCAGTAATGTAGATGTGATTGAATCAATCCATGTTGCGTCCGCTTATTTTTATTTATTAATTCACCTTCTCGCGAACAGAGGGAATACCATTTTACTTTTCGGTTTTTGAACTTATCAACGTTTAAGGTTCATATAAGAATGATAATTTTATTTTTGTATTTGGAAAAAGAACATTAACATATTGCATTCTTTTAGTATAAAACGCGTTGTTTGTCCAATTATAAATCTTATCTGATTAAGCAAGTTATTTAATTTATTTATAATTTAATAGTTTAAATATTCAGTGGGTGCGTTCTTGATGTGTTTCCTTTTCCTTCAAACTTTCGAACCAGATTGTGTTGGGTTTTGGTTGCTTAATGAGAAGATATTGTGATTGGATAAATTATTTTGATTATTAGAATTTCGATTTAAAAATTATTTGTAAAGTCGGGACATTACGTTTATGTATGTGCGTTACTTTGACGGTAGTCTTTCTGTTTGGCAAGTGGGATTACGTAATTTTGTTTTTCGTTTGCAAAGTATACATACTTATAAATTTATTGTTCCCGTAAATAACACCTGAACACCTGTTACTCGTTGATTAGCGAAAATTCTTTCCGTGTTTGTTTGACTTATCTGTAAATGCAATAACGTTCTTGTTTGTATTAAAAGTTGAATCGAAATTTTGAATTTTTTTTGATTGGGTTAGTATTTTTTGATTCATACTTATTTTATTACATTACATTTATCATGCCTACTGACAAAAAATCAGTTTTAGAAAGACAGTTAATTATCTTGAACTCGAAAAAAGAAACGTATTTTGGTCGAATACAAACACTGTATGATTATGGTCAAAAGTTAGATGATCCTGTTTCGGTGAAACACTTTGTCGCCAAATTTTTAACCGTTAGACGCCTTTGATGATTTATACTGCAGCATATTGTTTTTGGCTAAAGATCCTCGTGTAGTTGACCGTAAATCATGTCTTTCAAGCGGTATGGTTTCAACGGTAAGCAAAAGGTTAAATTGCCGAAATTAATGTTGCCTATTTTTTCTGGTAATATTAAGGACTGGGAAGTTTTTTATGAATGTTTCAAAAGTCTCATTCATGACAACGCAGACTTGAGCGATGTCAATAAAATAAACTACTTAATTGGGCAACTTTCGAGAAAGACTCTTAATGTTTGTTCGGGTTTACCGCCAACGGGAGCTAATTATCATATTATTTGGAGTGCTTTGGTAAAAAAATATCAAATTAATCGTCTCCGGGCAACTTCTTATCTTGAACAAGTTTTGGATTTGAAATCAGCGCAGAAGGCTTCGGCAAACGGTTTAAATAATATTTTAGAAAAAGGCGATGCCGCTATTAGGGGTTTAAAAATTTTGAAAATTAATGATCTAGCAGATTTCATTTTTGCTTATTTGTTGTGGAGTAAGCTCGACCCCGAAACACGAAATTTATTTGAAAATACTTGCAGAACTTCTGACATATTCACTTATAAGGAAATTATAGACTTTATATAGGAACAGTCTCAAATATACGCCATATCTTCTATCTCAAACAAATCAAATAAGCCCAACACTTCATCGAATAGTGTTAAACCGAAATCTCATGCGTTTTTAGTAGCAAAGGAAAAGGAGGTGAATGAATGCGTAGCTTGTAAAGGAAAGCCGCATTCTCTGGGAGTGTGCGATACTTTTCTGACAAAATCTCCATCAGATAGGTACAAATTTATTAAAGATAAAAACTTGTGTATAAATTGTTTTGGACAACACAAGGTTTATTTTTGCAAAAGTGTTGTTTTGTGCAAGGTGTGTAGATATAAACATCACACGCTGTTACATTTTGTTAAACCTCGGACGGATTTGACAAATGAAGCAGACGAGAGTAAAATTGATGCTATCAAGGATGATCCTGATAATTCAACATTTTCTGTGTTAGCCCCCAAGGAGCAAAATACTTCAACATTTTGCTCAACGTTATCTTCTTCGTCGTTGGGATTGATAGTTCTTTTGTCTCTACAGCAATAGTAAACGTTTTAAAAAAAATGGTGAATGTTGTCAAGGTAGATTTTTATTGGATTCGGGAAGTCAAGCTCATTTTTAAACTCAATTCTTTGCTAAAAAAACTTGGCGTAGATATTTTTAGATGCGATTCGTCTGTCAAAGGTATTGGCATGAACAATGGTTTGACACAAGGACAGGCATCAGCTGTTATTATCTCTCGTTTTGATGCAAATGTTTCGTTTTTTGATTGATGTTTTATTAATAGAGAAAATAACAGACAGGTTACCTAATTATAGGGTTCATACTGAATCTTTAAAATATTTATTTGAATTGCTATTAGCTGTTGACACCTTTGATCGGCCTGGTCCAATTGACGAAATAATCGGTGCAGAATTATTTCCTGATTTATTAGGGTCCGAGAAGGTGACAGGATCTATTCATTCTCCAATCGCAGTGCAAACTAAGTTAGGTTATGTTGTTATGGGTTCCGCTCCGACAATACACGGCCAATCAAAAGATATATATGTTTAGAGACTCTAATTTCAAAATTTTGGGAGGTAGAAGAAGTTACTTCTGAACAATTGGCTAGTTCCGAGAACGTAGAATGTGAAAAAATCTACGTATCTACTGTTAAAAGGGAACCTTCTGGAAGATAGGTAGTAGCACTTACGTTAAAAGTTAGTGTTTCGACTTTAGGTGATTCTTATATATAGCCCTCAAACTTTTTCAGGCTTTAGAGTGAAAATTTGATAAATCTCTCGAGTATAGAGAACAATATCGTGCCGTAATTAAAGATTATTTGCAATAAGGTTATATGTCCCCATCTAAACATATGTCGCCTCCTAATTACTTTATTCCTCATCACGGAGTGTTTAAACACGAAAGTACTTCAACTCCTCTTCGTTGTGTATTTGATGCTTCATGCAAAAGCTGTTCACAAACTAGTTTGAACGATTTGTTGTTTACAGGTCCTAAATTACAGTCTGATGTTGTAGCACTTTTTTTTTAATTTTCGTTTATTTCCCATAGCATTTACAGCAGATATTAGACAAATCTATTTGAGAATTGGATTAGAAAAGGACCACCAAAGGTTTCAACAAATATTGTGGAGATTTTCAAAAGACGAACCAGTATCTACTTATTGTTTAAATATTGTTACGTTTGGAGTAAAGTCATCTCCTTTCTTGGCATTACGCACACTTAGACAGTCCGAAAATTTTCCATTAGCTTCCAAAATAGTACCTCGTGACTATTACATGGACGATCTCGTGTCGAGTGTATCTAGTTTAGAGGAAGCAAAATCCTTGTGCCGAGAATTGCTTGGTTTATTTGCAGCGGGTCAATTTCAATTGACAAAATGGTCAGCAAATTTGGAGGAACTCCTCCGTTTAATTCTGGAAGCACATCATTATCCTCAGGTTGTTAGTTTAAATTCGGATGAAGTGCTGAAGGTGCTTGGATTGCAGTGGTATCCTGGTTTAGATATGTTTGGTTTTAGTGTTCGCGCGCCCTGTTAGCAGACTTCAAAATTCCACGACATTTAGGTGTGTTTCAAAACTCAAGGGTAATGTTCATTGGGTTTTGTGATGCGTGTAAGGAATCATATGGTGTGGTCGTTTATATCAGAACTATGTCTTTCGATGGGGATGTGGGAGTTATGTTTGCTACTGCAAAAACTAAAGTTGCCCTTATGAAATTACAATCAATTCCCAGGTTGGAACTGCTGTTCTGTTGTACCGGTTATTGAACTTAGTAAAGACAAGTTTAGAATCGCGTGTAGAAATTGAGGAATTATTTGCTTTTCAGATTCAACTGTCACTTTAAGTTGGATTGGTTCTTCTCCTCATAGATGGCAAACTTTCGTAGGAAATTGAGTCGCTCCTATACATGAGTTGGTTCCATCAGAAAAATGGTATCACATAAGTGGTTGTGACAATGTGAGCGATGGCTTATCCCTGGCATAAAATTTTCTCGTCTCTTAAAATGTGAAGTATGGAAAGGTGGCCCAAATTGGATGAAATTGAATTCCTCCCAATGGCCAATTCGTTCAATTTCAGAGCCCGATGAACAATTACCGGAACAAAGATTCGTTTCGTTAGTAACCACCAAATTAGATGCCCATCCTTTATATTCTCTAATCCTACGCTGTTCATTTTGAAAAAGGCTACTTCGTATCACAGTCTATGTTTTAAAATTTGCCAGAATTTTGAGAACTTTTGGGTTTATAGGAGCCGCGGATCTAGAAATCGCTGAGCTTCTTTTGATTAATGTAGTGTAAAGACACTATTTTCACTCAGAAATATTACTAGAAAAGAATCGATTATGTTCCCCCCAGTTTCGCTCATTAACGCCATTTTTATTAGATGGTCTCCTTAGTGTGGGAGGAAGACTTGACAACTCAAATTTAGAATTTGATCGTCAACATCCTTTTCTGCTACCTAACGATGACCATTTTACTCATTTGTTAATTGACGAATGTCATAGGAAAAATTTGCATATTGGACCACATCTGACTTTGTCTATTTTGAGACAGAAATATTGGATTATAGGTGATCGTAATGCTGTTCGTTATCGTCTGCAAAAATGTAACCACTGTTTTAGGATGAATCCAAAATCGACTTTTCCAAAAATGGCCGATCTTCCTGCAGTGCGAGTTACAGAGGCTAAACCGTTTTTACATTGTGGTGTAGATTATGCCGGACCTTTTTTTATCACGATAAGAAGGGGACGAAGGGGTAGAGGTTTTAAGTCCCAAAAGGCTTATTTATGTTTATTTATCTGTTTAGTCAGTAAAGCGCTTCACCTAGGGTTAGTTTCCTGTTTATCAACGGACGTGTTCTTGGCTGTTTTCAAGCGTTTTTTAGCTCGACGTGGCGCTTGCTCAATTATGTATTCAGATTGCGGTACTACATTTATAGGCGCAAAAAATTGTATCAATTAGTTAATTCGGATGATTACCATAGTGCTTTGCGGTAGAATTCCTTCCCCAAAAAATTGTTTGGAAGTTTCAACCTCCATTGAGTCCACATTTCTCTGGCGTATGGGAATCTCAAGTAAAGGCTGTTAAAACTCATCTATATAAAGTTATAGGCTTACAGATCCTGACCTACGAGGAAATGATTGCAGTCTTAAGTCAAATAAAAGCTTTATTAAATAGTAGGCCTCTGAGCTGGCTTAGTACTGACCCGTCGGACCCTTTGCCGTTGACCCCGGAGCATTTTTTGACTCTTACCCCCTTAACTTCTTTGCCTGCACCCAACGAATTAGATACTCCTCCAAAATTGCTTGATCGAAAGAATTATTAGATCATATGGTTCAAACATTTTGGCAAAGGTGGCGTGAGTACCTTTCTCAGTCCCAACAGAGGCAAAAGTAGAACGTACTAAGTTCACCCATAAAGATGAACACATTGGTATTTTTAAAAGAAGACCACGTGCCTCCTCTTAAGTGGCCAACGGGAATAATTGAAAAGATTATTCCTGGTATAGATGGGATTATAAGAGTGGCTATGTGCGTTTATGCCCATTACCTTTACAGTAGTGTTTTGGTCTCTTTTCTTTAGTTAATTTAATTTTGTATAAATAATGTTCTGAAACAGCTGTTCAGATCGGCGGATATGTTGCATCCGCTTATTTTTATTTATTAATTCACCTTCTCGCGAACAGAGGGAATACCATTTTACTTTTCGGTTTTTGAACTTATCAACGTTCAAGGTTCATAAGAATGATAATTTTATTTTTGTATTTAGAAAAAGAACATTAACATATTGCATTCTTTTGGTATAAAACGCGTTGTTTGTCCAATTATAAATCTTGTCTGATTAAGCAAGTTATTTAATTTTGTTATAATTTAATAGTTAAATTCACTGGGTGCGTTCTTGAAGTGTTTCCTTTTCCTTCAAACCTTCCTTCTTTTCCACCCTTCAAGAAACATTCACCGAGATTGCTGAATTTGGTAAGTTATTATTTTTATTTTTTTTTTCATTAGTATTTATTTGAAATACCAGCAGCGGAAACAATCCATGATATACTCTTTTTAAGTACTGAGCCAGATATATTTTCGGATAATCGTCGCAAAAGGAATATACTTCGATTTAGTTTTTTTGCTAATGTATTTATGGTCGTTTACTTTACATTAGATGGGTTTATAAAATTATGATGTTTACGCGTAGTTAACATATGTTTTGTTTTATCTCGATTTAGATACAATTTATTGGAACTGCACCATTCTTTCGCTTTTTTAAAATTAAACTCACCTGAATATTAACACAGTTTAGATCCGTGTCACCAACAATTAGAGTAGTGTCATATGTATATTGCAGACAGATTGTTGTATCTGTTAGATGAGAAGCAAATTCATTAATATAAATGATAAAGAGGAGTAGACCTAAGATTGATCCCTGAGGAACACCACTTATCAAAGTTAGGAAATCAGACAGGCTTCCATTTACCTTTACAGCTTGCAATCTATTTTTAAGAAACGATTTAATAGGATATAAACTATCAAAATTAAACTTGTAGACGTCTTTTAATTTGTTTATTAAAGTTATATGACAAACGCTGTCAAACGCTCGAGTTAGGTCTAAAAATATAGCCATAGAAAACTGTCGGTATTCAAAACAATTTAGTGAATGTTCAAAATGTTCTACCATTTGTTTATAGATTGCCATTTCAAAAACTTTGGAAATAATTGGTAGAATTGAAATGGGTCGATAATGTTCCGGTAAACTTCCGTCGCCTTTTTTGTGTACAGGCACTACTATGGCTATTTTAAGCGCATCTGGAAAGATTCTGCCCTGAAAGGAGGAGTTTATTAGCTTTGTTAAAGGTGTCACGAGTTTAACTCTGTGTCTCTTATTATAATTATTTACTTGTACATCTTTTCTTATCGATTCCTTAGCATACACCTCATCCGTATGAAGAGTTTCATTCTGCTTATTGGGTAACAAAGGTAAATGAGTATGCATCAATAACTCTGCCGGACTGTGTCTATAATCGAGGGTAGTAGATCGGTACGCCAGCAATGCTAAATTTAAGTCTTCATTCTTTCTTATTAAACTTTTTGCTATTTTAACGGCGGCCTCTATGCATCCATTAGACTGCGAATAATACGGACTACTGGTTATGTGCTTAAATCCATAATCTTAGACAAAATTTCTAAATTGACTTTTAAATTGAGTATCATTATCTGACCTTACTACTTCTGAAATTCCAAATCTAGAAAATGTAATTTTCAGTTTTTTGGTTGTCGTCATTTCTTTTAAATCTGACAATGCAAAGATTTCAAAATAGACTGTAATTATCAAATACCAACTTATTTGATTAAAAGATCTACAGCAACTTTTGCCAAGAACGCTCAGGAGGGTTTTCCTTTAGAAACGGTTCTTTTATATTTGTCCTTTCTTTCACACAACTGGGACAATTTTTATCCTAGTCTTGATCTGTGAAGATAAACTTATCCACCAGACCGTTTGTTTGGCGCGTTCACGGCATTTGGTTATGCCTTGATGTCTGATGTGTATAAATTTTAGACATTCTAACTGCAAAGTAGGCGGGATAATAATCATTGAGCCCTTTAACAGCAAATTTTCCTTGAAAATAATTTCTGATTTAAATTGAAAATAAGGTAATATTTCTGAACTCAAATTCAGTGGCGGCTCGTGGTCAATCATACTGGGAGGTCAAAAATTAATTTAAAAAATAGACATACTTAAAAAAATATAAATATATCAAATGCACCGCAAAATTTTATACAATCTACAATTCTGTTCAAAATATAGCGATTTTTCGAAACATTCTCATTAAAATCTCTAAGGGATTTTCTGTAAGCATTGTCTAGCTGTGTAAGAATATCAACATTTCCTACCGTTGCAAAATTTACCGAGCATTTCATGTGTTCTGCAGACAAAACATGTTTTTTTATTTCCTATTTTAAATGTTTTAAATCTCTTACACCGAATTTGCACTATAGCGAGTCTGACGAGTCTTTAGAAAATAATAAACAAACAAAACAGTAAAATACATTTGATACTTCACAACCACATATCCAGTTAGCTAAATCGTACATTACCTTGCGAAAGTTTCGATGAACATCTTTATTTTTGTCTTTGCTAGTCTGTCGTAAACTTAGTTCTGGCAAAGGACGACCATTTGCCTTGAACTCAACTAATTTTGTAAAATTAAGTTTGTTAGCAATTTTAGTTGTTTAATTTTCTGAACTAGTGACATTTTCTATTATAGCGCATGCACACGCGAATCAAAAATAGTATTTTACAAAACAACACAACAACAGTAAAACATATCAATATAAATTCTTAAATTGATTTAAAACACGCGAAAATCGAATCAAAAATCGAGCGTAGTTGTACACCCTATACGAAGTCAACGTGAACTGCGAGACCCGGCTCATGACCCAAAGTTGATTATTGTTTCGGACGTTTGCGTTTATTCTGGCGCTGCACGTTTTTCGAGTTTTTCTGGGTAGATCTAATTCAATGAGGACAATTCGCACCGCCAGTCCAAGGTTGAAGAGGATGAATTACGAACGACGGCCGATAAATTTTAAGTTATTGTACTTGCGACTTAATTACCTATTTTAATAAAACACGTAATAATTAATATTTTTATATATTGTCAAAATTTTGGGAGGTCATTGACCAAATGACCATATGGACAAGCCGCCACTGCCAAATTTAATTTCTCTGGCCATTCGCTAGGAACATATTCTTTAAACTGTTTACAAACTGCACAATTGCTTTGTGCAGTGATTATTTCGACTATATATTCATCTTTAATTGGTAAAGATTTAATCAACATTCGAACATGAGCTTCTACTTCGTCAGTGAGCTCTTCATTTTCGATTGACTTTTGTCAAGGTTTTCTTGACAATGTGTCCGCTAGTACCAGATCTTTTCCGGGTATCATAACTGTACCGCATTAACCAAATTCGGAACCTTTGTAACATTGGTGTTTGGTCGTCTATCGGTATTAAATATACGAGGAGCGCAACTTACCAGGTTGAAACTAATTTCGCTTCGTACTATGTAACCTTTATCCAAAATAAATAATTTCCAACGTAGGAGTAATTAACGAATTTTATTTCCCAATATGACAACTAAAACTATTTTTTTATTAACAAAAATTAGTCTGTTCTATTTCTCTATAGTAACGTCTATCAAAGCACACCCCAAAAATACAAAAATATTACTAGTTTTATCATTCTCCCACTATTATTTTCTTCTCAATTATATAACAGAATAAACTAAAATGAAAACACTACTTTGCAATTAAAATTTAAACTTATCGGGAATTTTTACTAGACGACCAAACTTCGTCTTCACAGTCTTCATTTCATTTTCGACTGGTTGATTGGTGTGACTTTTAAGTTGATCCGCTTCTAAAGAGTAGAGTCTCTGTACTGGACGAATCAATTCTCTTACTTGAACTTTCAGGCGAACAGTTCTGACGACTCCATCTCTTCCAGGTAATAATTCGATGACTTTTCCCATTGGCCACTGCAATCGTTTTTTATCATCTCTATTAATGAGAACGATATCTCCCACATCGACTGATCTAGTCTTTCTTTGCTTGCTACGTTGAACTTAAATACTCCTTCCGGAAGCGTATGGCCAAAGATTTCCTTATACTACAAAGGTGGCGGTATTCAGCACGAATATCAAGGTCTTCTATTTTATCTATATCGGCCGTTGACGTCTCACGAATTCCTTGAACAAAATGGGCTGGAATTAGCTGCTGCAAATCTTCTCCATCTTCGGAAACATAAGTAAGTGGCCTAGAGTTTATGACTGCAGCTGCACGACACAATAAAGTTGTCATATCTTCATAGTTGACCTTACCATTACCTAAATCTCGAATTAAAAGTCTTTTAACCATCTTGATGAGAACTTCCCACCATCCACCCCACCAACAAGTAGTTGGAGGGTTAAAACGCTCACAAGTAACGTGGCGATGAATGTTACTCCAATCTAAAGCTCGAAATGCGTTGTCACTTCCACGGAAATTAGTGCCGTTGTCGCTTCAGATAATCTTAGGACGTCCACGTATACCAATAAATCGTTCAAGTGCTTGTAAAAAACAGTAAGTGCTGAGTGATGTGACTAGTTCTAAATGAATTGCTCGAAAATAAGCACACGTAAAAATAATGATCCAAGCCTTTCCTTCCTCTTTTAAATAAATTGGTCCTGCCGCATCTACTCCCGTTACATCATATGGACTACAATTAGATACTCGATAACTTGGAAGTAGTGCTGAGACGACTTCTACATTTTCTGTTGATAACGTTGACATTTTACGCACTTTGCAATAATTCTTGTAATTGTTTTTCTACTCCGTATTATCCAAAAACATTCTCTAAGTGTAGTCATTAAGATTTGTACAGCAGCGTGACAATTCTTTACGTGATTATGAGTCACCAAACTGTCCACAAATGGATGTCTTGTAGGTAAAAGAATCGGATGGGTAAAGTCGTATGTGTCATCTCTTCGTATTACCTTAGTCTTGACACGCAATAATCCATCCCCTTTCTACAATTTCTAATTTATGTTGATATTCTCTTCTAGAAAAGGACTCTTTTTGTACTTGTTTTATGATGATCTTCTCAGTTTCTTCCAATTCAAACAATGAGAGTTTAATTAAATTATTAAAACTCATGAAGACTTTTCTTGTTTTAGAACTGTACTGCTTCATCTTCTGAAAAGCTCTGTACACCCACGCAATTGTACGAATAATTTTTGTATAATCATAACTTCTGATCATGTACCACGGAAAAGAATCTTTTTGTAATGCTACATTAATACATGTGACAGCTTGCTTTTCTAAATGAACTTCCATTTGGTTTGGGATATCCTCCGCTGACGGCCAGTCAATTTCTTTAAGAAGCCACGCTGGACCTTTCCACCATTTGCACTCCAAAAATTCTGCCATTGTGCAATCACGAGAAGGAAGATCTGCCGGGTTTATTGGAAGCCGACAAATATTTCCACATATAATTTCCTCATCTATGGCAGCAAGTGTGATTGAAACGTTATTTTCAATTCCTTTTAACGTCACATTGTATGAGTTATGTTGAACCACGTCAGAAGTGATTCCACCAAAAACAATATGCTGCAAGTTTTCACAACCGATTGAAGGTAGTTTCATATTCGTTTCCAATTCCTTTTTAATGTAAGTACGTCCAACAAAACCTTACCGTCCTTTCTTTATTACAGTGGATGATCTTTGCTAAAAGTGTTTGTAGCAGAACTCCCGATGAAAACACTTGTGCTGCGTTCTCGAAGGATACATTTTCTATTTCCTTTGACCTAGACGTTCCGTTTGCAACAACTTCGCTAACAGTCTGGTTTAACTGTACTATATTGCTTCGATTTGGATAAATATTTGCATAATGTCGTTTTAAACATATAGCACACTGTACAAATGCTTCACACTTTTTGACAGAATGCCCAATCTTCAAACATTGAAAACAAGCTCCTTTTTGTTTGATTTTTTCGTGCTTCTCGTCTAAATTCTTCTTTAATGACTTGATTCATGTTGTCCCTCGCAAAAAATACACTTCTTTTTTTTTTCATTGTGGCTTATAAGTGCGTGAGCTGTAGAGACGTCTTCTGATTCGACCAAATTTACAAAACGTTTTCCTTTCTTTTCTGACTTGTTTAACCCAAATCCTTGTCTAGCAAGAGAAATCCTTTCTTCTCATTCTACTTCTTTCCTTAGAAATTCTATTAAACAATGTAAACGAGAAGATAAAATATTGTCCGGATCTTCCTCTTTCTTCGACAATAAACTTCTATGCCATGCCTTCAATGTTTCTTCAGGTAAACATGACTCAACTAATGGAAAAAGTATAGCTGCACATTTATCAGTAGTGACACCCAATGACTCCAGTGCTTGCAAATGGGATTCTAACTTGTCGTATATACTGGTAAGACTAATTTTCCCTTTTTTGTTAGCTATCTGAATTACTATCTGCAACAACTCTCGCACGTAAACTTCTACAAGTAGAGATTCCTTTCCAAACCTCATTTTGAGAGCTTGAATAATTTTATCATAATTATCAGAAGTGTGTTGGTAGCTCTTGTTCCTTTTTCCATCGATTGTACAATATAATGGATCTTGTCTTCATTCGAGAGGTCAGCATCTTGGTAAATCTTCTTGAACTGCGCCCAAAAACTAAGTCATTGTTTTAATTTTCTATTAAACTTTTGAATTTCAATTTTGGCAGCTTGTATCCTTTTTTATACCTGCCTGCAGCGTTGACACTTACAACACTACCTGTTGGAAAAGCGAGTTGATCTGAGATTGGATTGAGAAACTTATCTGCTTGATGACGTGCTCTTATGTACTTAATTCCATAGTCTTCAATTTCTTGAAACTCTTGGTCTTCGATCGCTTCCGTGGCATTATCAACAACTAACTGATCTCGAATCCGAATCTCGAATAAGCTCTAATAATTCCGCAATTCGATTTAAATCTGGAGCGTCATTTTCACTCACATTGTCAATTTCTTTTGCTAAATTTGTAATTCTCCGCCTTATAGGACCTCGTGCTTTTTTAATTACTTCCATTTTATTTTGGCTTCTAAAAACTGATGAAGGTCACAAACTGTGTATACTCCGGCTAGCGTAAGTATCACGTCGGGGTCACCAAAATGTTAAATATACGAGGCGCAACCTACCAGGTTGAAACTAATTTCGCTTCATACTATGTAACCTTTATCCAAAATAAATAACTTCCAACGTAGGAGTAATTAACGAATTTTATTTCCCAATATGACAACTAAATAGTATATTGTTATACCAGTTTTACAAGACGTATTTTGTCGCACGCATGGGTTTGAAGCACGAAGCGTAGCGACGAGTGCTTCAAAGAAATAAGTGCGACAAATTGTCTAGTAAAACAAGTATAACATACTATTTTCTATTTCGCTTCACTGAATATTTACTACTCCTATCTGGGCAAAAAAATTGCTGTGCATGGAAATTTAATTTTTACGGTTGGCAATACTAACTGAAATTTTTTCAAAGTTTAAAGTTAGGCGGCTAAAATTTTTGTACTGAATTGGTTAAAATTAATTATAAATAACTATTTAAATTAAAATTATGGATGCAAATGACTTTTCGTGTACCCCGCCAGAACTAAAACAAGTAGCTATAAGTGCGATTGACCACTTACTACCGGAAAAATCTAAAACTAAATATATTAAAGAATATAAAGGTTTTTCTAAATGGTGTGAGGAAAATAAAGTCGGTTCAATAACCGAAAACGTATTGTTGGCCTATTTCGAGATCATGGGCAGATCAAAAAAGGCATCGACAATGTGGTCGAGTTATTCGATGCTGAAGACATGTCTTTCCATTTACAAAAACATTGACATTTCAAAAAACTTAAAATTAATAGCATTTTTAAAAAGGCAGAATCAAAACTATCATTAACCGATTCGTTAATGAAGCTGATGACAATATTTTCTTTGCCATGAAGGTACATTTCAGTTTATAAAATTTTGTTTGTTAATACAGATTCATATAATTTTAGGTCATATTAATTATAGGCTATTATGGGACTTGCAGAAGGGATGAATTAACCCACATGTTAATCAACGATGTACAATTAAAAATAGACATAATCGTAGTAACTGTACCTAAAACAAAACAAATGTAACCAGAGTATTTCTAATCACAGAAGTACCTTGGATTAATATAATTAAAAAATACATTAAACTGCCACCTTCCCATGCTTCCAATAACAGATTTTTTTTAAATTATCGTTCCGGTAAATGCACGACATCTCCCATAGGGATCAACAAAATAGGAGAAATTCCTAAGAATATCACAACATTTTTAAAACTGCGTAGTCCAGAAAAATATACAGGACACTGCTTTCGCCATTCATCGGCATCAAGTATAGCAAACCAAGGTGGAGACTTACTCACAATAAAGAAGCATGGAGGCTGGAAGTCTTCAGCTGTAGCTGAGGGATATGTGGGTGCTTCTTTTAAAGAAGAAAATTGACATTGCCAACATGTTTTCAACACGAGACGAATCTGAAGCTTCTACGTCCATTGCGTGTACATCCATACACACAGATCAATATGATGTGTGGTGCTTTCTCCAGAATCAAATTCTAAAAACAGTAACAAAATTCAAGTGGAAAGAGTCGATGAAGCAGGTGTTAGGAAACAACAAAATATTATTGTGTCCGATCAATCACTACCACAGATTTATATTTCGGCTATTGAAACTTCGAAGGTGACTGTCAAAATATACAGTCACTGCCATATAAGTGAAAAATAAATAGAATGCTTGCAAAAGTATGGAATTTATTATAAAAGTCACAAATTTATAGATAAGTGCATTCATAGTTGTTCGGATAAATTAGGTTAGGATCTTGATTATTTTTGAACTTTTGTTCTTTGCTTGTTACTAAGGCGTGTTAAGTTTTTCTGTTCTTGTTCTTTGTTAAGTTTACCTGTTTTTGTTTGTTGTCAAGTTTATAACTACCACTAGCCTAAAAATATAATTTTCGTGAATATTGTTGATTCATTAAAATAAAACATACTCACTCTAAAATTATTCCGGCATAATTTTCCTTGACGAAGGAATTAAAGTAAATAATTAATTCCTTAAAAATTTTCATGTGTTTCACAAATGACATAAACAATAACATTACAGTAATAGAGATCAGTAAACATTACATTTTCAACCATTACCAACCTCAAAAAAAGAAATCACCAAAAGTAATAACGCTAGCGTAAATTTTGTGTAACTACTTTTTTGCAAAACAGTGTCACAAAATCGTCATTGTATACGCGAAATAGAAAAACTATTTTTTTATTAACAAAAGTTAGACTGTTCTATTTCTCTATAGTAACGCCTATCAAAGCACACCCCAAAAATATTACTAGTTTTATCAATCGGTTTCGTATGAAAAATTGAATAAGGAGCTTATGATCAGTTTCTAAAATTATGTTTAAACCTATTATATATTCTTGAAATTTGCCACAAGACCACGTAAGGGATAAGCTTTCCGCTCTATTTTAGCTAAACACGGCGCTTGTTTTAACAATTCCCTTATTTATTCTAACCCACTTTTTTGCGCAACATCCCATTGAAATGGAACATCGATTTCTGAGTAAACTACCTAATTCTAGGATTTGCGATTTGTTCGGAATAAACCGTACATTAAAATTGATTACCCCCACCAGTTGCATAAGTTCGCGTTTATTTTTGGAATCTTCCATATCGACTATCGCTTCTATTCTTACCGAGTCTATTGACACGCCATTATGGGTTATAATATGTCCCAAAAATGGTACCTTTTGTACCTCAAATACACATTTTTGTTTATTTAAAGTGATTCCAGAATCGTTTATTCGTTTTAACACTTCTGAAAGGATATTATTGTGGATTTTCAATGTTTCCGAGTAAATTAATACATCATGACTACACCGTTCATATTTCTCAAAATATTTGCTAATTTTTGACTAAAGTATTCGGGAGCGCATGACATCCCAAATGGGAGTCTTAAAAACTTAAATCTACCAATCGGGGTAATAAATGTAGTTAAATCCTGGCACACTTATTTTAGTGGTATCTAATAAAATCCAGAGTTACTATCCATCTTAGAAAAATACATCGCACCTTTAAACTGGGCGTGTATATTCTCTATCTTTGGAATTGGAAAATAAGACCTGATATATATATATATATATATATATATATATATATATATATTTATTTAATTGGGTATAATCGCAACAAATGGGTACTGATTCCCCTTTTGGTATTACTACTATTGGAGCTACCAATTTTGTACAATCCTCCACTGGCACAATAATTTGCAATTTGACCAGTCTTTTTAATTCAAATTCTAATTTGTTCATTAATGGTAGATGTACTACTCTCTTGGAACTGATTGTACAAATGGTTAATTTAAATTTTTTTAACTCCATTTGTCTGATGTCCATTGACAGTTTGTTAAAGAAAAGTGGCCACCAGTAGTGAACAGAGTTTCTAGATTTATTTAATCGTTTATATGGTAACACTATGTCTTTTATCTTACGTGTATTATGTTCATGTACGTTTACATTTAAATTGTAATGTGAGATGTTTGTTCTTACGAAGACCAATGATTTAAAAATGTACATTAATGGAACTGTAAGTATATTGTAATTTGAGAAATAAAGTCTTACATCAGCACGGTAGTCTATGTTTGCTAAAACCCTTACAGTTTTAGGTTTAATAGAAAAGACAGTTTTAAAATGCGTTGTGTGTCCCCACGCTAATAAACCATATAAGTATACGTGCTTTCGAATAGTGAAATGTAAGCTATTTTCTGAGCATTTGTTGGTACCGTTCTAGAGAGATTTCTGAGTACAAATATTACTTTAGACAATTTGCTAACTACTTTGACAGTGTACTGTTTCCACGACAGCCTAGGATCAAAGTGGACTCTAATATACGAAACCATTCCGGGCTATTTATTTCTGATAAAATTTTACGTAAAAGAAACATTAGTTTCTGTGTTTTATCTTCAATTTGACTTGCTTTTCAATAGTTTTGCTTTTGCTTATTATTGTGGAATCATTGGCGTACATCATATGGTATGACTCCGGACTTGATGTCGGGAAATCATTTATGAAAATAACAAACAGTAACGGGCCTAGTACCAAACCTTGTGGTACTCCAAAGTTCATATTCCTTGATGACGATGTTAAATTATTAAAATGAGTGATTTGGTTTCTGTCATTAAGATATGAATCTATTAAATTTATGCTAGTTGCTGAAACACCAAAAGTATTGAGTTTATCAAGCATAATCACGGTGTCACGTAGTCGAAGGATCATATATTGTAACACAACAGTATTCATTATATTCAAAAACAGTAAGGCAAAACAAAATAAGTAATACAAGTTATTTACTCATACATAAACTATCTTTGCAGTAATCCGTTACGTACATACTGCAGCGATAGCAAGGTCGTGGTATGGATTGTATATTATTAGGATACACTTGTGCGGTGACAATCCTGTATAAGATGTACATGTTATACGTCAGTGAAAAACATTAGTTTTCGAGTACTAAACGTCCAATTAAGATGGTGCACAAAACAATAAATGTGTTAAATTTGTCCTTTTAAAACGACGGTCTATTAAGAAACCACGCTTCCTCTATCTTCTTTTAATAGGGGCAATAAAACACAAAATTTATTGTGAGATTTTAGCGACGTTTTGTGCTGAATTGTTTATAATAAAATAAAAAACACATCAGTAACATGTCCACCAATACAAACAAATTAAGTACGATACAAACATACAACAAACGTTTTTTCTTCAGAATGTCAATTTCCCATTGAATGTATCTTCATGTGTATTTTTAAATGTCCTGCATATTTACTGCTGTAATCACACAAGTTGCATGTATATGATTTCTCTTCTGAATGAGCTCTTCTGTGACCATTCAACATCCAATTGGAGTACGCCTTGTAGTCGCACTGGGCGTAGCTAAAATTTCGTTCGCGAGAATGTATCTTTATGTGTTTTTTTAAATCATCAATGTGTTTACTGGTGTAATCACACAAAATGCATTTGTATCGTTTTTTTTTCAGAATGCACTATATTGTGACTTTTCAGATTTCCGTTGAAGTACGTCTTGTAGTCGCACTATTCGTTCGCTGGAATGTATCTTCATATGTCTTTTTAAATTACCAATGTGTTTACTGGTGTGATTACACAAATTACATGTATATGGTTTTTCTTCAGAATGGACTATTTTGTGACTTTTCAACGCCTTTTCCACTACGTCTTGTACTCGCATTGGTCGCAACTAAAATTTCGTTCGCCAGCGTGCATCTTCAAGTGTATTTTAAATAACCAATGTATTTACTTGTGTAATCACATACATTGCATTTATATGAGTTTTCTTCAGAATGAACTTTGTTACGGTCAGTTGTTAGGAAAGTATGCTCCTCAGTGGGAGTAGGGTGTGGGTTAGGAAGATCAACGTTATTCCTAAAACCTATAGAAAAAAAATTAAAAAGGTAGGGCGCCAGGTTCGAGTAACGCTGTAGAGAAGAATCTGACCCAGAACCAAAGGTTAGCAGCTAACTGTCCGCAGCAGAATATACAGAAAAAGGGACACAAATCACGAAAGAATTCGACATAAAGTCAGAGAAACCTTCACACAATATTTATTCACCCCAATACACAAACGAATTTGTGATAGTTCGCAGCATTAAATAGACACAGATATATTACGCAATTAAAAAGATATTAAAACATCTGACCTTCCACGCAGCAGTAGGAGTGTTACTCTTGCTCTCAATATTACTAACGGTTTCTGGACGAGCCTCCACCGTAGTCTGCGATTCTGACGGAGTATTCGTGGGTAGCTATTTCGGCACAGCGCCTCCAAAAGACATGAGTAGACCCACAAGAGCCGTACAAGTTGACGAAGGAACAACCGGAAGAGAATGTATTCTTAATAGGGAGACATGAACCACCCTCTCTGATGCAAAGCGTCCCCTAGCCTGAAGAATGCAGGACGTGCTTATTGAACGGTTCACGTGGAGCACAATCTTTTAGCAAATTTTTAAAATCCGACTTTATGCGGTATCATATGTTTTACCATCACTCTGATTACCCCATAAAGCGAGGAAATTCTCAGATGAAGGTTCATCTTCTCCCTCGTGAACGGTTGATTCAGGACAAGCTTTCCGGAAGCGTTAAAATACAGCGGACCAATCGTGGACAGTTTCGAGTTATCAACGACGGAAACCAATACAAAAGTTATGCCCGCGAAATTGGGTTAAGGAAGTGTATACACAGGAGGAGCGTTTACACTTTGAACGTTGCAAACTTTTTTGTGACTTTTCAACTTCCCTTTGCAGTACGTCTTGTACTCGCACTTGTCGTAGCTAAAATTTCGTTCACCCAAATGTACCTTCATAAGTTTTTAAGTTACCCTTCGTATTTACTGGTGAAATCACACAAGTTGCAAGTATATGGCCTTTCTTCAGAATGAACACTTTTGTGACGTTTCAAATTCGCTTTGGTGTACGTCTTGTAGTCACACTGGTTGCAGCTAAAACTTCATTCACCTGAATGTATTATCAAGTGCACTTTTAGGTTACCGGAACGTTTATTTATAATATAATATTTATAATAGTATATTATACACCAAGGTTGTGAAGTCTGTCATTATTGCCTTAGCACCAGTTATAGTTAGGTGCGTAGGCAGCAATAATAGACTTCAGAACCATGGAGTATATACTATTTTTTCCACTACTAGCCAAATTTAAGCCAAAAATAAAAAATAAACATTTTTCTTGTAAAAATCAAGTAGCACAGGAATGCAAATAAATCAAAAAGCATTAAAAGCTACATACGTTGATAAACCAACTGCAACTGATTCACTAAACACTTGTGTGATATATTTCACCTTCATTTTCTGAAAATTATTTGGAGTAATATGTAAATTAGTTGATTTAGGAGCCAATCGCAGCGGTTTAGATTTGTCTGACATGTAGAAATTTTAATGTCTTTCCAAGAAGCTTTTTGTTATTAAAGATTATATCGTATTTAATCAAGTTATTTTGCTCCAACTTCAATAAATAGGGGACATCGAAGAAATAATAGATTTTCTTATCGTTTACGAGAAGGTATGGTTTTTCCGGTGGTACATCTATTCTTTTAATTAGGTTTCGAAAATTTCACTACTGCCCTAACATTGGCACCCCATTGTAGTTGTAGCTTTTCTATGCAGTCTAATACTATCGACTTCAATTTGCCACCTTTGCATATCGTATTTGTAAAGATGTAGCACAAGGGTTGTTTAAATTTTTATATATAACTCTAACCATGATCACGTAGCAGTTTGAGCTGGCAAAAATTTAAAACCTACTTTAAAATTAACATATTGGGGATCATAAAATATAATTTTAGTGAAAATTGTTTGTATTCCTCTGTATATCTCCTGCTTCTTAGTGGTTTATTTTTAAGTCCACTTGGGCTGTCACAATTTGTGCTCTGCTTTCGGGAAGTAATCGTTGGGAGATGTTAACTTCAATTGAAGTGCTTTCTTTTCACGTTGCAATTTAAAAATGTTCCTCTGTAATTTTCTTTACCTAAGAGTATTTGAGCTGCAAGCTTGAGTAGTTTTGGTATAGCTAGAGATGTTAACGGGCATTTATTGCTTCGCCAATATACCTTGCATCATTTTAATATTGGGTTTCAGAAATTGACACTTGTAATTCATTTAGGAATGGCAAGTGTTCGCCACATACTCGTTAAGTTTTTAGAGTCGACATTTTTATGCAACAGATCGGACCTTCCAGATTCTGTTAACCATTCAAAACACCTACAACAAAATGTTTGTAATTTACTTAAAATTTTTCATGTAACTTAACTCGCCTGGTTAAATCTCCTTTGGCAAACCTGAAAAAACTGATTCTACTATCATATTTAATAAATAAATAAATTCAGGTTATGTATTTGCGGTTATGGGATGGGGGCGCGAATTTTAAACTAATGGCATTTTTATTCAAATAATTTTATCGTGTTAGGTAATTTTAAGCAGCAAATACGTTAAAGATAATCTCCTGGATATACAAAACTATGTTTCACTCGTTTTTGTTAAACAACTATTCTTAGATTCTCAAAAAATTGAATTTGTCCATTATTAACCTAGGTCAACAATAGAAAAATTATTAACCACGAATAGAGAAATTCATCTTCTCAGTTGGGTAGGAGACGCAATAATTGTCCACTTCACGGCTAGTAGTAGAAAAAAATTATAACCTACAAAACTGTATCAGTATTTTTCTTTTCAAAATTTTTCCTTAAAAAAATAGTTGACGCTGCCCGAATAGAACTGAACGCTTTAAAAAATCACGACATAAACGGTTTCTATGTTCTTTAACAACCAAGATCAAAAATAACAAAACAACTGCGTCGTCATTCTGACGATAATATTATTTAATACAATAAGTAACTGGCGTAATTTATACAAAAAAGATATGCCTAGAAATAGATAATTGTCTTTCTTCCTCGTAAAATATTCTAGGCTAAACTATTGGAAGATCAATGTTTCTTTAAACAAATAATACTTACCTATTTGTTTGATGTTTAATTATTTGGGAGATAGTTATTAGTGGGTAGCAATAAAATGACTCTTAAGAATGATCTATTTACTTTGCAACCACAATTATTGCATGCGAATTTAGAGATTAGATTAGATTAGAAATTAACCATAATTAAATGTAGCGTATACGCACAAGGTTATACTTTGTTTCCAAAGTATCGTCATACACATAAATGAACAAAATAATAGACGAAAATTATAGCTTTTTGAGAAAAGTTCGCCAATTTCTCGTTCGTTTGTACCACTGTTAGTTTAGTTCTAAATTTGGCCACTACTACTTTGAAATGGCGTTTTAAAATGCAGTCTTAAATGGATTTTCTTGAGTGTGTTCTATTGTGTTTAATCAAATCACTTTTCGAGGAACACCTGTAATCGCACTTATCACAGCTGAAAGGCCTTTCTCGTGAGTGTCTGTACATGTGGGTTTTCAAGTCTCCCGCATGACTAGAGCAATAATCACAAAAATTACACTTCAATGGTTTTTCTTTAGTGTGTGTTCTATTGTGCCTAATCAAAGCACTTTTCGTAGAACACCTGTAGTTGCACTTATCACAGCTGAAAGGCCTTTCTCGTGAGTGTTTGTACATGTGGGTTTTCAAGCTTCCTGCTTGACTACAGCAATAATCACAAACATCACACTTAAATGGTTTTTCTTTAGTGTGTGTTCTATTGTGCCTAATCAAAGCACTTTTCGTGGAACACCTGTAGTCGCACTTATCACAGCTGAAAGGCATTTCTCCTAAGTGTCTGTACATGTGGGTTTTCAAGTTTCCTGCATGACTACAGCAATAATCACAAACATTACACTTAAATGGTTTTTCTTTAGTGTGTGTTTTATTGTGCGTAATCAAAGCACTTTTCGTGGAACACCTGTAGTCGCACTTATCACAGCTGAAAGGCATTTCCCCTAAGTGTCTGTACATGTGGGTTTTCAAGTTTCCTGCATGACTTGAGCAATAATCACAAACATTACACTTAAATGGTTTTCTTTAGTGTGTGTTCTATTGTGCCTAATCAAAGCACTTTTCGTAGAACACCTGTAGTTGCACTTATCACAGCTGAAAGGCCTTTCTCCCAAGTGTCTGTACATGTGGGTTTTCAAGTTTCCTGCATGACTAGAGCAATAATCACAAACATTACACTTAAATGGTTTTTCTTTAGTGTGTGTTCTATTGTGCCTAATCAAAGCACTTTTCGTGGAACACCTGTAGTCGCACTTATCACAGCTGAAAGGCATTTCCCCTAAGTGTCTGTACATGTGGGTTTTCAAGTTTCCTGCATGACTTGAGCAATAATCACAAACATTACACTTAAATGGTTTTTCTTTAGTGTGTGTTTTATTGTGCGTAATCAAAGCACTTTTCGTGGAACACCTGTAGTCGCACTTATCACAGCTGAAAGGCCTTTCTCCTGAGTGTCTGTACATGTGGATCTTCAAGCTTCCCGCATGATTTGAGCAATAATTACAAACATTACACTTAAATGGTTTTTCTTTAGTGTGTGTTTTATTGTGCGTAATCAAAGCACTTTTCCTGAAACACCTGTAGTCGCACTTATCACAACAAAAAGCCTGATAATTGTAACATGTAAGTACATTTTCTTCCAATGTTACATTAAGGTGTACCTCTTCGTGGCTCTGTAATGAGGTATTATCAAATGTAGCATAACTACACAGATTGCATTTAAATAGATGAGTAAATATGTGATTAGTTAATATGTGTTTTTCGCTTGTAGTATAATTACATTGGTAGCAGTAGTATAACATATCTGATGCTGTAAACTCTTCCACGCACGTGAATATGTCTGTGTTAAATAACACACATTCATCTTTAACAATGTCTTCATTTTCATTTTTAATATCAACTTCGACAGACTCTTCTTTAATTTTTTTCAAATCATCATCGACCAGTGAAACAGAATTTGATATAAATGATTGTTGAAGGCAATCATTGTACGCAAGTGGGTTTTCATCAATGCTCAATTCCTATAATGTAATTCAAGTGTATTAAATAATTCACTAGGATACGATACACTTACTGCTTTAATGGGAAACATCAACAACCCAGGAAGTTGCATTGAATCGTAGCATTCGGAATGTAGTGCTGTTTCTTCTTTTATATTTTTACATTCCACTGTGGTATCCGCCATTATTAATGCACTAATTATTTATCTAACAATAATGATGTTTATGCAAGCAGACAAAATACCTGTTCTGTATACAAATTTCGTAGTGATTGTTGTACCTGCAAAGATACTTATTGGTATATAGGATGGTTCAAAATATGTTTATATTGTGTCGTTAATTGAAACGCAACCGTACCACAGAAAATGGGGTTTCCCCAAAAGCGTAGGCACGTTTGATGTTTGGAAGTGACCATCGCCATGTTTTTGGTAATGATTATGGCGGTAAATTTAACTTGTTGAAGTTAAAAGATGATGAAAAATTATAAAAGCAAAATAATCTGTTAACGAATGAATTTTTGCATCCCAAACGGCGTCAGTATTGATAACACATTTTATTATTTGAAAAACGTAAACCAAATGTATTAGATTGAAAATGTCATACATTATTTCTACAAATACATGCATATTTTATTATTTAAACAAAGTAAAAGTAAAGTAAAACAAAGATATATTATATTGATCACGTCATACATGTCTAAACATAGTTATTTTTCTATTTTTTTTAATTTAGAGTTTACATTAGATAGCTTCCTGTTATCAAATTTTAATAAAAAAATATTCTTAATCTTATAAATAATTTAATTAAATAAATTCTATCAAAATTGGGACACTCATTATTAAAATTAACTTTTACTAACTCCCCTTCTGGTAACAAAATATTCAAAATTAATAAAAATGTTTTTTGAGTTTATAAATATATTGTAAAAACGAATCACTAAGAGTCTTTAAACTACCATAAGTTGATATTTTTGTATCAAATGCTTTAAAATAATTTAATATGCGGTTCTAAATATTCATTTTTTTGAAAGTTGTATGCAAACGTTGCATAAATGAACAGAAAACACTTTTATAATCAAGTTTTTTATTAATAAACTGACCATTAAAAAAAAAATATTTTTTCACTACTAGCCGTGAAGTGGACAATTATTGCGTCTCCTACCCAACTGAGAAGATGAATTTCTCTATTAGTGGTTAATAATTTTTTCTATTGTTGACCTAGGTTAATAATAGACAAATTCAAAAGAGATTTAACCAGGGGAGTTAAGTTACATGAAGAATTTTAAGTAAATTACAAACATTTTGTTGTAGGTGTTTTGAATGGTTAATAGAATCTGGAAGGTCCGATTTGTTGCATAAAAATCACGATATAATAAATTCTTAAGAGATATGACATTCCCGAAGTCGAAACTCGTTTGCGCATGACGTCACCCAGCCAACACACTGTCGTCAGTTTGACGTGTATATTTGGTCATCACACGTCCAATGACGAATAGAAATTATGACCGGTTAATGTCACAGCCCAAAGACGTGATTTAGAGACGTCAAATAGGCGTCATCAATCACGTCAGTGACAGATCAGGGAAGACGTCAATAATACGTCATTTAGATGTAGTAAAAGTATTATTTAAAAACTATATATTTTATTAGTAGTGAAGTATAAACAAATCATTTCGAAATGTAAACATAATAATTGGATCAGCCAAATATGCTAATATGAAATAAAAAAATACCGCTTTAAAAATAGACGACTTACTAGATGTCAATGTCACTTGCTTGTTACATAACCCCAAAAACTTAATATGTAAAAATATTTCAAAAAGTAACTAGACGAAAATCATTTTTAACACCCCGTATAAACGCCGATAGTGGTAAAATTAGCTAAATAACTCATACAAAGGAAACTTAAGTTAAGGTAAATACATAATTATTGATAAAAGTAAAAGGGCACATAGAAATACTATGAACAGTGGCAAAATATGTTAACCAACTTCACTTCATGATTACAGCTAATTCTAGAACTTTACATATGCAACATAGGAAAACACACCAATCCCTTTTTAAATGGAAATACTACGCATTTACTTAAAATTTTATTTTGTGGCCATGTGGTCATTAGTGTCGATACATCTTTAATACAATAAATATGAAATCTCTTTGAATCAATAGGATATTTAAAAAATGATGTGTAAGAATTAAATTGTTTTCCTACAATAAAAATATTGATTCTTTCATCGATTATGATATTATGTATTTCTAGAATTAAGTGATTTTCCAAGAGACAATAACAATCTGTCTCTAAGTATGCCTTAGTTGTGAAAACAAAATCTTTAAAAACATTTTTTGTATTGTTTGCAGGCAAATTTAGGAGTTGGTCCAGAAAAATGTTGCAATTTGCAAATATTTTGCGAGAAGGCATTAAGGATTCTTCTGAAGCCGCCATTTCAATTTCTTTTAATCTTCGATGAACTTGTTGCAATGGATTACTGCGCGACATAATCAATCGTTTCAATTGGCCAAGGTAATTTTCGAATGGAAAGGTCGAAAAATTATCTAGAGCACCGAAATTTTTAACATCATCAGCCAAATGCGATAATAGATGCACATTGTAAATTAAAAATTCGAGCCCATAAATATTTTGGGAATGAGTTACAAATAATTTCAAAAATTCTTCAGCTACATGTATTCCTACGTTTTAATATGGTATTCTGAAATAAGTATCGTGATAGCAGAATGAAATAGTAAATAATGCTCATAAACAGCTAGATCAACTTTGCCATACAGAACGACTGGTCCGGTATATAGTAAAACAATCTAAATTCGGTTGCCTTCCAACGAGGTAATTCGGATAAAATACGCCCTTTTCTATTAAATTCGAGCGGTATAAACTTCTGTAAACAAATAATTCTCTCAGATATAATTTTTGAATTAACCGGGGATAGTTTGACTTTACTAGGTTTTCCAATCCAAACGTTCAATAACTTTTTCATTACCCTAAGCAAACGTTGTGCATATAATCTATCGGAAATGTACTTATAATATTAATTGGTAAAGTTAATAAGGGTGAAACACCAGAATGATGATGTTTATCGGTCTGTTCACGAAATGAAATATTATCACGTTTTTGGCAGTAATATTTTTGAAAATCACACGATTGTTATGATACTCTCCATGTTCCTCACACTTATCGCATGAAGAGTAGCCAGAATGTAGTTTTACACATTTTAGATATGCCCGTGCTGGAGAATCGCACACGAAACTGTGAATCTCTACTTTATACAATGTATTATTGAATTTTAGATCATTTTAACTAATTCCCTTAATTCTTCTAAAAATCTTCTAAAAACATTGATAGAGAATTTGGTTTTCCAACTCCTAAGAAGGAGCCAACAACAAATGGTTGGCTTTTAAAATTCTTTACAAGACCCAAAATGGGCCAAAGTTGAAGTGTGGAACTACCGAAAACAGGGAGTCCATCAATATTAAATGAAATTTTGAGTACTCTTTGATTACCTAAATTTGTTATCAATCTTAAGGATTGTAAACTAGCAGACAACCCAAAATGACAATATTCACCATTTAATAATCGTTTAACGTTTGTTACCCTTGGAGTTTTCAGTAATGTCCTGCTATCTAAAGGTAGTTCTTCGTGGAATGGCGAAAGTATATGAAGAAGAAGTGTTATTGATGTTCGAGGAATTCGTTGTGAAGTAGCCCACTTTCTCAAATTTGTAAGCAAATTATTAGGACAGTTATCATGAAGACAAGTGGTAGTCGAATTACAATTTTCCCCGAAATGAATATTTTGAATTGAATCTGAATTTTCAAAAAAAGTGCTAACATTGTCACTATTGTCTAAGTTTTGAAAAGGTAAGCTGTGATCTTCGTTGGAAGATAAAGATACGAACTCCTCATTATTAGAATGCTCGTTATTAATTATATTAAAATTACTAATTGAAGAAGAATCAACAGTTGAACTGACAGTAGGGACTGACTGATTATTAAAATTAAGTTGGTTAACAGATTTTGCCACCCTTCTGTACAATTGTCTCTTACTTACTACACCATCTCTCTGTTTACGAGTTAATATTAATATAATTAATTAATTAAAGTTACGAATGACACCGGTGTAGTTGAGTGTTTTGGTTATCCGCAGTGATAAGTCAATACAAGGTGAATCATCTGCATTATTACATAATCACTAATTGTATCTTTAACTGATTACGGTGCTGCGTTGAATTGAGAATAATTCATATCAAAAGGCAACTGATTATCTAATAATTAACGCAATAAATTTTTATCGGTGGTTTCAACGTGTAAAATTGCAATTCGAGTTGTGTGTTGCCTAATATAGGCGCGTTTTAGCATTAATATTCTCTTATTTGGTTTTGAAAATAGTTCGGAATGCCGATAACTGATAAAATGACGTCCTTCGAAGAAAAGTTTCTTGCACTATCCGAAAAATTTGAAGGCCAGATTACTGGTGAATTTCAAAATATAAAACAGCAGTTTACTAATTTTAAATCTGAAGTTCTTGATTGTATCGGTAACCTAAAGGAACTGGTCAAAAATCTAAGTTACAGAATTGAGGAAAACGAAGCTCAATCTAGGAAAAACTGTCTGATCATAAATGGTATTAAGGAAGTAAAAAATGAAGACTTAGTGGTAACCTGTTTAAACTTTTTTAAGGAACATTTAAAAGTAGAGTTAACAGTTAGTATGATCTGTAACTGTCATCGTTTAGGGAACGCAAGTGCGAAAACTGCGAAGACACGTGCAATTTTCATAAAATTTGCTACCTATTTGGCAAAGAAAGGCGTGTGGGAAAACAAAAAGATTTTAAAGAACAAGCCATTCTTTATAAGTGAATCTCTGACCAAAATAAGAGCCGACATATTTAAACGCTCAAAAGAGTCCTTTGGAAAGAATTGTGTTTGGACATTTAATGGTAAAATAATTGTGTTATTGCCTAATGGTAATAAACGTGCTATAACTTGTGAAGATGAATTTAAGGATACCATAAAACTGCTAAATAATGAAAAAGAAGGAGCTATAAAGAAGAATACTGGATATTATACTAGGCAAACAAAGCTATCAGTGGTGGTGCTACTAGTCTGCTGTCTGATAAGTAATATACCCTACTACACGTTTTTTTTTGTTTTTGCGTAAATTCTACTAATTATTTTGTATTCTGTTTAAATGATATTTGCATTCGTATAACATTTTGTACAATCTCTTAATGTAATACAGTAGGTTTAAGTCTGTTTTTTTTATTTTATCTTTTTGTTTTTCAATCCTTTTGTTTGTAGAAAGATACAATTATTTGACAATTATATACATACTATAGGATTCACCATTTTATGTTTTTTTAAAGTCAATGTATAGATTCGCGGTATAACCTGCTTAATTCATTGGTGGATTGCATAATACCTCGTTTTTCGCGTACTTTGTTTCCAATTCATTTACAGATTTACTACATAGTTGCATACATTTGAATTTCTGTAGCTACCTCTGTGCTTTAACCTTATTATAAAAGAACACATTATTAGTTTTTTACTATATAGATTCTACTTGCACAAGTCAGTTAATTTAACTGAATTAAATGTACAGAAAATACTTTTTTAGTTCATACTTTTGCCCTAGCAGAAAGGCAATTTAAACTTAACACTAAAAGTAGAAGGTTTCTATTACTTGTAGTAATATTTATCGGAAATGATGATAATTGCTACAAATTCTTAAAACAAAAAAACTTGATTTTTAATAAACGCTGCAGTTGAAGAATATAATTTATTAACCTTTGTAATCGTACCTACATACTGCACTGGACAATTCCAAATTGGAATCAATAATAATCTGAACATGAAAAAAAAATTTTTATTTACTAAGTACTTTATAATAAGATACAATAGGTACATACATATAAAAAAAAAGTATACTATATTTGTAAATAATAAAAGAGGTGGCAATTCTAAATCAGTTTCACGTCATTTGTATAAAATAGGTATCAACCTCTAAACAAAACTTATATATTACGTAACATGATATACTTAATATTATTTATTACATGTCTCGTACAAGGAAACTGATCATACATTTCAGTAATCTTTAATAACTGTTGTTGATTGGTATCTTTTATGTGAAAAGCGTTGAAATGATCATCAAAATATATACTTTCCATTAAATTTAAAACAAAATAGAATGAATCCTTTAAGAACACAATATTCTGAATTTCACCAAAACAAAAATCTGTATCGTCCTTAGAACTTAAAAGTAATATTGCATTAGTTTTGTATAAAATTCCTTTGAAGTCCACCCATGCAGTACTACTAATCAAATTATTTTGAGGGAGCCTTACAGGTATTTTAGAAATGTCAAAATTAGTTTCTAGCGGCCCATGCTTCAAATGTGTTTTTACATTGTAATCGTTTTGTAAATAATTACCCATCTGTAATTGATTTTTAAATGCTAACGTGTATGGTACATTTATTTTGAACTACAATTATTAGAAGTAACTTTTAACTGTCTATGCTTAGATTCAAATCTCATTGTCGAAAGATTTATTAGAGGAACTGACATACGCAGAACTTCGCTATAATGTAACATATGGTGGTGTTTGGGCTTCAAATTTTCTTCAGGAAATAGATTTACAAAAGTGACATGGTGTTCATAAATTAAAGAGTCTAACAAGAAATAACTATTTTTGTGTAAACTTCTAGCAGTTACAATGTTAACAATTTTGTACAATAACAAATATAAATTCCAAAATGTGTCATTAGGTGGAATTAAATGTCCAATCATCAATCCAAAGTATCTAAAAAAAATCCACATTTCTGATGCAGACATTTTAATCTTATTATTTTTTTCTAAATATGTATGATTCAATAAAGGTGGTTTATTGTTGGTGTCCATGTATCCGTAGTCAAAATACATTATTCTATCATTTAAATATTCTAAAGTGAACAATTGATATTCATAAACATACTTTTTTATTATCAACAGTAGCTCGAAACCACAAACACCTTCAAACAAGTCGTGCATGATATCTACATAAAAGTTTTTAGTTAAATGAAAGCTATCTAATCCATTAAAGATACATGGTTCTTTTATTCCAGTTTGTGCTACACTCTTTTTTGTACATCTAAATCGTACGATTCTTTTGTTCTGAGAAACTGTTTATCCACATAGCACAGTCTTTTTCCGTATTTTTATCTACCTTACAAAATCTACATCCAAAGTTTGCTAAAAAATTTTCAGTTAGCCCTAATAGGCTGTGAACTCCTAAATTATCACCGGCTACCAACTGAAGTGAAAAATATATTTGCTTTCTTCCAGATTCAAGGGCGATCATAATGCCTTTATTTTCAAGGTAACTTAATTCATCAATTAAAGCTTTAAAAACAGCTTTATTTCCAAATAAAGAACGATAATTACTTTTAAAAAGCATTATTAATAAAATCGAATCTAATTTTGAAGCCATTTCTGGAGGTAAAATGGTAAATATGCATATACAGCTCCTAATTTTTGAGACCCAGCGCGAGATCCTAAAGCATTACCAGTTTCAAAATCATCAAAATAGATCATTATAGGAAATACGATTTTTTGCCAAAATGCATTTTAGTTTCTTTCCATTTTAAACCATTAATAAAATTTGTTACTATGTCATCATCTTTTGTTATATCTGTAATATAGTCACTAATCCCTTCAAAAAATCCTGAACGTTCAAATATTTTTTTAGTGTATGCCTTAACCCACTGAACACGCTACCTCCATGAAACGTTTCCAAATGTTCCATAAGGGTTACAAATGAAACATTTCTAAAAACATCTAAGACACATTACCGATACATTTCTTTCGAAAGCGAATAAATGGTAATGTGTAATAAACGTTTCAATTGATATGTTACATAAAGTACAAAGCATACTCGTTTCAATGTGAATGTTTTAGATATGTATTTAAAAATATATTTCTGTAACGTATTTTTGAATGTGATAGCGTATAACATTTTAGAAACGTTAAAAATGTGATGTTTCGATTGCAACAAAATGGTAATGTTTCAAAGTTAATGTTACAGAGTTGTGTTTAGTGATGTGGTATCAGAAACCTTATCACTTGAAACATCTCGTAAGTAACTAAACATAGCCTATGCAAAGAGAATGTTATAGATATGAATCCAAAAATACGTATCTGTGATGTATTTTTAGAATGTGATAGCGTATAACATTTCAGAGACGTTAAAAATGTGATATTTCGTGTGAACCAAAATAGTCATGTTTCAAAGTTAACGTTACTGAGTTGTGTTTAGTGGCGTCGTATCAGAAACCTTATCACTTGAAACATCTCGTAAGAAACTAAACATACCTGTTGCAATGTGAATGTTTTAGAAATGAATCCAAAAATACATCTCTGTGATGTATCTTTTAGAATGTGATAGCGTATAACATTTCAGAGACGTTAAAAATGTGATATTTCGTGTGAACCAAAATAGTCATGTTTCAAAGTTAACGTTACTGAGTTGTGTTTAGTGGTGTCGTATCAGAAACCTTATCACTTGAAACATCTCGTAAGAAACTAAACATACCTGTTGCAATGTGAATGTTTTAGAAATGAATCCAAAAATACGTATCTGTGATGTATTTTTTAGAATGTGATAGCGTATAACATTTCAGAGACGTTAAAAATGTGATATTTCGTGTGAACCAAAATAGTCATGTTTCAAAGTTAACGTTACTGAGTTGTGTTTAGTGGCGTCGTATCAGAAACCTTATCACTTGAAACATCTCGTAAGAAACTAAACATACCTGTTGCAATGTGAATGTTTTAGAAATGAATCCAAAAATACATCTCTGTGATGTATCTTTTAGAATGTGATAGCGTATAACATTTCAGAGACGTTAAAAATGTGATATTTCGTGTGAACCAAAATAGTCATGTTTCAAAGTTAACGTTACTGAGTTGTGTTTAGTGGCGTCGTATCAGAAACCTTATCACTTGAAACATCTCGTAAGAAACTAAACATACCTGTTGCAATGTGAATGTTTTAGAAATGAATCCAAAAATACATCTCTGTGATGTATCTTTTAGAATGTGATAGCGTATAACATTTCAGAGACGTTAAAAATGTGATATTTCGTGTGAACCAAAATAGTCATGTTTCAAAGTTAACGTTACTGAGTTGTGTTTAGTGGTGTCGTATCAGAAACCTTATCACTTGAAACATCTCGTAAGAAACTAAACATACCTGTTGCAATGTGAATGTTTTAGAAATGAATCCAAAAATACGTATCTGTGATGTATTTTTTAGAATGTGATAGCGTATAACATTTCAGAGACGTTAAAAATGTGATATTTCGTGTGAACCAAAATAGACATGTTTCAAAGTTAACGTTACTGAGTTGTGTTTAGTGGCGTCGTATCAGAAACCTTACCACTTGAAACATCTCGTAAGAAACTAAACATACCTGTTGCAATGTGAATGTTTTAGAAATGAATCCAAAAATACGTATCTGTGATGTATTTTTTAGAATGTGATAGCGTATAACATTTCAGAGACGTTAAAAATGTGATATTTCGTGTGAACCAAAATAGTCATGTTTCAAAGTTAACGTTACTGAGTTGTGTTTAGTGGCGTCGTATCAGAAACCTTATCACTTGAAACATCTCGTAAGAAACTAAACATACCTGTTGCAATGTGAATGTTTTAGAAATGAATCCAAAAATACGTATCTGTGATGTATTATTTAGAATGTGATAGCGTATAACATTTCAGAGACGTTAAAAATGTGATATTTCGTGTGAACCAAAATAGTCATGTTTCAAAGTTAACGTTACTGAGTTGTGTTTAGTGGTGTCGTATCAGAAACCTTATCACTTGAAACATCTCGTAAGAAACTAAACATACCTGTTGCAATGTGAATGTTTTAGAAATGAATCCAAAAATACATCTCTGTGATGTATCTTTTAGAATGTGATAGCGTATAACATTTCAGAGACGTTAAAAATGTGATATTTCGTGTGAACCAAAATAGTCATGTTTCAAAGTTAACGTTACTGAGTTGTGTTTAGTGGTGTCGTATCAGAAACCTTATCACTTGAAACATCTCGTAAGAAACTAAACATACCTGTTGCAATGTGAATGTTTTAGAAATGAATCCAAAAATACGTATCTGTGATGTATTTTTTAGAATGTGATAGCGTATAACATTTCAGAGACGTTAAAAATGTGATATTTCGTGTGAACCAAAATAGTCATGTTTCAAAGTTAACGTTACTGAGTTGTGTTTAGTGGCGTCGTATCAGAAACCTTATCACTTGAAACATCTCGTAAGAAACTAAACATACCTGTTGCAATGTGAATGTTTTAGAAATGAATCCAAAAATACGTATCTGTGATGTATCTTTTAGAATGTGATAGCGTATAACATTTCAGAGACGTTAAAAATGTGATATTTCGTGTGAACCAAAATAGTCATGTTTCAAAGTTAACGTTACTGAGTTGTGTTTAGTGGCGTCGTATCAGAAACCTTATCACTTGAAACATCTCGTAAGAAACTAAACATACCTGTTGCAATGTGAATGTTTTAGAAATGAATCCAAAAATACGTATCTGTGATGTATTTTTTAGAATGTGATAGCGTATAACATTTCAGAGACGTTAAAAATGTGATATTTCGTGTGAACCAAAATAGTCATGTTTCAAAGTTAACGTTACTGAGTTGTGTTTAGTGGCGTCGTATCAGAAACCTTATCACTTGAAACATCTCGTAAGAAACTAAACATACCTGTTGCAATGTGAATGTTTTAGAAATGAATCCAAAAATACATCTCTGTGATGTATCTTTTAGAATGTGATAGCGTATAACATTTCAGAGACGTTAAAAATGTGATATTTCGTGTGAACCAAAATAGTCATGTTTCAAAGTTAACGTTACTGAGTTGTGTTTAGTGGTGTCGTATCAGAAACCTTATCACTTGAAACATCTCGTAAGAAACTAAACATACCTGTTGCAATGTGAATGTTTTAGAAATGAATCCAAAAATACGTATCTGTGATGTATTTTTAGAATGTGATAGCGTATAACATTTCAGAGACGTTAAAAATGTGATATTTCGTGTGAACCAAAATAGTCATGTTTCAAAGTTAACGTTACTGAGTTGTGTTTAGTGGCGTCGTATCAGAAACCTTATCACTTGAAACATCTCGTAAGAAACTAAACATACCTGTTGCAATGTGAATGTTTTAGAAATGAATCCAAAAATACGTATCTGTGATGTATTTTTTAGAATGTGATAGCGTATAACATTTCAGAGACGTTAAAAATGTGATATTTCGTGTGAACCAAAATAGTCATGTTTCAAAGTTAACGTTACTGAGTTGTGTTTAGTGGCGTCGTATCAGAAACCTTATCACTTGAAACATCTCGTAAGAAACTAAACATACCTGTTGCAATGTGAATGTTTTAGAAATGAATCCAAAAATACGTATCTGTGATGTATTTTTTAGAATGTGATAGCGTATAACATTTCAGAGACGTTAAAAATGTGATATTTCGTGTGAACCAAAATAGTCATGTTTCAAAGTTAACGTTACTGAGTTGTGTTTAGTGGCGTCGTATCAGAAACCTTATCACTTGAAACATCTCGTAAGAAACTAAACATACCTGTTGCAATGTGAATGTTTTAGAAATGAATCCAAAAATACATATCTGTGATGTATCTTTTAGAATGTGATAGCGTATAACATTTCAGAGACGTTAAAAATGTGATATTTCGTGTGAACCAAAATAGTCATGTTTCAAAGTTAACGTTACTGAGTTGTGTTTAGTGGTGTCGTATCAGAAACCTTATCACTTGAAACATCTCGTAAGAGACTAAACATACCCGTTGCAATGAGAATATGATTTAGATATGAATCCAAAAATACATCTCTCTGAGATGTGTAATATGTGGGGATATGTAAAATCTAAAATTTATAAAGATAAACCGGACAGTTTAGAACAATTGCAAGAAAGAATCAGAGGGACAATACGTGAATTTACAGAGGAGACATTACACATAATGTACTTCAAGAACATTTAATTTAACCCACATTTCCTTTTCTAACATTTTTAGTCTCAAAAAGTGTTTACTAACACTTTTTATGTTTGAAAACTAATTTCGAAAAACTGAATTTTTATTAATTTGTTCAACTTCAATGCTTTTTCTTTATGGAACCTGTGAACATTTGGACATTTCTAGATATAAAATCACTACATCTTTCATTTTCTATAAAAAAACTAGAGTTACTATTTAAAAAAAAATTGCAATACCGTCACTGATGAAAAACAAAAAACCATCGAAACAAAATTTCATAAGTAAAGTTTGTTTTTAAAAAACAAAATCGAAAGTGTCCGAGGATTTTGCTGAAAAGTCAACCGTTTTTTTTTAATGAATTTACTTATGACTTTTGACTCGCACGTATAATTATATTTTGTATGAACTCATCTCTAATATTTGTATTCTATTCAATTTTACTAATCATATGCATCGATTATAAAAATATATTAATTATGCAAATTATACTTATTTCTATCAACATCGACTAAAAAAATTTCATGGGGCTCAAAGGATCCCCAGAATTTGCAAAGATACCATACGGGTGAATACCTCTGCCAATTTCAAATTTTACAACAGTGGTCGACACCAAGGAATGGCTCACTTCCATTGACGTCACAATATGGCCGTCAAACAGCTGTTCATGGGGTAAACAAAGCAATCTTTCACATATGTTATACAGATCTTCGTGTCAAAATTTATTGTTAAGAGTGTATTTAGTTGTAAAACGTGTTTGTTAGTGTTTTAATTAATTAATCTTAAGTGTAAATAATTAAGTTATCCAAAACAATATAATTATTAAAAATGGGAAGTGAATATTTTAAAAATCTGTCTGATGAAAATAAGGTGAGGTATCTAGAAAAAATTAAATTAATAGAAGAGTTGGACCCTTACTATCTGACCACTGGGGATTTCACCAATGATTTTGACAATTTGCCTAAAATAACAAAGGACGACATCAGTGAATATTTGTTATTTCGAGCTAGTCCATTTACCCAGAAGGAAATAAAGTCTTATAAAAGTTTGACAGCATTTGCTCAAGTGGTGTGTAACTGGGTTAAAGACTTAAAAACATTAAAGATCAAAGATAAATATTTGTACTTAGGAAAGGTACGTAGAATTTGTAATGACGTATTGATTTATTGAAAGTGTCTCACTGTTTTTATCATTTGCAGGTTCTCCATTCAGAAAGGCTGAATGAGATGCCATTAAGACCTTGGATTATTATTAATTCAAAATCAAAATTTTAGCAGCACATTGTGACTGTAAAGCGGGGCTCGGAGAAGTGTGTACCCATGTCGCTGCAGTACTTTATTCAGTTTTAGAGACTACCAAAGAGTCTGTTACAGACAGGCTGGCGTATTGGATTACTCAGGACAAAGTAACATCCACTTGTCTGTAGAAGAAATAGATTTTCGGACTCCTATTTCGTTATGGAAAAAGTCCACAAAAACTATTACTCCAACTATATCTTCAAAAAATTAAGATGTGCTATCAAAGGAGCAAGTAATTCAATTTCTTAGAGAATATAAGGAAGTTGCTTTTGAAACGGCGTTACATAGAATTCTAAAGTCATTTACTAAAGCTACATCAAGTTCTGAAACAGGTAAATAGTTTGAATTAATTTTAAAATGTATCTAGTACTAAAAGATAATTGCTTATAAAAATAAATAAGTAATTTAAATATTTATGACCGGTCGCACCAACACAACTTGAAACTCGATTGAAACTTAAACTATGCGAATTCAACTGTTAAAGCCACAATGATCGCTATTAATCATTGCTTAAATTTAAGTCCTGCTGGTGTAACCACTTTATGTTCAATTTGAAATTATAGTTCCGAACATTTTGTCAGATTACCCTGACATTAATGAATGATGAAACAATTTTGCAAAGTCTGATAAAGTGGCTTAAAAACATAAGACAACAATTAACGTTTCATAGCCATTATCATAAAAAGAAGACCAACAAATATAGAGTAAAATTGTTTCATTAAAATATATAGAGTGTACAACAATCTGCATTGAGGTTCATAATGTGTATTTCTAACATGGCAGTACAGTTATGTAGGTACACATTCTGAAGGTGGATCAGGACCGTCAGGAATATTACATTCTTCTGAAAATCTATTACAAGCATTAAAATCCAATTTATATTCATTAGTTAATATCAAATTACCATCAATGTCATTATTCCCAGAAGAATTGGACTACTATCAAACAAATATTGCAGTTACCCTCGAAAAGGCATTAAATATAGCCACAACCACTATGGGACAAAACAATGAAATGTGGATGAAAGAAAGGAGATGTAGGATTACAGCATCAACATGCTACAGCTTATATACGTATTGCAAAAATAAAAATCCAGATTGGAATACTAAACCCCATCTTTAAAGGCAACATATACACTGAACACGGTAAAAATATGAACATTTTGCAAGACTGAAGTATGAGCATCAGTTTGGTACAATCGAAAAGATGGGTCTTGTAATTAATCAATCAATTCCATGGATTGCCTGCAGCCCCGATGGGTTGAAGATATTCCATGGCCATTTGTATAAGTTGATTGAATTTAAATGTCCAGTAGCAGGTGCTACTCAAGGTATACCACAATTTATAAATTGTTTGCCATATGTGAAGTACGTTGAGGGTGAACCTTTTCCGTATTTTTTAACAAAAGCATATGTACTATGCACAGATTCAATTATCAATGGCAATATTAAGTATAAGTTTGTGTGATTTTGTTATTTATAGTAGCTTTACGAATGAAATCCTTGTGATACAAATAGAAAGAGACGAGGAATTTATTAGTTTATTAATAACAAAACTACATTATGTATATTTTACGTATTATTTAAGAAAACTTTACAAACTTAAGGCTGTAATGCGTCTAATATCGAGTTTTGTTCAATAGCTTCAAGCAACCTCCTACGCATTTTGGTTATTATGAGTTTAATGTCAAAATTATTAAATCAAAAATTCATTCACTTTTTCCTTAAAAAAAAGTTCTTATGCAAGTTGGTTGCTAGAGGTATAACAATTATAAAGTTGTAAAAATTATAAATATATTATAGAATAGACATTTCATTAAATACACACAGGACAAAGTTTTCAAATAATTGTGACGTTAGAGAACTAAATAAAATTACCAATGTCATTTTTACATTAGCTATATGTCATTTATAGATTTTACATTCCCAATAGTTATAGAGTACATTACAAACCAACTTTCGTAAATGTTAAGAACCTTCTTACAGCCTAAATTCGATAAAATACAAATTATATATACTAGTAATAAAATATTACATTAAATATGTGTTTTCATTACTAAGTTCATACTGAACGACAGAAGGACATAAGTTAGTTAAAGAACTTGTCACTGTTATTATTTGGTCTATTACAGGAGTACTTAAATTTAAATTATTTTTTTACTGTAGTAATAGGAAGTAAATTATGCAAAATCCTATACTTTCTTCGGACTGCTCCAATGACTCTTTCTACATGAATCCGAACACTGGATAGATTTCTGCTTCTTTCAATTGCAATTGGGTCTAATTGTTTTTATTTTTACAAAATCAGGCGTCCTAACTTCTGCTAGTCGGAATTTGACGACATCATGAATTAAAACCTCTATCAGCCAGCACTAAATCACCTGGAGAAAGATTATTAAAAATGCCGCATTTTCAGTGATCATTCTGTCACTATTACGACCACCATATGCCTTAGAAATAAATGTTATTGCCCCTTGAGGGCATACTCCTATTAAAATTTTATGGTATTAGTATGTTTATAGTTTGACCACGTAGCTGCTTGAGCTTTCAAATTTTTGGTTTTTCAATCCTTACTTCAAAGCAATCTATGATTACAGTTACCTTATTTCCAAACTGTTTTTAAAGCATGGTGGCATGGTTGCATGAAGCTTGTTCTCTATCAGGCCATATTATAAAGTGCTTCAAATACTTGTACATGGTATCTAAGCATTTATAAAATACCCTTGAGGCTGTCTGGACGCTCACATTAAATCTATATGCAAGATCTGAAAACATCAAATCTAGTCGAAGATGCATCATAGTGAGTATGAATTGTTGAAAAGGCGTCATCGACTTTATAGGGCTGATATCTTCTTCAATTAAACTAAAAATTTTCATTAGGGCATTAAATGTAATGGGATACCTGTAAAAATCTAGTTTTTCGATCATTATTGATGAAAGTAGCTTCAGTAATTGTAACTGCTATAATTTGATTTCTGCATTTATAAAGTTGGTCTTGCAAATAAACTATTTCTTCAGAGAGCTTTACATAATTATCCATGTGCCCATAATCTAAATTTGTACAAATTTAGATGGATTGGTCGCATTCTCTATTAATTCAATGGTACCTAACGCCAATGATGTTTCATCTTTATCTTGTTTTGAGTCAATAACTTCTGGGACCTGTAACAAAATACCATGTCAGTATCAATGATGGGCATAACAATTGTATTGTACCTTTTCTGATTTTTCTATAAACGCCTTAGATTCTCTTCGTTTAGCACGAGCATACCTTTCTAAACTAACGTGTGGATTTAATTTACATGTTTATATCCCATTTTTAAATGTGGTACATAATCTGATTGTTGTCATCACCAAGTGATGCTGGCTTTCCTGTATTATATATGTATAAAATTAATAATTCACTAACAAATGTAGCACATACCAGATAAGAAATGATCGGAGCATATTTTCATATATTTTATTTTTGATTCTGTTAAATCACTGCGATGTAGTGATTGTAACCACATCTGACGTCTTCTAACGCGTTCCTCTATTACCCGCCCTCTATTATCTTTTACAGATGGAAGTGCAAAATAATGTTTTTCCAGTCCCTCATGCTATTGTTGCTACAACCAACAACCGCACAATGATGTGGCACTGTTTAAACAAATTATTAAAAATGCATAAAGCAACGCTACATTTCATCTATCCTTACTTTTTGGCACAAATAAATAACCAATTATCTTCGCAAATAACACTTCTGTTAAAACATATGCACAGGTGAAAACATATAAAAAACCATCTGTCAAACTTTGTTTACCCCAACAGCAGACATGTTGTTTCTCCTTCTACTACTCTGTGACGTCATATGGAAATGACCTATTGTAGTTGGAACTTTCAAGAAAGAGAGCGAAGAGCAAGTAGGGGGATATGGTGCGGCGTATAGATACGGCAATGTGAAAGAAAATAATTAACAAGGGGAAAAGATATTTCTATTGTAAGTACTAATTATTCGTTCTTATAGTGTCAGTTGATTTAAGTGTCGTAATTATGAATTCTGAGAAGGATAAGGCTACTATAAGCTAGAGCTTCTACTAGCCAAAATTCCAGAAATGTGGTGAGTACTTATTAATTATTAAATTAAATGTTGTTTTGACTTATTGGTATACCGACTTTTATTAAATTGGATGTTTGCTTTTATATACCCAAGCATGTTGTGCATATTTTAGAAGATAAAAAACAATTTTTGTAACACCCTTGTGAGTTTATTTAAAATGTTATATTGCGTCCGTGAAGTTGGCCTCTCAGATTCCCGAATTTATTTATTCAATTTGATGTATATATATATATATATATATATATATATATATATATTAGCAACTTTGCCGACAGGTATGTAAAGCAGTTACATAGTCGATTCTTTAATAATTATAGCCAACCTAACAGTTGGCAAGTATAAAAATTTCGAATCGCCTGCAGTAAAGTACGCAAGAGGTTGTACAATAGCAAACAAACACTGAGAATCACCCGACAGCTGTTTCGTCCTTTTAGGACTCATCGGGAGTGAGAGAACTCGAGTGTAAGTTCACTATTGTACAAACGCGCGCTGTCGACTATATGCCCTACTGGAGGGATCACAATATTTAAATGATAAGTTTTTCGACATCTAGTGTCGACTCGTGAAAGCGTTCACGTACGAAAATGTTAGCAACTTTGCCGACAGGTATGTAAAGCAGTTACATAGTCGATTCTTTATAATTATAGCCAACCTAACAGTTGGCAAGTATAAAAATTTCGAATCGCCTGCAGTAAAGTACGCAAGAGGTTGTACAATAGCAAACAAACACTGACAATCACCTGACAGCTGTTTCGTCCTTTGGGACTCATCGGGGAGTGAGAGAACTCGAGTGTAAGTTCACTATTGTACAAACGCGCGCTGTCGACTATATGCCCTACTGGAGGGATTACAATATTTAAATGATAAGTTTTTTTGACATCTAGTGTCGACTCGTGAAAGCGTTCACGTACGAAAATGTTAGCAACTTTGCCGACAGGTATGTAAAGCAGTTACATAGTCGATTCTTTAATAATTATAGCCAACCTAACAGTTGGCAAGTATAAAAATTTCGAATCGCCTGCAGTAAAAGTACGCAAGAGGTTGTACAATAGCAAACAAACACTGAGAATCACCCGACAGCTGTTTCGTCCTGTTGGGACTCATCGGGAGTGAGAGAACTCGAGTGTAAGTTCACTATTGTACAAACGCGCGCTGTCGACTATATGCCCTACTGGAGGGATCACAATATTTAAATGATAAGTTTTTCGACATCTAGTGTCGACTCGTGAAAGCGTTCACGTACGAAAATGTTAGCAACTTTGCCGACAGGTATGTAAAGCAGTTACATAGTCGATTCTTTAATAATTATAGCCAACCTAACAGTTGGCAAGTATAAAAATTTCGAATCGCCTGCAGTAAAGTACGCAAGAGGTTGTACAATAGCAAACAAACACCTGACAGCTGTTTCGTCCTTTTGGGACTCATCGGGAGTGAGAGAACTCGAGTGTAAGTTCACTATTGTACAAACGCGCGCTGTCGACTATATGCCCTACTGGAGGGATCACAATATTTAAATGATAAGTTTTCGACATCTAGTGTCGACTCGTGAAAGCGTTCACGTACGAAAATGTTAGCAACTTTGCCGACAGGTATGTAAAGCAGTTACATAGTCGATTCTTTAATAATTATAGCCAACCTAACAGTTGGCAAGTATAAAATTTCGAATCGCCTGCAGTAAAGTACGCAAGAGGTTGTACAATAGCAAACAAACACTGACAATCACCCGACAGCTGTTTCGTCCTGTTGGGACTCATCGGGAGTGAGAGAACTCGAGTGTAAGTTCACTATTGTACAAACGCGCGCTGTCGACTATATGCCCTACTGGAGGGATCACAATATTTAAATGATAAGTTTTTCGACATCTAGTGTCGACTCGTGAAAGCGTTCACGTACGAAAATGTTAGCAACTTTGCCGACAGGTATGTAAAGCAGTTACATAGTCGATTCTTTAATAATTATAGCCAACCTAACAGTTGGCAAGTATAAAAATTTCGAATCGCCTGCAGTAAAGTACGCAAGAGGTTGTGCCAATAGCAAACAAACACTGACAGCTGTTTCGTCCTTTTGGGACTCATCGGGAGTGAGAGAACTCGAGTGTAAGTTCACTATTGTACAAACGCGCGCTGTCGACTATATGCCCTACTGGAGGGATCACAATATTTAAATGATAAGTTTTTCGTCATCTAGTGTCGACTCGTGAAAGCGTTCACGTACGAAAATGTTAGCAACTTTGCCGACAGGTATGTAAAGCAGTTACATAGTCGATTCTTTAATAATTATAGCCAACTGTTAGGTTGTTTGTCAGTGTTTGTTTGCTATTGTACAACCTCTTGCGTACTTTACTGCAGGCGATTCGAAATTTTATACTTGCCAACCGTTAGGTTGGCTATAATTATTAAAGAATCGACTATGTAACTGCTTTACATACCTGTCGGCAAATTTGCTAACATTTACGTACGTGAACGTTTTCACGAGTCGACACTAGATGTCGAAAACCTTATCGTTTATATATATATATATATATATATATATATATATATTTAGCATTGATTCTAAAGTAATAATAATAGTAGTTTAATATTAAAACATTTGTTTTGAATTGAAAAATGATTAAGATTTGTAGTAAAGGTTTCTATTCAAATTGAAAATAAATTAAGAATATAAAATTAATTTAGATATCTAAAAAACCGACCAGAATTTATTTTAAGAAGCAATTAAAATATTTCATGTAAATAAAATTTCAAGGGTATAAATTAAGTGTGGGATAGAAATATTGTTTATAAATTCATTTCCGTTTGAAAAAAATAAATGATACTGATACACGCAATGCTTGTGGACGTGATCAAAAGCGCAAGTTGGTGTCGAGACATCGTGGCGACATTATTGATCAAAAGTGCATGAGAATGTAAATTAAGCAGTTCCATGTATTTAAAAAAAGAATTTTAACTTTAACAAATTTTATCCCAACACTCAAAGGCGAACGCATGTACAGTTTCAACTGACAGTTTGAACTGAACAGTTTAACTGTACAGTTTAACCTCTACGTGTGTTGGTATTTCATTCTCAGTTCAACTCGACTGTACAGTTAAACGAGCACAAATGAAATTTCAATTATTTAAACTGAAAGGTTTAACTGATTGTTGCGTGTGTGGGGGTTCAACTGTACAGTTCTCAGTTGGGTTTTGAGTTCTTTGTTTTAACAATATAATTTTCGCTGCGTTAAAAGATGTCGCGTAATAAATCAAACCCAGTGATTGTAGATTTTATTGCAATTTACCGATCAGAGCCTTGTCTGTGGCAAGTAAAGAGTCATGACTATCATGACCGTACGAAGAAGGATGCTGCATATGCCAAATTGGCAAAGAAGTTGGACGAAGTTGAACCTGGTGCTAAAAGAAGTCCGTCATCAGTAAAATTAATAGTTTGATATGTGCGTTTCGCAAAGAGAAAAGAAAGTTGAGGCGTCAAAGAAGTCTGGAGCATCAACGGACAGCATATACAAGCCGGTACTTTGGTATTACGATCTGTTAGATTTCTTGCAAGACCAAGATACCCCGAGGATGTCAAGTTCAAATCTGGACAGTGAAACTGACGAGGTAAGAAAAACAAGATATTAATATATCAAAAAATATATTTTCATTTCTCTAGGTAAATATCAAAGAGTGTACTCTTTAAAAATAGACACTTTTCAGACTCACCGAAGGAGCCTGCTCAAGTAACATTTTTTTAACTTTTTTCAGTATTTTTTTAAGCTAGTCCCTTTTATTTAGAGTCGAAAAGTGTCTAATTTTAAAGGGCTCTCTCTCTCTCTCAAACACAATACATGAGTTCCTATCAAGCCATGACATTAGAGTATAAATAAACAAAAATAAAATAAACAAAAATAGGTACCTAAAGTGCATTTATTTGTTTTTTAAAATGTGATTTTTTTGCCATGAGACTTGGCCATCTTTCATGAAGTACTTCATGAAACTTTCTCTGATTTCTTTTGCGTCATTGCAAATATTTCCTCGATTACAACGATTTAGTGGAATCATGTTCGATTGTGAACTGTCGCAACCAATAGAAATGACAGATCCATCATAAGTATTTTCCTGATACATACAGTTCGCAGGAGCATATGTACTATATTGCTGTTCAATCAGAAATTTATGCAAAGCGCAAGTAGCCATTACTATTTTCTCAATATTCTCTGGTTCTAAATTAATTGGCGTCCGAAAGATACGAAACCGTGAGGCAAGTATCCCAAAAACGTTTTCCACAATGTGCCTTGCTCGAGATAATCGATAATTAAAGACCTCTTTCTCGGCAGAATCTAATAGTCCTTGCCTGAATGGCTTCAAAATATCAGTTCTGAGAGGAAACGCATCGTCCGCAACAAATACATACGGAACATTTTGAAATTGTCAGTAACATCGTCAGGTTGTGGAATATGTAAGTCCTCGTTCACCAATTTTTCAAAGAAAGATGTATTTTGAAGAACACAACAATGTTTGTAAAATTCTAAAACGGTACCTGAACATTTATTTTGTTGTAAACGTCAAGATTAACTTACATCTCTTTCTAACTTCAACAAAATACAGAAACGAATAGCTTATACGTAACCCAAAAAAGTTCCACAGCACTAGTAGATCAATTCAATTTTTTTTCCATAGTAAAAGTCCTATGTTGCGTCTTGCTAGAGACACACGGTATATCAATAGATATATAATCGAGTTTCTTAAAATTAGAGTAATCAATAAAACTACCATATTATTTTAACTACGCTAGAATTTGATGTGTTGTTATACTATAGAAACTTACGTTGACATGAAAAAAAAAGCTTTCTTGAATTTCTGTCCGACTTGGTCGCCAATTGAAATCTTTGCTCCTTTTCAATGTGACAGGTGGTATTAGAAATGGAAGTGTTAAAAGTGCCACAACAGACGAATCTAAAACAGTTTGCATATAATAATTCAAAATAGTAAGAAGTGACATATTATGCGCATGCTAATTACTGAATTTCTACAATATTATTTTGTAGATATTAAAATGCTGCAGTTACTTAAAAATATCAAAATGTAGGTATTACATATATAGAAGAGGTATGTTATCTTAGTATCTGTGTTATGACATTAAGTTCACACTAATAAAATCTGATAAAACCAATTTAAAATTTTAGGATTTTGTAAATCCTCACCTATATCAGTTGCATTCTCAATGACTTTTACTTTTCGCTGATCTGCTTCTTTCAAAATTGCACTTGATAATTTTGGCCACTTCAAATAAATGTTATCAATTGTGTCCGGGTGTTTTTCATTGAAATCGGTATTAATCTAAAAATATAACTCTTGCTTTGATTTGCTGTATCAAATAGAATAAATATCTTACAAGTTCGGATCCAATGTTTGTCTTAAGTACGGGTACTTCTGTCGAATATTTCTTCTATAGAATAATTTTGAAAATATCCTTTCTGTAATTATATGTAGACTCCCATAATTCCAAAACTCTAGTTTTTGGTTCGACAATCGTCTTCAGCAGTTGGTAATTTAGTTCTTGGTCTAAAACTAAGTAGAATCAATATTCAAGTAAACTATAATAACGAATTTCAATTTCTACAATCCACGATCAACAGATTGTATACGTACCACTTTGATCTATGAAATCATTTCCTGATGTTGAACAGCTAGGGGTTAAGGACTTGGGTATCTCAGTGACTCTCAAGGCATTACGAACATTATGATATCTTGACCATAATCGTCCTTTAGGCGCTTTTTTGGACTATTTGTGGTTTTTTTTGTAGGAATGTAATAAATTTCTTTCCTTTCGTTAGGGAACAATCTTATGATTTCATCTGTCGCTTCCTCAAACATCCATGTGGCCTTAGAAATACTGAAAATATACAAAAGAAGTCTATTCATCTGAAATTATGAAGTATAGAGAACTAAATTATGTTACCCATCAAGTTCAAATTTGATTTAAAATGTTGTCTTTTAGTGCACGTTCGAAATAATGACTTAATTCATAACAAAATTTTCTCAAAAATAACTTAAAACCAATTTTATTTTTTCTCAAATGGTATTAAAATTAATAATTTTACTTGTCTATATGCTCCAAATGGATAAATCGATTAACAATTTCCTTGCATAATTTTTTCTGGGTAAGTTGTTCCGATAGCTTAAATTTTTTGAAAAGATAACACAAATCGCCCATCGACTGAAGATTGTAAAAAGTTTCCAAACCCTAAAATATAATTATTCATGCAATTGGGAAATTTAACATTTGTTTTACACAATACAATGTACCTATATTAAAGCACTGAGTTACAAAAGAAAACGACTAACCTCGGGAAAAGAAGTTCTTTCTTCTTTTTAGGTTCTTCTTCAAGTGGCGAAGGAGTACTCGATTTACGTGACCTTTTTGATTAATAGGTGGAGTTTCTGCTATTGTATTCGTAGAACTAGTCATGCAATCACTAAGGAAAGACTCAATTTCCGAACCAGCAGAAAAACTGTACTCTCCTTCGACAAGATCATCAGTCTCATTTAAATTAACAAGTGCTATTGGTTGAACCTATAAATTAAAAAAAAGTTTAAACTTGTTCAGTATTCGACAAAAGGTCTGAACTGTCATAATTTAAATTTTCTCTACTGTTTAATTTAACAAAATGTCAAACTGATTTGAAACATTTTAAACAATTTTGAGAGTTATAGGGTCTCGTGTCGAAGTAAAGACTGTTTTCAATTAAACCCTGTGAAAATAGGCCCCTATTCACTTGTGACTCTTAAAATTCAAAAATGTAAACAAGAACTCATTAAAAAATTACTATTGTATACATTGTATACATAAAATGTATTGATTACGTAAAGATATAGCTCGTAAAACCACACATATATTTTTTATTAATTTTCACTCATAAACAAATAAACTGGGGTCATAAAAACTTACATTTGTTTTGGATCTTCGACAGTATCCGTAACGGAAGAATGTGATTTAAGATAATCTCTATATTTTTTAGAAATTTTAGCCGTGGCCCGACTTTAGGGATCAACAATGTTATTGTAGCTTCGTCGAGAATTTTGAATGATTCCTCATCTATTTCTTCCTCTGCAATTAGTAAATACCAAAAATTCAGTAGGTACTTGGCACATTTAACCAAAAATTTAAAAACTGTTAAAGATGTAAGATAGTTATATAAATGACCCTATATTTGGAAAATGCATATTTTTTATACAGTTTTATTATGACGTAACGTTTAGTTATGACGGGAACGTCTTCGCTAGTTTTTATGGTAACAATAATTTTCTAATTAAGTCTTCGTAGGTACTACTTCCTTAAATAATGACGTAAAGATATTCGTAAAACCAATGGTAAAACTATAACATACAATTTTTTAGTTCATTCACTTGGAAAATACAAACTTATAATAACCTTAAAATATAAACATTTCTCCACTGACAGCAAAATTATTGACGGTATCATTTCAAAACAAAAATAAGCATTACTAGACTGTATAATTATTGTAAAACAGCAAACTAAAATGTTTTGGTTTTGATCATCTCATTCTGTGCTTCGCTGGTGAAATTGTTTCGGGTAATCTATAGAACGTTTGGTTAATGGAATTGTGGGAGTCACATTACGCATTTATCGTAATTAACAAAAGGTTTCTTTTTCACTGAACAGAGGGTATGTGTGACTGCGTCAGCAAACAGAAATTGTTCATTTTGATAAACTTGTGATTGTTAGTGAATTGTCGTTTTGATATCATTTTGTAAAAGTCTGTATTCTTTACCTAATACAACAAAACACAACGCTCAGTGCCTTTGCTTTTGAAAATTGAACGTAAAATCTTGGACCATAAACAATTGCAATGGCGCACTTATGTGAGAATGTGAATTTGTATGTGTGGCTATGGATATTATTAATGCGTTAATACTTACACTCGTTATATACTTACTTAAAAATCGTTCAACGTAAATATGACGGTCATCGTCTTCAAAAAGTCTTTCAAAAATCCATATCACTCGCACTTTTACAAATGCACCACCGAAAAGCGAACGTGACTGAGAGCATACAGATGTCAGATTGCATCAGAAAGCTACGCCAGAAGCAAAACGCGCCATCAGCAATTTTACCAAAGACAAAATAACCGATTGCGATTTCGTTAATTTTCGTCTGAATAAAATGTTAATAATAAATAAGCAGATATTTAAGTTTAACGTCTCAGTAATACAATGTAAATGAATTGTTGTATTAAGTATATCTGCCAGAGTCTAGAAACATTAGCGATTTCGTCTTATACGATATTTATTTGTGGTGACAAATCAACCTTCTATTCCAAAACCCCAGAAGTTTGAACTCTTAGGTTTTTTATCCGAATGTAATGTTTTTAACTCTAACGTTGCACCGTATAGGTTCTATATGAAATTCAGATACTTATTATACAAGCACGTCTTGTACAACTGGCGTATAAACCTATTTTTCTCAGTGTATCTTCTACATCTTCTTTCGCGGTCGCTCAGGTTTCTCCACGGCAAGTCTTGCACAAAACAGAACATTTCAAACCTGCTTTTTGACATCCACCCAGACAGCATGGTTTATTCCTTGATTATTCGCTTAACATGCCCACAATATCCGATTATTCGGACATTTGTGAAATATTCCTAAGCTTATTATTAAGAATATTCCTGGATAAGTTTTAACGAATGTTCAAGAAATATTTGGAATATAATAAGCATATTTCTCGAATCATGTAATTGAATTGTTCGTACATTATTCCATAGAAATATTACTGCAATATTTTTTTAGCAGATTCATTCAATTTACATTCAATGTGTCGCGTACTAAATGTAATGCGACAAATTATTTGTTTTTAATTATCAACCATTGGCCTGAAGAAGCTTTCCACTACAGGGAAGGAAAACCTAGCCACTATATCTTCTTAAAGAGCACTTGATCTATTTTATGCATTGGTAAGTGTTAATAATGAAACTAAACTTAAGGGGCTTTAAGTCTGGCCAATACTTGTATTTAAATTTTTTCTTAAAAATGAAAAATAATTAAAAAATAAAGTAGTTCGACTAGTTTCGACCTTCATATAAAATATTAGCAGCATTTAATAGATGCTACATTCTTCACCTTATGATGACGTTTTGACTAACGATGGTAACATATTTTTTCTTATTTAAATGATTCATAACCAATGTTTTATTTAAAATACATATGTACGTTTTCTCTGAGGATGACCTATATCTAATTTGAAGGTCGAAACTAGTCACGCTACGTTATTTTTTATTTCTATGAAAAAAATTTTAAATACAAGTATTGGCCAGATAAAGTACTTAAGTTTTATTTTTATTAGTAGGCACACTATAGTGAATTACAAGATCAAATTATTAATTAATTTGAAAACCTCCTACATTGGGGAGACCTACATTTTTCACAATTATTAAGGTTACATTTTTCTCGTTATTATACGACAACGGCCATACCATGTTAAAAGCAACGGTTCTCGTCCGATCATCGAAGTTAAGCAACGTCGGGCGCGGTCAGTATTGGATGGGTGACCGCGCTTTTGATTGGTGCGCATATGAGAAAAGGGTTTACATGGAATTACGAACTTCATAAAATATATTAGGGAGTTTTTTTCTTCTGCGCAAGCCTACTATAGAATATTTTATTAATTATTTTATGAATGATCTATGGAAATATTCAAGGAATAATAAGCATATTGTAGGATCATGCTAGAATAAATATGAATATTTCTAGCATTTTCAGGGAATATATCAATCATCCCAAAGATTATACATTAAATATTCCATGATTATATAATGCTGTCTGGGCACAAGCCCTGCTACAGTTGGTTGTTTATCCACAGGATACAATGTCCAGAACTTTGCGTGGTTTCGATTCCTGATCGGTTGTGGCTTCAAGTGCATTTTTCTCTGCTCCGATCCACTTTTGCACTTGATATGTTCGAACGAAATTTTGTCTCGCTGCTCGTTTTCGCAACCTGATCTGAAAACCAAAACTGACTTATCAGGTTTACATCCCACGAGCTCAGCAGCAAGGCAACATTCCGTTTGAACATATCGTCAAGTGCAAAAGTAAATCGATGAAGAGATAAATGCACTTAGAACCAATGACAATCGATCAGGAGCCGATACTACGCATACTTCTAGACTTTGTATTCTGTGGACTCAGACGACGAAAACGACGAAGTTGATAGCGAACTTACAACGATGGTACCTTTACCAAGATCAACCGCTTCATTGAAACGAAAAGCAAGCCAATCACCTGTGATAATTGAGAATGAAAATGACGATGGCTATCAATATCATCGGTAAAGAGAAATTCACCAAAGAAAAAGTAAAAGAAAACTGTGGAGTAGGTCTATCGGGGAAACCATATGAAAAAAAAAACGCGCCGTAAACTCAACCTTAAAGGTGGTGCAGAATTGAGTTCAGAAAAAGCAGAAAAAAATGTTTTCATATAGGTAAAACCTGTCGAAATGTTAATTGATTCAATATAAACACAGTTGTGGAGCTCGCGTGTAGAACCCGATAAATCCACTTCTGGGCAATGTTCAGTTTTTAATGATTTCTATACAATTTTTCTATAAGAACCGTGACACCTAGAAGCAAAACCTGCTAAATGTCTCTAAAAATATTGTTGAAGTTAAGGTTTTGGAGCAAAAGGGATAAATCCATTTTGGGATCAAAAGTCGATAAAATTATTTTATCCACTTTTACGTATTTGTGAGACATCTGTTGTTATTATAGATGAAATAAGCCACAACTTTTTCTATAAAAGAACGATGATGAAAACTAGGTACTTAATTAGAAAACTAACTTCAGGTTGGTAACCAAAAGTTGGAGGGAAATCAACTTCAACCTATGTATTTGCATAACCTTATTATAATATAGTGTGTTTTTCATCTATGACATTGTGTATGCGATTGTGAATTAAACTTTGTTAATAACAATGGATTCTGAGACTTATACTGTTGTGAAAGATACCAATGAGGGATCACGGAAGAAGCGTAAAAAATATCGAAGAGAGAACAGGCCAAAAAAGCCAGGTAATGTGTATCTTTTATAAAGAGGTAAATGTCAAAAACGTTAAGTTATCATTTTTCTCAGGTATGTTGACTGTGATCAACGGTTGGTTAAATTCGCGTGGGTTTGCACCCACAAAGGTCCCACATATTATTGTTCAGAGTTAACTTTAATGGACATAAACATACTACGGGAATCTTTCTACGCAATAAATGATAAAATTAACCAAGACATTAAATTATGCCATTTTGTATTCGTACGAGCCCTGGAACGTAAGCGATCTGTTAAAAATAACTCAAGAAAACGGAAATTCTCTGTTGTTTATTTTTTACCCAAACATACTACTAAGAAAAAATATCAAGTATGTCAGGCAATGTTATTAAAGACATTGAATATTAGCAAAGATCGAGTTAACCACGTGGCAAAGTTTTGTTACCAGGGTGACGTTCCCAAGGAACGTAGAGGCGAGGATCGAGTTTCACAAAAACACGAAGGGAAAAAGCAAAGTATTAGAAATTTTATAGAAATGCTACCAGCCAAAGAGAGTCATTGCAACAGAATTAAATCCAAACGGGTATACTTAGACTGCACTTTAAATATGACAAAGTTATTTAGCCTTACATCAACCAATGCGCAACGGAATTTAAATAGACTATGTTCGATAGTTCAGAAACATATTCCTAACAAATATAACATTAGTTCAGCAGTCCTGCTGCGGACTGCTGTGCTCAATGTACAAGACTAAAAACCGTCAAGAAAAGGAAAACGAAGAAAATTTAAAAAACTTACTCTAGAACTGAAAATGCACAAAAAAAGTGCTGCGGCATTTACGAAAGTTATTGCGAGAGTCGCCTCCAAATTCAGCAATTTTCTGTTTCGACTTGCAGCAGGTTCAGCCTCTGCATCGGACCCCACGATTAACGATGGGTTTTAACTCCCACCAAGTACTTTATACATTTTCTGTTGCGTTGACTCTAATGCCAAGGAACTGAAGATCAGGCCGGAAGAGGATCTGAGGAAGTAGGCTCTGCGTTAGTGTGCCATTTGGGATAGTCTCTCCCTTGACGATATTTCAACTATTGGGTTATTCTGCGATGGCTGTGCGGGGGCAAAAAGAAGTTTATTTAACATTAATTTAAAAAAAAACTAAATAAAAAAATTAGAGTGAGTAGCAAAGCTTTCCCTTATCTCATCCTTTTAGAGGATTAATGTTGAAAACAATAGGGTTCTTCGCAAGATACACTTTAACATATATTTCAAGACGAAGAATTTTTTGTTGCTTAAATTTTATTTTTACGGGTTTTTGAACATTTAAAAGCGGTTTAGCAAATGAAATTGTGTGAAAGTACAATTACTAAATGCCATGTTTTATTCATATCAGTCCAGTTAATATTTTTTAAGTAAAATGTGTGTCTACCGACATCTCGTGTAATATGGACACGTATAAATAGTATAAACTAAGAAATGTTAACAACTGTTGGTATTTCTTAGTTTATATTTTTTCTTAATTATAAGTTATTAACTCTAATTTCTCAAAAAAAGTGAAAAAAAGAAATACAAAAATTCTTCATTTTGATGTTCTTGAATAACTCATATCTCTAGTAATAGTCACAAATCTACAATCATGTGTATTGTTCACGACTGTTTCGCTATTGGCTGGTGACATCGTAAATAGACTACTTTACATCACTCTAAACATGTATCATTTTATTTCTGTTGTTGTAATGGTTCGTTTTGTGTTTGTGTAAATGTGCACACTATTCTTCTTCGTAAATCTTACTATAGTAAAAATATTCAATATGTTTATAAATACGTAACTAACTAGTTTTAATGCAAAGCCTACAATTAGTTAGATGTAATATGTTACTATTTACCTTTTTTTTATGTATGATGCATGATATGAAGTGCTTTTTAAATATTGACCATATAGATATACATAGCAAAAACTTCATCAAAGATGGTTAATGGTGTTTGTATTAACTTTTTACTTTAAGTCTTTGTAACATTAAAATCTTATCACTTTTAAAATATATTGTTTTAAATTGCATTTAGAACGGTTTGTTTGATAACGGTACAGTCTACCTGATTGTCAGTGTCAAATATTAATAATAATTTGCTACAGCTGAAACACTTAAAAATAGATTATTTAGATAGATATTATAAAATAGTGTATTATTCAATGAGTAGGTATATAATTATTTATTATTCGTATGGTACATTTTAAATATTTTATTGTGATGTAAGTGTTATGTTTGGTGCTCCAGATGATCAGTATGAACTGTATAGTGTGGTGAGGAAACCGTGTGCAATTGTGGATTGGTTCGTTTTGGCCAAGCATTTGCTTCAAGATTTAGGAAAACCACTAAAACCTAAACATGCCAACAATGAGTATGTAATGATTGCTATTAAAGACACGAGCAACGGCATTAAGAAATGAGTTGAATTTCCTAATGCGTTGCGAGCCATTACATCCGAACTGCACACACTATTTTTTTTGACAGATACAGCAATAAATAGAAACATTAATTTTATAATTAATCACTACTAATTACGAATTGTCAAATAATTTAATGTTTGACTTATAATCAAGCCAGTCGATAAGTGTAATAATAAATTAGTTCAAAATTTGTACCTTACTCATGAAACATTTGAAATTTATATAACGTCACAATTCTATTGGTTCTAAATTTGTATCGTAATAAAAATTTGTTTTGGAGTACAGATAGCAAAATTCCAATTAATAAATTACGATACAAGACTAAAAAAATTAATTTTAGTAAAGAGTACCTATAAGAATTGAATGTCAAATTGCTTTAATTTAGTAATACAATTTATATCTACACATGTTTGCAATACTTTGACAAAAAAAATTTAAATTTGACACTGATAATCATATTGACTAATCTTCGCCCTCTACCGGTACCAAATGAATAATAATTGGGTCACCTAACATACTAGTTTCCGCGTTTATCGTTATTTGTGCGCATGCGCACTAACAAAAAAATAAGAACAAACGATATAATGATAACGCAAAACTTTATTTACGGCGAATGTTAATTTTGTTTAGTGTGGTCATAGAGCGATCAATCCGTAATGCGCTGACAAATTACTGTCAAAAAAAATTAGGTTAGAGTTACAAATTATAACGAAAAAGTGTAATAACTGACAGTTCGGTTAAATGCAGTCCAAAACTTTTATTCAAATTGCTCAACGTTTTCGTTATTTTAACCGCAAAGTATTTTATTTTAAGTGACCCAAAATCCCTCTAATAATTTAAAACACATTATTTTAATAATATTTACCTAACAACTCCTATGGTCCATATTAAAATAAAACGCTACATATTATATGGATAAGTAAAAAAATTTTATGTGTACTTAATCACATACCTATGTACCTTATGTATCTACCTATTACATTCGTTTTTTTGTCATAGCCATACCGCACTACCCCTTTAGTCTTACCAGGGGCGAAAGTAAAACCTGATCAAACAGTAACTGAATGTTACCTTCGTCATCATCCTAACCCAAGTGTTAGAGCACATCCCCATCATTTAGATGCAGAAAATTTTCTTAGGCAAAAGGTATTCATTAGTTCATTTATTCGGTTATTTGGGTAAAATTTATCAATAATAACTTTATTTGTTCACTTTTAATATTTAAAAAAATTTAAATTACTTGATTTTTATACTATTTTTAATATTTCAATTTAGGTTGCTGATTCGGTTCTTCAAAGAATATCAAGCGATGATCCAACGAAACAGGTAAATGTATTTGATTGATATAGATATAAGAAAGTGATTTTAATAACACAGTAATTCTACAGTGTATTTTTATTATTGGTGGCCATAGTAAAGAATTGTAAATAATTAATAAGTTTTAATCGAAATTAAAAAACTTTGTACTTACTTGTAATGTTTACCTAAAAAAATTATTCAGATTATCATGGTAGATATAGTCATTACAATAGGCGTTAAGCATTAAACAATTGAAATACTGGCCATTTTTCGGGAAATCATTTAAATTGAACCAAAGTTCGTCTTTGTCAAAAGTAAAACAAAGGTCACTTTAAATATTTCATTTAATCAATTTTTGAACAACAAACAAGTTTTTAACTGGTTTTTGTAGTATTCTATAATAGACCTTACGGAATTTATTTTTTTAATGTTTTCTTTTACTTTTCTTAAACATTACACAATAAATTAGCACACCCTTAAATGCAGTTTTAAAATATCTATAAATTAGGTACTACTCAGAACTCTATTTAAAAAAGTGACCCCCAAAAACTTTAACTTTTATGCAAAAAAGCTATTTATGGGATCAGTGACGAAACGCATGTTTGCTTGGAACGAAATGTAATAAATGAGAGACAAGCATAGCCAGGTCTCGCACTATCACATGAGTTACAAAAAAACATGCTTCGTTACTTGTTACATTAATAAAAATGGATATATGTATGTAAATTTAAAGATCAAACTTTAATTGGGTGGAACTAGAAAATGGTAATTTTTGATTTCTTATTTAAATTCACTTTTGAACATTTAAATGACAAATATTTATAATTACGATTCAATATGTATCAGGCGCCAAATATGAAAAAGCACTGGAAATTCAATAAGTTTGCGCTTTCATTAAAAATCCCTTCAATTATCTTTCTTAATATAATTTTATTATCCAGGTAGTCCACAAACAATTCAACTCGCCTATTGGACTATATAGCGATACGAACATAGCAGACACTTTGCACAGGCAAACTGGAGCACAAGTGTAAGTAAAATTCTTTATCAGAAAAAAAAAATTTAATTAAACCGTACAGATCTCGTCGACCAGTGAAATATGATCCATCTAAAAGTGAAACTTTGAAAGTTCTCCAAGAACGAAATTTACACATAATTCATATTCTGTATTACTGGTTGAAATTCTTAAATCGCCCCCCAGTGATTTAGAAATCTCGCCTAACTTTTCCTGTTCGGGGATATCTTTTTTACCGGCAGACAGAGTCTTCGGCGGTGTTGGAAAACAAACTGAGGAAGTAAATCCTCCTAATCTTCAAAACAGAATATGAAGATATTTACAAAAACATGGGATGGTTAAATACTGAGTGATACTAATAAAGACGGTTGGCAACTTTATAATATCAAAATCTTGGAAAAAAACTCAATGGTATCTCAGATATGAAAGTTACAGTTTGAGAAAAAGAAATGGAAAGGCAGTTGGCGTTCTGTGGCTTTCAGCATTTTAGATTTCGGACTGAGTAGAAAAATTCTTTCCAAAATTATAAAACCAAAAATTCAGGGATATCATCGTGGCGGATTTGGCCGATAAACCTATTTCGCATAGGGGCATACTCACTAAGAAGAAAAAGTCATTAGCAAACCTTTTAGAAAAGCAATTTGGTGCTCAATGGAAAGAGTGATGAGGACCTGGTGTGGTATAAAGAACTACTAAATACTGAAGGGAAATGAGGAGGAAGAGAGGGGATAATGGTGAAGCGTGTGACTGTCTTGCAGAAGAGCATTGCCGTGCATATTTCATTCTGTTAACTTTTGTTAATTTTTTAAATAATAATGATTTTTGGTTCTGTTTGCATGAGTATAAATAACGTATTTTTTATTCTAGTTTGTGAGAAATATATAATATTTTCCCAAATTAGTGCGTCGTTTTCTCATTTAGGTATCAGAAACCGATAAATTTTAAACTTTTGCACCAAACAGCGATAACCAATTTTTTTCTTTTCTTTTTGCAGTTAGGAATATGAAGCCTTTCGCATTTACACCTGGCAATCCTTTTCTCTTCAGACTCAAATGCATTCATATTCATACAGTAAAATCATAGCTGAACATTCAATTTTTCCTCACAATACGTTTTTTCTTAATTTCTCCCAAACTTACTTGTTTGATTTAAACGACTTTTGCACGCGAGCTCCACAGTTCTGCGTTCAAAAAAAAAGGAATTTCTTACTGTACCAATAACTTGGTAACAAATAGTGTAATAGCAATTTTGCAAAGAATAAAGTCATCATTAAACTCATCGAAATCTTCATTTTTTAAATAAAGATGCACTCTAACAAAATTTTTATTGAACAAATAGGTATATTTAAACAATGTACCATTCATAACAACCGCTACTTTAATAAAATGAATGGGGGACATGTCGTTACTGACGAAATACAGCACGGAGCGCAAGCGCTATTCAGCATATTTCGAATTCCCCTGCCTGAAACATAGCAACTTTGCGCGTCGATTGACGGGCTAGAAATAGTTGTACCGATAATTTTTGTTTGTAAAACACTTGAAATTACTTTATCTTTAATAAAGTTCTGTTACAAAAAAGCGTCAGGTGGACTGGTAAAAAGATAGGAGCTCGAAAGGGAAAAAAAGTTTTTTTTTGAGCCGTTCTGTAACGATTTTGGAAGAGGAATAACTTTTTTTCTCGTTAAACCCACATATTTTTGTAATATAGCATTTTTGGAAAATATAACTCAAAAACAAACCCAAAGACACCAAGTTTATGACTGTGCCAAAATCACCAAATCCAAGATGGCGACGAAAGGGCTCGTTTTAGGTGTGCGCAAACTTAGGGTTAAACTTACAAAGGAAAACCCTTCAAAATGGAGGGTAAGAGAAAAATGTATACAAAAACGGTAGGTCAATTTCTTTTATTAATATACGTTTCTGGATTGAAGATTTTATTATCTTGCGAAATAAACTTAATTGTAATCGAGTATAAATATGTAATACAGCATCAATCTTAACGAGTATCAAACAACCAAACTCTTTGATGTATTTCTACGCGTTACACTCCAGTATATGAAGTAGTACTCACAAAAATTACAGGTCCTACCTTTAGTACAGTTTTCTATATATATAATAGCGCTTAGAATTGCTTTTACATTACAGAATACTACTATTTTCATGACACTACCTCAATTCTAAGTTCTAAATTACATCAAACACGCTTAATTGTTTTCTAAACAATTCCAACTTGAAACACTAGGTACAGCTTTAGTTAATGCATCTGCTGGTTGATTAGTTAGTGGCTAAATCAACTTAATTTTATAATATTATTCCGCAATCAGATTTCGAAATAAAATGGTATTTAATATTTATGCGCTTCGATCTTTTGTTTCAAGAGTTCTGCCATTTTAATCGCAGATCTGATTGTCTTCGTAAATTGTAAGCGGTGCGTCTCAAATTTTATGCCTAAATTCTAACATTAATTGAGTTCACAAATAAACATTCTGTAGCACAGCACGCCATTGCAACATATTCAGCCTCCGAACTAGAAAGCGCTACAACATTCTGCTTTTTGCGATTTCCAAATTACACAGTTACTATTTAACCCTGCAGTGCTAACGTTCCGTCTGTGAGACCGATCCCCACTAATAAGGGCTTATCTTTGTGTTAGAAAGCGCAATGTATTCGAAAGGCTAGGTATCTTCATTTCATTCAGTTATCAACCCTGTGTGTAAGCGACAACTATTTATTTGTGTTTTTGGTAATTTTGGTCTACCAGACGCATGTTAGTATTGGCGACATTGGCGTAGTGTTTTAATTATTTTAGTAAGTAATTTTTTATTGATATTATATTAATGTAGTGATTTACTAATCATTAATTTACATCTTATGCAAATGTTTTTTATTAATTTATGCTGGTATTTTAAGTTTTCTAGACTAATGTTGGTAGTGTAACAAATTATATTGGTATTAAATTATAACAATCACTACTTTTACACGGTCGGCTAACATTAGTGTTGTAACATCGGTGTTAGGGACCTTGCAGATGTAGTAATTTATTTTAAAAATTTTATTGTACAATAATTGAACAAAGTGCTGTTTGCTTTAGATATGAGTTACGAAAAAGAGCAAGAACGGCTGCAGAAGCCAGGAATTAGTACAAGCGGAGGACATCGTAAATACTATTCCAGGATGATGATGAAGATTTTGATGAAGAAGACTGTGTAGAAGAACGTATAGAAAGATTCTGAATCCGGAGCAAGAGTTAGAAGTTGAAATTGTTGACAGACTCTGCTGAACAGCAATATTCAAACCCGAACAAAAAAAGAAAATATAATGACCCCATCTTTATTGGCAAAGACAAACTGACTAAATGGAATAAATTCCCTAACTCGTAAAATTAAAACTGAGAAAAACATAATTACCCCACCTTTCCAGGTCCAAAAGGATCATCACGTAATGCATCAAGTATCCTGGATATATGGTCATGTTTTTCACGAACGAAGTAATAAATCTAATTGTTGAACACACCAATTTATCCATAAGCCGGCAAAATTATTCTGCTGAATATCGAACAGCAAATGCTGCAGGCGTAACAGAAATTAAAGCGTGCTTGGACTTTTATATCTGTCCGCCGTGCGTAAGACCAACCATTTAAATGCAGTGACTTGTGGAAAACTAATGCAACATCAATTGAAATGTTCAGGTTGACAATGTCATTAGAGAGATTTCGATTTTTGTTAAGGCATTTGAGGTTTGACGATAAGAACTCTAGACCAGAAAGGGAAAAAAAGGACAAGTTGGCAGCAATAAGGGATCTGTTCGAAATATTTGTTTCAATAGCAAACAAAAATTATACGGTATTTGAAATACATCCACTATCGATGAAATGTTACCGAGTTTTCGTGGGAGTGTAATTTTTCGTCAATACATCCCTAGTAAACCCAGTAAATACGGGCTTAAAATATTCGCGCTAGCTGATAGTAAAACGTTTTATGTAGTAAATATGGAGGTTTATGTCGGAAAACAACCCCTGGACCTTTTTATTCTTGAGAATACAGGAAAAGCTATTGTTGAACGTTTAGTACAACCTATAATGAATAGTAAGTGGAAGAAACGTCACAATGGACAACTGGTTTACCAGTTTACCACATGTCGAAGTCTGCTGGAAAAGAATTGTTTAACTATGATTGGCACTATTAAGAAAACAAAACAGAGTTGCCACCTGAATTTCTGGCAAGCAGGCCATGGGTTCTAGTATGTTTGGTTTTCAAGACAATTGTACATTGGTATCTCCATTCCAAAACCAAGAAAAAATGTACTATTGATTTCTAGCATGCACGAATATGATGACATCGACGAAGATACCAATAAACCAGAAATTATTGTAACATACAATCGTATCGAAAGGTGGCGTTGACACTGTCGACCAATTGTGTTCAACGTACAACGTGCAAGGAACACCAGGAGATGGCCATTGGTAATTTTTACCGTTTGTTAAACATAGCCGCTATAAATGCATTTGGCCATTTATAACTTAAAAAAGCATGATTCAATTATTCTTCGAAGACATTTCCTTTGAAAAACTTCGTTGACTTAGTAACGGAGCATCTCAAAAAGCGAGAAAAATTCAACAAATTCCACGTTGACTCGAATGAGAATTAGGGAAACTGCCAAATAGAAAATCAAGAGAATGTAGCCCCTGAAGAAAAACCCATGGAAGATGTCAATTTTGCGACTCTAAAAAGTAGAAAGACTAGGTATAAAATGTACCCAATGCCATAAATTTTTGTGTCTGTGGAACACGTGAACTCCAATGTGTAGAAATTGCACTGAACATGAATTCAGCAATCCTGAAGCAATTTAAATTTGTAATATAATGCTATAACTATAAAAATAATAAACATAATATGTTCCTACTTACTTTATTTTTTATTTTTATGTATGTATAACAAAACTGAAGAAATAGTGAAAAAAGTATCATTTTGTGAAATCGGTTTGACAGACCAATGTTAGTGTTAACGTTACAAAAATTATGTTAGTATTGGGCAGGGTTAAGCAAATAACAAATCCTGTTATGCTCTTCTGTAACCGTGACATCATTTGCAAAGTCTGCATCCACATATGCATTCACAGTAACCTGTCTGGGTTAGATTTTTCATACTTAAGACCAGAAATTTTTATTAAATTGTGTAAATACAGAAGAACAGTTCTTTAGGTGAATCCAATGCTGTTTACCATAATTATTTTGAAATTTAATGAAATATGTTATTGCAAAGCATAAATCAGGTCTACTTCCTAACATTTTAAATACATCAGACTCCCTAACAGTTCACGATATGGTACATTATAGTCCTTTATAATAAATGTCCTTTTCTAAACGCAATCGAGGTTGCATAGGTATCTTTTGAAATTTTTACAATCTTTTCATATTGAATTTAGTTAATAACTTGTCAATTAAACATTCCCTGTGAAATCCTAATATTATTTTGATTTTTCTTAATTTTTAAACCTAAAACATAAATTCATCATTTGACAACTCATTCATTCTGAAATTTGTTTCCAAACTTCCTTTATCAGTACTCTGTCTGCATTATCAGACATGACTAACAAATCATCCACCCAAATAAGTATAATACATTTGGCCTCTTACATAGATACAAGGGTCAGCTCTTTGAACGATCAAAGTTCATTTCCGCTAAATAGTTATTCAGTCGTTGATTCCAAACACTTTGCGATTGCCTCAATCACATAGAGATTTTCTTAATTTACAAACTAAACCTGTGTCTTCCTTTAGGCCTTTTGGTAGTTCCATAAACACAGTGATCTTTTTAGGTAATTATCCATTCAAAAGCCGACTTAACATCAAGTTGTGTCATGTGCAAGCCATTATTTACAGCGTTTAATAGCAGTACCCTTAGAGAGATCATTCTGCCACAGGTGCGTACACATCCTCTTCTCTTGCTTCTTTTTCTGCCATAAACCCTCTTTTGCCACCAATCTGCTTTTTTTATTCGTCTTTTCTCCATCTCTTTTTTTTCTTTAAAACTACTTTGAGTCTATAATATTTTCTATTTGTTGGCCTCGGTATCAGCGACCACGTTTTTTGTTCGAGGTTATTAAGTTCTTCATCGATGGCTTCTTTCCAACCACTTCCTTCTTTTACGCTTCTTCATATGTGAGAGGAGTTTCTGTTAGAAGTTTACACAAACATTGCAGCCATTTCAAATTTTTCTTCGTTCATGGATAGGTCATAATCGCAGTTTTGTAGGTAGTCGTCGCTGTCTTTCGCTTCTTCACAAATTTTCAATTTCTTCAACAACTTCATTTTCTTCTTGATTTGCAATAATATCTTGGAGATTTTCAACTGATTTTCTTCAATGTTGAACACTACTGTTTTTTCACAGGTTTCTTCATTTCTGTATACTGCAGCAACTATGTTCGTCAAACACCACATTTCTTTGCATGTACCACTTTCTGACTATCGAAATCAAATAGTCTATATCCATTTGATGCATATCCAATCATTACCATCATTTCCTGTTTCTACGATCCAGCTTTTCACGATCTTCTTTTAGAATGCGCATATGCTTTGCATCCAAACACTTTTATATTACTTAGATCAGGTTTCCTTCCATACCATAATTCTGCAGGAGTTTTAAGTCCTGTGTGGGTATTTTCACTCTGTTTATTACAGTATACTGCCGATCTTAGTGCTTCTCCCCAAAATGACTTATGAAGTTTTGCATCAAATAACATGCATCTACCATATTCAACAAGGTACGGTTGTATCGTCTACAAATTCCGTTCTGTTCAGGGTTTCTCGGTACTGTGTAGTGAATTTGCACCCACCCGTTTGCTGGCTTTGAAATTCCTTCGACACATACTCTCCGCCATTGTCACACCTTTGTCGCTGCAATTTTAACTCAAATTTTGTTGTAAACTTAATGACTCATATTTTAAATTTTTCATAAACTTGATTTGTGCTTTAGCAACACACGGTAAATCTTGTATAACTATCTATAAAGGTAATGTAATATCTCATACCCTAACTGTGTTTACTTCCAAAGGTCCTCCCACATCTGTTGAAACACATTCTAAAAATTTTTGTTGCACGTTTATCTTCTGAGAGTTGTATAAATGTTTTCGTTTGTTTCCCTTCCATACAAATGTCACACAAACTTTCCGGTGTATATTTTGAGGAATGTCCCATTCGTCTGTGCCGTGATACTGGAATCGCCTGTCACCAATGCCTGCTTCCGTCTTAATTTTAAATTTATAACGAATAATTTCTTGTAGACTCTCGGTTATTAGTGGTTTTTCACCAGACAAAATGGTTACCTTTCTTCTCTTCAAAATCACTTTATATCCTTGTTTTTGAATGTTTATAACTGATAATAAGTTTTGTGTCAATTCTTCACATTCAAATACACTTTTTAATGTCGATTTTCATTCCTGCTTCATCTTCTAATTTTAGAACACCTGTCTGGAGTTGTATTTAACACTTGTCCCCTTGCCAATTGATCGGATAGTTTACAGTTGTTGCTTCTTCCAGGTATTTTCCTACCGTCTTATTAACCAGGTGGTTTGTCGAACCCAGTCTACTATGAAACTAACAACACAATCCGGATGCATCCATTTCAACACACTCTGATGTAAGGAAGCATCTGCTGTACCTTCGCTGCCTCGAAGACTTTTCTTTCTTGCATACAATCTTTTTTCATATGCTCTTCTTTCCGCAACCATAACACTTGAATCGAAACTTGTTGCTAGTTTTCTTGCGGATATTGTTTATTTCATAAAACGCAACTGCATTAGCATTAGGTTCTTTCATTTTTCTTTTGCCTTGCTTCTTCAACCAACAATTTGTTCTTACAAAAATCATACGTTATTTCATCGGGTTGCTGGACAAAATAACACATCTAAAGTTGTTACTATTGCTTGGTAGGTATTCGGCATCGTTGAAAGTAACTGTGACACAACCTCCTTAGTTTGTATCGTTCCACCGCTGCCCTCAGTTCGCTTATGGTAATTTCAAATTCTGACAGAAATTTAATAGTGGGATGCTTCCTTCCACTTCATGTTTCGCAATTTTCTTTTGTAGGTTAACTCTGAACAGACATGCCAGTTTTAGTATACGTACTCTTTAAAGTGCATTCATGATGTCCTTAGTGCTTTTTCTAATCACTTTGGCATTGGATCAGACAAACATTGTACTATAACGTTTCTGCTTTCACGTCCAACTTTTGTATTCTTCCTCGGTCATCGCTTGTGGCTTTTCCGTAAGTGCTTGTAATACACCACTTTGTTCTAAGAACAGTCGAATTCGAAATTCCCAGTTCGAGAATCCTTCCTTCGAATGCTTTTATGTTCACGACCGACGAATACGCCACCGCCATTACGCTTCTATTCACACTGCTAATAAACTTTTTCACACTTTAACTTCCTTTCCAGTTCACCAGATTCCTCGTATTCTTTATTAGTCTGGGCCCATAACCTTTATTAATATACGTTTCTGGATTGAAGATTTTATTATCTTGTGAAATAAAACTCAATTGTAATCGTGTACAAATTGTAATACAGCATCAACTTAACGTGTATCAAACAACAAACTCTTTATGTATCTCTACGCGTTACACTCCAGTGAGGCGAAGTAGTACCACAAAATACAGGTTCCTACTTAAGTACAATTTTCTATATATATAATAGCGCTTTAGAATTGCTTTTACATTACAGAATACTACTATTTTCTACAATTTCTTAAGTGCACTGACTAGAATAACTGTGGTGGCAATCGTTCACCAGTTTATATTTAAACCCGAACAAACAATTATTAGAATGTAGACGCAAAAAGTTGCAGATAAATAAGAATGTTAGTTAACAGTGTATAACACTGTGAATGACAGGCGAGTTCCAGCAGTCGCTACGTTCCTACCTGCCTAATCAGTTAAATTTTTGAGATCGAGTCGATTTTAAGATGACTTACCCAAGTAACAATGTTGCACGAGATCCTCAAAGTACCTACTCGTCACGATCATGATCTAACTGTTGTCGAAATTGTTGAATTCACGATTCTAAGGCCCGGTTTTTCAATCGCTGGTCAACTTATGATTGGGGTTTAACCTTAAGTTTACTACAAGAATTGTGTTTTTTTTATTTGAGGGTTGGCGACGAAACTAACAGTTACTTTTACCGCTAGAAAATTCACTGGTTAACCTGTGGTTTGTGTTTACTGCATATTGTAACAATCTTGAGACATTTATTTTTACAATGATTTGCAAATAACTTCAAATTCTTATCGCTTAATATAGGAATAGATTACGTTTGTATTATTTCATGTAGAATGGACAATTACGATGTTAATGTATATCAGTAGTGATGAAGAAATTGTAAGAAGACCAAAAATATTTTGGCGTAGACCTAATTTCTTTGAAGAGTTCAATAACTTGAATTTATCTCGCAGTTTCGATTGTCAAAGTCGACAATGGAAAGGATTATAAGTGAAATAGTACAAGATATTTCTATCCTACTGAAGCTCTAATGATTTTATGCTACTGGATTGTTTTTTGAAGGGTAATATGAGATTTTATGGGGTTTCCTTAAAGAGTACCTACTGTTTCAAAAACTGTAGAAAGAGTTAGTTCTGCTATTGCAAATCTTCGTCCAAGAAGTAACGTAAGAGATACGAGGCAAAGTTTTTAATATTGCTCGCTTTCCCTCGCTGCATCGAGAGCAATTGATTGCAGCCATGTTAAAATTGATCACCGGAAGGTGAAGATGATGAATTATTTTGGAACCGTAAGGTGGTTTTTTTTTCACTTAATGTTCAAACTATTGATGATCCTAATAGAAGAAGTCAATACATAGCTATGATGCAAATATTTTAAGAAATTTACAAATATACTAGCGATTTGAAATGGGAGAATTTGGAGATAGTTTGTTAGTTGGGGGATAGCGGATACCGAATAAAGAATTATTTCTAGAATAACACCACTAAAAATGTTAATAAAACCTGCAGAGAATTTATTTAATGAATCTCAAATTCGAACATGAAATGGCATTACCTTCGGCTTACGCCACAAATTAAACACCACAATGGCTGCAATAAGTCGTTACATAAGTTCTCCACAACATTGCTTGTGAAGAAAATGAAAATGAGTCGCCAGTTAATCGAGTTAAGAAAACGCAATTAATTTCCGTAAATGAGGGCTCTCATGTTCCTGCTCAAGAAGTCAACGTAAATGTAAACAACCTCACTCGGAGAAAGTTTAATTAGCAATTATTTTAGCAATTTGTCGTACAAGTAACAACACCATGGAAATGTGAAAAAGTACCACTAGACAAAATTTAATTAATAATTATTGAACTGACAATCAAATAATATTATTATTACATTCTTATATTTGTTGTAAATCTTAATTCTAAGTTGAATGGAATAAAATAATTTCTTTTTTTAATTCAAAGTTGCATTAAGAATTTCCATTTTATTTTATGCTCGTCAAAAACTTTTCCTTTTTGGAGATTGATAAATTGCATTTTTCTTCATTTAATTGTTGATTTAAGCCACCGTATTTTTGCGAGACAGGACTATTTTGGATTTCTACTGGGTGCTTTTAAAATAATTACTAAATTTCCAAGTATGTATATTTTTAATCCATGTGAAGTTAGCCATAAACCCAGCCATGAAATTATCTTACACTTACCTTTATCGAACTTTATGAGCTTCTTTTATAGTGTTGGCGTGGTTTAATTATTATGCAAATATAGTTTATAATTAAGAACAACATATCAAAGAATAAAAATGCTAATACTTTTTAACGACATTATTTGATTTCAAAGTTATGGCTACGCGCGACATCGTTAGAGTATGTTCGAGAGTGAATTTGAAGGTAGTTGGCGTAGGATCAATTCTTAGGCAAATACAACAATAAATAGTGTTTATAATTATAAACAACATATTGAAGAATGAAAATGCTAATATTTTTTAAAACGAAAATATTTGATCTCAAAGATACATTATGAACATACTTAGTGAACGTTCGAAGATAAATTTGGAGAATTTGAACGTCTTGGCGTGGATGCAAATTTAGTAATACCGAGTTCTTATAATTATAAACAAACATATAGAAGAACAAAAAAGCTAATATTTTTGAAACAAAAAATATTTAATCTTAAAGCAATGGCTGCGCGCTACATACTTAGTGGACGTTGGAAGGTGAATTTAAACGTCTTGGCGTAGGTCAATTTTTAGGCAAATTCTGCACAATAGTTATTATAATTATAAACAACATATTAAAGAAGAAAATGCTAATATTTTTTAATTGAAAATATTTGATTTCAAATTTATGGCTACGCGCGACATTATAGTCTCCATACGTAAAAGTATAAATCTAACGTGAATCACAGATTTTCTTCTCATGCTTTTTTTTCCTTTCTATTATAAATATTGCCATTTTTATTATTTGATACGTTGTTTATAATTATAAAAAATATTTATTGCTGAATTTGCCTAAAAATTGATCCACGCCAACATGTTCAATTTCACCTCGAACATACTCTTACGTATAGATTGTAATTTATTTATTTTTTTTATTTATTTAAATACAGCCGCACCACAGCAAAAGCCAATTATGGGCGGAACAGCAAATACAAACTAAACGAATCGGATAATATAAACGTAAAGTAATTAGACGTAGGTAATACAGATAATCCAAAACAAATAAAGTAGTAACGTTAACATTAAACAAGGTAACAATGTAAATCGATCAACCAACTAGAGTCACAGAATGATTTTATCTCGGATATAGACGTATGAAAATATCAAATTTACGTAGAGCACTACGCTGCATACAGAGAAAATAGAGATGACTCCAACACACGCGTACGGGGAGTGGGTAAGCAGAAAAAGTAGTAGGAAAACAAGACCCAGGTGGAGGAACGGAAAAGATGACTTGCCAACAATTCAGGACAATCGACAAGGTAATGAATAAGTTTGTATAGAAAAAGAAGAGAAAAGGTGGCGCGACGACTACTTAAATCGGAAAGGTTGAATCTAGCCAAAAGATCAGATTGCGGGACACCTCTAGGAGGGTAAATTCCATCAACGTGAAAGCTAGAAATTTTCAGAATTTGCGTTGAATGTTCTCCAGAGCGTGGATATGAGCCTGATACGTAGGGTTCCAGACTACTGAGGCATACCCAGTCGAGTTCAAATTAGGCCCGTACAGCAAGAGAGGTAAAGTCAGCGCTTAAAAATCTCAGAGTTTGATAATGTGTCCAAGAGTTTTAAGTGAAGATGAAACAATAGATCGAATGTGCGAACTAAAGGACAGATACGATTCAAAAGTGACACCCAGATCTTTAAAAGCGAGTAATGGAGACGTCGGAAAAGAATAGTTAAAAAATTGGGACTTTGCTCTGGTATAAGAAACGATGTGACATTTAGAAACGTTCTGATCTATGGTTAAACCGACACCATTTATCAAAAGATCAAGCCTTTTCTGGAAGCACAAGAGCAACAGCATCATGTCTATCAGACATATTACGCATAACCTGAATATCTTCTGCTGTCATCCGCATACAATAGGCAATGATAATCGAGAGTAGGTGCGACATCATTGATAAAGATATTGAATAGGGGCCAAGAACAGAGCTCGGGGTACGCCCAAAGGACACTTGAGACACGCGACCGGAAGCCAGCAGCTCAACAAATTGCTCTATCAGATAGATAACTTTGAGTAATTGTACTAAGTTGTTACTCAAACCAAAAGCGTGTAGCTTTGAAATGAGAATCTCATGATTCAACCGATCGAAAGTCTTACTAAAATCGGTATACACACAGCGTCGACCTGAAACCAGAATCCAAGGATTCAGCAAGGAACTGGTGCATAACAGTTAAATTGGTAATTGTGGAACGCCCTCTAATAAAGCCGTGTTGACAGCTGTGAAGCTTTGGGAGATCCTAGAAGCGATGTGGTTATATAAGCAAATTGAAAAGTTTTGATAAGTTACAGAGAAGCGCGATGAGGCGATAGTTAAGAACATTGATCTGCTGCCTTTTTTATGAACGGGAACAATTCGAGCAGATTTCAATCAACAGGAAAGGTCTGTATTGAAGGATCAGGGGATTAAATATGTGAGGCGGAACGGCGTCGACAGCACAGAAATGCAGTCTCGCAAGAAGAAGGCAGGGATGAGATCAGTGTCTGCGGTAAGTGTGGGTTTAACCTTTTATAGCAAAAAGCAGATTAGACTCGACGAAATATTTAGGCAGAGAGATCACGTCAACAACCTGATGTTGAGGTACAAAAAGTGGTGGGTATGTACGCTAAAGCAGCTACTAAAATAAGAAGCAAAAAAGTTGACAACATTATTTTGGCCGTCACTGTGAGTACCAAGGTGAGTCATATTAGAAGGTATACCGGAGGAATTGCGGAGTAGATTAATGTAAGACCAGAAATGATTAGGTTAGACCTAATATCGGTCTCAATACGTCTCGAGAAGCATTTATGAGAAGTCTGAATAATAGCATTCTAAACCGATGAAGAGAAATAAGGTCATTAGATGATTTATAATTCCGCTAGGAGAAAGTACTTCAGCTTGATATCAGAGATTATAGCATTAGAAAACCATGGCGGATATGTTGTTCCTGATTTCGGAGAGGACTTAGGGATAAACGCATTGAATGAGTTATAGATAACAGAATATAGTTTCTGTAAAGAAGAATCAACGGATGAGTCTGTCAAGATAGGGTCCATGATAGAGAAGAAAAAGGATGTTCATATATGAGGTGTAGTTACCTTTTGTAAAGTTGTAGGACACATGAAGAATATTTCCAACAAGTTTGTGGAAATTGCCAGGTAAGCTGCGAGAAAAATCTTATAAGAAGGGTAGGATGATAGGAGGTCCCTGTCAACTATTGGATTGCAGTTCCCGTCAACCAGACATGGTTTGATGACAATAAAAGATCAAGTAACTTATTGTTGGAATTGCGGACAAAGTTGAACTGCTCAAGAGACAGTAAGTGCAAAATTATTTAATTTGAACACGTTCGAGGTACAACCTGAAAGGGGGAGGCATATTCGGCAGTTAAAATCACCCAACACAATGAGATCAGGTCCATGGGTAATGTGAAGTAGCTCAAGTGCCTCAAACAGTGTGATCACGTGATCATAAGACACAATTTGGGATATATAGACTGGTGACAAGACAGAATCTAGCACCAGAGGTACTTATGAATACAGCAGAAATATCGATATCGAGAATAGACTGAAATAAACGAGAGATTGAATACAAATCTATATGCTGTACATGGAACTCCGCCACCTCTAGATCTGGATGTGGCTTCGAGTGACCGGTCACATCTAAAGATGTTGAAATGAGGGGGGAAAAGTTCGAATTATTGACAGAGTCGCTTAACCAAGTCTCAGTGATGACAAAATATAAATGTAAGAGATAGAGTGAAACACTGTTGAGAAATTTTTGTGTTTTAGTGTTAAGGCCCCAACGTTTTGATAGTAAATGAAGACAGAAGTGGAAGAAATATGAGATGAAAAGCAGTCAGAGAGTTGGTGGAGAAGGGGGTAATTACTATCCGGAACCTACCAATTCTACTTTTAAAGCAGTCAGCTTTTTTGATATAGACAGGACAGTTCCTATCCCAAGTAGCGTGATCAGGTTTAATGTTGGGCAGAATCTTGTCGAGACTACAGCAATTAAAGCACTTCAAAAATCAGATTTACATAGTCACCAATAGAATGTTGTTTAGCACACTTAGGGCATACCACAACGACTTACGGCAGTAGCGAGACGAATGGTGGAATCCGGGCAACAATTGAAGCATCGAATAACTTCTAATGCATCAAACACAGAGCAAGAATCGTACCCAATAAATATATGTCCAAATGAAAGAGCAGATCTGTAAGCAGCAGCGTCAACCTGTAAGACAGCCTGAAATGAGCTTTTGTTCTTCCTAAGAGGGTTAACCGAGATACATTTGATACGAAACTGAATAAATCAGGATTTTGTACATCAGCAAACGGACAATAGTCTCCGGGCTGTGCAACTCAGTCATCCCAGCGACTCTATGCGGAGATGGAGGTTGGTGGGTCTGTCACTTGATAATTCTTCTGAAAGGCTGACGGACGCCATCTGCTTCAATTTCCCGGCGCTGTTATTAGAAGAGCAACTAACGAGAATACCACCAGCAGTATGCTTTACACCGACTACACCTAAGCCAGAGGATATAGGGTCCACAGCACGTGTACCCCAGCTTAGTAGTAGAATTACTGCAGTCTTTTGGTTTAATCAGAACAGAGTGATGCAGCGACGTTAGCATAAGGGCGACGGTTTTGGACATCTGGAGCTTTCTAGATGGTACAGGCGAGAGATTACACTGCAGAGAGAATTTAATGCTTCGATTTCAGTGACAAGACACCAGCTTCGGGACAATAGAATTTACGTCCTTAGAAATCTTCTCGATCAGGTGGGAGATTTTAATTCACCAATTTTTTGAATCTAATTTCTGAACAATATGATTCATGTATTTATCCAGGTACGAATTTAATTTTATCTTCAAATGTATTGAACAGTAGAGAGATGGCATGATTAGATTTCCAAATCACTCCTTCGTACGTTCTAATAATGTCAATAATATTCTGGGTAAATTAACACAGTGTAGGTGAAACGGCTTATTACAAGGACCACTACAGCTAAGTCCAGGTAGTTTGACCTATTCACACAAGGATCACCGCATTTAGGGCAGATTGACATTGATTAGGAAATTAATAAGTCTCTGTATCAAGCACTGGAGTTTGTGATTTTGTGGTCAAGGAGAAACGTTTCGATACAAGTGTCGAACTTACTGATAGCGTCCATAAGGGAACACGTAAAACAACAAATCAACTATAACGCACAAAGTAATTGTAAAATTCATTACAAGAATTTATACCACGTAAATATTTAAATTATATAGAGACAATTTGTTAAATATTCTATTTAACCGAAGCAATGTACCGTGTTACACATACCTCAGTCGCAAGTAATATCGAGCAATAGTAATGTCGAGCGTAGCCTTAACTTTTGAGATCAAATATTCTCGATTTAAAAATATTAGCAATTTTATTCTTTTGATATGTTGTTCATAATTGTAAAACTATTTATTACTAAATTTGCATAATAATTCATCCACGCGACCAATATGATAGAAGCCTAAAATTCAATAGGTATAAGTGTCATTTTTTGACTTTAGGATAAAAATAATATTCTTTCTCCATTGTGATGGAGAAACAAATGCTACTAGTTTGTTTATTTAACCGACCCTGTAGCTCTAATAATAACGAAGTAATAGTGCCAACTTAAGTTTGAAAACCCTGCATAGATTACCTACATAAATTTAAGAAATAACAAATTGATATAAAAAGTTTTTTTTCATTATGGCTTTTGTAAAACAATAATATTTAATAAACTTTAGAAATTTGCGTATAACTGAATTTTTAGTGACGAATTAGATGAAATACCAACATGTAACTGGGAATTTAGCTTATATAAAATAAAATTTTCTGTCAGTTGTAGTATACCAACATTTGAAATATTTTCGGAAGCTAAAGTTTACTGAAGGTCGAGTAACTAAAGACAAACTGTATATCGAAAAACAAAATGATAACTGTTAACCTTCGGGTCAAAGTTACTGGACTAGAGAAATTTATCTTCAAATGAAATACCGGGTCTAAATCGTGTTTCATCACCGGTTAATTCGCAGAACGATAATGGGCAATTACTATAGCACCACATGTTTCTTGATAAACCATCACATAAAAGTACAATAACTTGTAAATTAATAATTGTTATATTCTTATACCTAGAAACCTTAAATTTGCTTTTGAAGTTCTAAAAAGAACTCACGAAATTAACCCAAAGACAACAACAAAAATAAAACGAAAAAAAAATAACATAAACATGGACACATGATTTTTGTTTGACTTTGGCTTAAACATTAATGAACGCCCGGGCAGTATTATAAATAAATTCTGAAGTACCTTGTACGTACCATATTAATTCCAGTAGGTATAACAGCCACTGTGTGTGAAATTTGTATTTATTGTTCACGGTTGTTCTGTTTTATTACACATAAAATTCTCAATTATGTTAGAAGATACAATGACATGCCAAATTTGTTTACAAGAAGTACAGGAAGAATCCCCACTTCATTGTCTAAGCAACGACTCTAAGTTATCGACCTTTCCTATAAAAGCAGTAAGTATTGCATCAAGCCGAATTATTTGTAACCCCATTTGAATTACATTAAAGGAATTTAGCATTGATGAAAACCCACTTACGTGCAACAAATGCAAGCTTAAAACTGATGTAGAACACCAAACCTTCATGCAAAATGAAAAGATTATAAAAATCGAAAATCTACCACAATCATTTCCGTCAAACTTCTCTTCAGTTGGTAATGATGAAAATTATTTAAAACCAATCAAAGTTGAGTTTGTGGACGTTGAAGTTAAAAATGAAAGTATTGTAAAAGAAGAATATGGGTTATTTGATACAGATATGTCCACCTTTGTGGAACAATCTGCATCATCCGAAAAGAAGCGTTTCAGTTGCGATAAGTGTGACTACACGTGTCATCGAAAAAGTAGTTTGATTCTGCACAATAGAACGCACACTAAAGAAAAGCCTTTTAAGTGTAGTGCTTGTGATTATTGTAGTAGTCGAGCGGACACTTTGAAAAAGCACATGTTCCAACACTCCCAGGAGAAGCCTTTTAGCTGTGCTAAGTGCGACTACAGGTGTTACCTAAAACGTGGTTTGATTCTGCACACAAGAACGCATACTCAAGAAAAACCGTTTAAATGTAAAATTTGTGATTATTGCAGCAATCAAGCAAGGAATTTGAAGACGCACATGTACAAACATTCCGAAGATAAGCCTTTCAGCTGTGATAAATGTGACTATAGGTGTTACCACAAAGGTGCTTTGTCTCAGCACAACAGAATACATACTCAAGAAAAGCCATTTAAATGTAATTTTTGCGATCATTGCACTAACCGACCAGACAACTTGAAAAAACACATGCTCCAACACTCTGGTGAACTACCATTTAAATGTGAAACATGTGATTATAAATGTTGCAACCAACGTATCTTTGATTCGACACAACAGAATACACACTCATGAAAAACCGTTTAAATGTGACTTTTGTGATTATTGCAGTAATAATGCAGGCAACTTGAAAAGGCACATGTACAAACACTCTGGAGAAAAGCCTTTCGGATGTGATAAGTGCGACTACAGGTGTCACAATAAAAGTTCTTTGATTCAGCATATTAGAACACACACCCAAGAAAAATCATTTAAATGTAATTTTGTGATTATCGCAGTAATAGAGCAGCAACGACTTGAAAACCACATGGGCAAACATCTTGATGTGCAGTCTTTCAGGTGTGATAAATGCGACTACAAAACTGTCAACAAATTTACGTTGACTCGGCACTATAAAAGGCACACTCAAGAAAAACCATTTAAATGTAATGTTTGTGGTTATTGCAGTAGTCAAGCAACAAACTTGAAAAGGCACATGTCACATACATTCTGATGAGTAGCCTTTCAGGTGTGATAAGTGCGACTACAGGTGTCGCCGAAAAAGCCATTTGATTACGCACCATAAAACGCACCGTAAAAGAAAAGCCGTTTAAACGTACTTTTGTCATTATTGCAGTGGTGGAATAGCAAAGCTTTGAAAAAGCACATGCGCAAACATGTTGATGTGTAGTCTTTCAGCTGCGATAAGTGCTTAAAATCACAAACTTTCTACAGCTCCAAGTTGCTAGCAACGGTCGACGGTTGTTACAGCAGATTATTTATAGATGCCATTAAGATCAATAAAGATCCAGAAAACTTCAACAGAAAGGAAGACATCCTGAGACTAAACTAGGTCTGGAATTTGGTTCCTAAGATAAATGAAGGTCCACACTTACCGGCGCAATGCAAGATCCGTAACAAATTTATTGTGACAATTTACAAAAAAAAAATTGTGAAATCAATTATTATTTATGGATTTTCATTTATTAACCGGGATGGACAATAATATGGTGTAAATGCCTTGGTAGAGGAGTTGATTCAATAGCTTTCTTTCTTCTTCTAGTTCTACTTTCTCTCTTTCCAACAGCTATATATAGCTACTAGCCTACATCATTTAATTTTATTCTTCATTAACAATTTTTCTGTATCTGTATTTTCTGTAACCACTTTTTATTTTTAGTCTTCTCCTATTTTTATTTGTTTTTTCCCGTTTGTTTCATTTTTTTTCTGGACTGCGTATTCATGTATATTACAAAACCCACTCTGTAGAGTAGAGGATATGTTACCATACTCATTATGGAATTCTACGTTGTATTTATACGATGTTTGTATTACATTCGTCGGAAAAATTACAGTATTACAAGACCATTTATGTGATCTTGATATAAAATTTTAAACTTATGTTATTTGGAGCATTGCTTAAATTATATGTTGGATTGTATAGTCGCCACACGTACTCCCGAAACGGTGGTAGTACGTAGTTATTTTGTAGGTTGCACTAAAGTTATCAATCTAGGTGGATGATTCTATAATTTGATGCGTTGTTGTATAACCGTTGAAAATGATACGGGTGATCATTTCTCAAAGACTTAGGGTCGTAACGAGACGTAGATGTATTGATCAGTGATATCAAATCAAACTTCTGATGGTCATTACTTTGACTTGTGTGACAGAAATAATGTTTTGCTACTCTACGATTACACACGTGAGTCTTTCATTTTCTTCGACGTGGGAAGAAACAGGATACGCTTGCTTTTTCTTCCTTTGATGGGCGGGGTTACTATACATTAAGAAGCCAGTTTAGACGGAAAGGCATGCGTGTGTACATACGCATGTACATATTGCAGGTGATTATGGGCATGGCTTTTAAATAAAATACGTGGTTTGAAATTTTAATACAACTATTGGAATAAATTTTAATTGAATGCATGTTTAAAAGCAACTTAAAAATATTTCCGTTGCAATCTATTTTCTGTATAAAAAATTTTCTATTACAATTTTAACACACTATTCTTATTTAAATTCCTGATGACGTAATCGGTGCAACTTTGCAACTTTGAAGGATGACTTCTCTGACCTGGGTTTTATACGAAGTTCTTTTACTTGTTAATAACTTTGATGTTTATTTTTCATACTCTTCATATTTACTTTCTAATAATGCTTTTCATTTACTAATTACTTGGTGATGAACTTTATTTATTATTGCTCATTGGTTTTATTTTTATTCTATGTAATTTCTACGATGCGCGGGTAGGCTACGATGCACGGGCTTAATATGACTAAGGGCCAATATAAAACTCGGTTCATGTTAAGCGTAGGTTAAAACAATGGTTGCTATGGTTAATCTTTGGATACAATTTATTGTATTTAACCTACGGTTGAATTAAATCGAGTTTTATACAACTGATCCTTAATGAATTTTTTTTTAATATGAATCCGCTTGTTTAAAAGGTTAAGGACAAATTTTACAAATTTCATCGTTTGCTGCTCAAAACGTAACTCGTCCCCAGTTTAACCTTTTGTTCTTGCACATACACCTTATATCGATTTATCCTCATACTATACAATACACATGGTTACAATTTCTATATTGACACGACCTTTGTAATCACTTCACTATATAATGTGTAAATACGTATATACATCGCAAGTATGCTTGAAGTAGGATCAATTAAGGTGTGAATGAAGTATATAAGAACTTACGGGCTCAGCATTATTCTACTATAAGTATTCACTACATTAACGTGAGAAAACTTTCTGCAAATATCAAACCCGAGTTTCCTAAATGCAAATGAGGAAGTTACAGAATTATATTGCATTTCTGTCGTCAGGATTCGGGTTGTACAAAACATTAGCAAAGTTGGAAACATACGTTTGAATGGTTTAGACAATGTTATGTTTGAAATAATAACACTATTTTGGACTTCATTGTCTATATTTTATTTTAATCGAATAAACACAACGTTTCAATGGTTATTGAATCTGCAATCGTCTTCAGGTGAATACTGGAAACAAGCTGTCGGATAAATTCATCCCTGTTTATTAACGCTGGACCAAGATTTTCGGCAACAAATCTCCCGGACAAACAAGATATCAGTTTGGTAATATCTGTCTAGACTGAAAACAAGTATGGTTTGATAAATTCATCCGATAAGTGTTGCGCTAGTTTCAACAGTGAAGCCATCAAATCCTTTTTTGCTATTTTACCGGAACGACCATAAATCTTTACACTTTTACAATAGCCAAATAAGTCTCGAAAATTATCTTTGCTTATTTTTGGTAAGAGTATGAAAGTCTTTATCGTCAAAGTGCTTTTCGGTTCTCGGTGATTGAGAACGCTATCCAAGGCAGATTACCTTCAACGCGTGAAACCAGTCCGTGTCCTCTTTGGAAGACATAACGACATGTCTTTGATTCTTGGTGAATCACGAAGTATACCGTGCGGAAGCCATCCGTCTTCTTCGTAATGATTTTGGCAACATAAATAAAGAGCCTGTATCCTTGCATCAAATGTGACTCTGAGCATAATAACCCTATGGTTTTGGTTACGCTGGCATATGAAGCAGACATCTCTGCGCTGGGTTATGCAGCGGAAAACGAATCCTTCTTTATCTTCGCCGTCATCTTCTTGTACGACACTTTGCAAAACATTGCGATAACAATTTTGATGAAACCTAGCTTCTCAAATTGCAGCCACAAGTAGCGCCAGACCATTTTGCTCGCGATTAGCTTCAACCGCATGAACAATATTTGTGGGAGTATTTCTCCAGTTACGAAATCCTCTTGTTCTTCCACCCTCTCACACACGTGGCATTCCGCACTTAAGTTTTTAACCAGTTACTACCTAATAGACTGTTTCAGGAGGAATTGGGGTTCAAATCTAAACTAAGTAAATCTAAACCAAAAATAACGTGATATACGGCAATATTAAATAACACAAAACCAAAAATAGAAAAACTCAGATCAACAGTAAGTAATAAATAACACGAACAGAAAAACCAAAGAAATCATTAAAAAACCTATAAGTATAGTGAGTTTTTATCGACATTATATTTATATAAACGGGGCTTAATATATTCTTGAAGCTTCCAAAAAAACATCTTAGAATTGTCTAATAATTGGGTGAATAGATATGTAACCTTTGCAGTTCAAATATATCTTTCAAATATCTTAGGGACAACGTTTTCTGCAAAACGTCTAGTGGCGCAAAACTATTGGTCCATGGACTTAACAACCCAAAAGGATTTTGTTTGTATGGCCATAAGGGACCTGTATTCAAAAAAATTAAAAAATTGACTTGTCATCAATTTTTATAGTGTAGCGTGGTCATTTTGAATTCGAATTCAGAATAAAGATGAGTTGAATTATTAATTCAAGTGTATGAGAACATAACACAAATGTGTTTGTTATGGTATCACAGTTTTTTTGAGAAAGATAAGGAAGCGCTTATATGGTAAAGGCGAGAAATTTGCAAACAATTAAATAAAATAAAAAATTTTAATGTAATTGAGCTAATCAACAGTAATAAATTAGTATTACTAACTGACTCCTGAGATAAAAATCAAAGTTAATCGACAATTAATTAACCAAAGACACTAATGATTATTGCCTGTATAGAAATTAATTTATAATAAAAAATTTTAAATCTAATTTAATACCCAAATTATCTCAATAGTTTGTTTATGTTGTAGTACCCAAAGTAGTGTCTTTGGTGGTATCCCAGGTACATTGGGGAACCAAATATTCTGAGGTAGAATAAATTCAAATCTGAAGCACCCTGTATGCACATAAGGCCGTTTCTTACGGTTTAAGAACCACGGCTGTGCAGGTTTTTTTGTGAATAACTGAAGAATTTTTGTGTGGGAACAGCAAGTGTAATACATCAATTGTAAATAATAAATAGTGCTACATAATGGCAGAAATTACAATAGCTTAGCCAAATGTGTTTAAAAGAAATAAAAGATGAAGCCCGTCTTACATAACGATTCAACGCTACATCCAAATTGGTCGACCTTACCCACAAAAGTAGTAAGTATTCGAAGTACTGAATTATTTAATCATTTGAATTACGTTAAAGGATTCGAGCATTGATGAAAACCTACCTGTGTTCAACAAATCCAAAGTCAAAGTCGAAGACTGAACACTTAAAACATTTTACCTAACTGAAACTTCTTACCACAATCATTTCCGACGTTTATTAATGAAGAAAAATTTTTCAGAAAGAATTAAAGACGAGTTTATCGGGGCTGAGATTAAGAATGTTAAAGAAGAATACGTGTTATTGAACCCGAACATAAGGGGAATCTACATTATTGGATACTTTATACCATTGTTATCAGTGTGAATATGCTGCTAATGATAAACAAAATTTACTACTTTGATTAATTCCTCATTAGAACAAACGATCTCTTAATATTAGATTTGGATTAGGAAAATCTAGTTGGAATGTTACAATTGTGGTTATCAAACTAAAGACACGATATCTTTGTAAATAAGTTAACTCATAAAAACTGTTCAATTGCAACTACCACAGTAACAAACCCCAAAACTTACAACAGCATTTATATAAATGACTCTAACAAGCAGTATTTTATATGTTATGAGGCAGGTGTAGAATACATAAGTGTCAACAAAATTGTTTGATTCAACATAATCTAATTCCATACCCAAGAAAACACTCTTGATATGGCCTTTCAGATGTGATAGATGTGACTACAAATGTGGCGACAATTTTCTGACTACATAAAAGAAAGCACACAGGAGAAAAACCATTTAGATGTAATTTTGTGTGTTTATTCCGTAGTAACAGACACTTGCGGAACCATTTTGTACACACACTCTATTGAATGGCCTCTCAGCTGCGATGAATGTGCGACAACAAATGTTCTAACAAAAGAGTTGAATCGCCATAAAAGAGCATATGCAAGAAAAACCATTTAAATGGAAGCTTTTGTAGTTATTGCACCTACCATTCAGGAAACTTATAAACGCATTCTGCACACGCACCCGGTGAGCGGCCTTTAGTTGTAAAAATGAGTGCGACTACAACATGTTGCTACAAAGCTGCTTTGTCTCGGCATAAAAATACACACAATCAAGATAAACCATTACAACAATACTTCTGAATCGACACAAAGTTGTACACACTCAAAAAAAGCTGTTTAGATATATAATTTTTGTGATCATTTCAGCTCGTACGCAATCAACACTTTTAAAAGTCCACTTGCTTACACGCTCTGGATGAACCGCCTTTTGGCTGTGATCAGTGCGACTACAGATGTAATTCAAAATCAAATTTAAAAATGCACATGCGTAAAACACCCTGGATAAGCGACTCTGTGAGGTGTCACAAGTAATGAACTCCAAATTTGTTTCCAATAACCCTACTTTTGTCTCCAACACAAAAACATACATAGTCAAGATAAAACCGTTTAAATGTCATATTTGTAATTATTCCTGTAAACAATCAATTCATTTTGAAAGCAGATTTCATGTATGGCACTCTGGTGATTGGCTCTTTAGGTGTGAGGTTATAAGTTTAAATCTAGCCAGCACAAAAGTTCACTCACTCACCTCAACAACACACACACTCCAAGACCGACCTTTCAGTTGTGATAAGTGTGTGCTTACAGATGTTACGAACAAAACAATTTTGACTGTCGCAATAAAAGTGCATCCCCAAGAGTAGTTATTTGTCAATAAAAAAATTCCAATCTGTTTTTTAGTGTCAGCTATATTTGGTTAAAAACAATTAAAGGTATAAGGAGATCGGCTATAACTGCAAATTTTCAAGTCTACCTCATGTCTCATTTGTTCATTTTTTTCTGTCTTTTGAATATTCGGACCGTGCAAAATATGGATACGTATAACATAATAAATTGAAAACCGTAATCATCAGTATTTTTCTTGAGACGGAAATTTATATCTTCAGTCCTCGAAGGTCTCGATATATCCACCTGCAAATGATAATAATAATTATGGCTTAGCCAATTTTCGCAAAAACTTTAGAACAAGACACACTCAACTTTGAAGTTTTTTACAAGGTTTACGGTGTTTCGTTGAAAGAAGATTTTGAATGAAAGTGTGTGAATCGAGGGGTGACGTCATACCCCATTAAACATAAGAACATTACACAAACAGAACTTAACATCGCTATGTAACTTTTCCATTTAAAGGAAGTTTAATATTTTAACAAATGTTATTATAACTGATTAATGGATGTGTGGATTAACTATTAACTTTTATACCAGTTTATTCAGTCATTTATTAGAGGAATAAAATTGTTTTTTTTTTAAATGGTTTGAGAACCATCTCTCCGTCAACGAATCGAACCAGCGCACATTCGGTAGCCCAGCTTAATAAACTAACGCTTTCACGTTAACCTATGTCCTCACTCCCACAGCGGAAACATACCTATGAATAAATAGTAACAAAAGCAAAATGCGTCTAGTTACATTAAATTAGCTGAAATTAAAAATAAAATGTAACTTAAATATAAGATGCGAACCATATCTTATTACTACACATACTAACGTTTCTCTGCAGGAACCCACATTTGTTCCGACATTAACAAACGTGTAAAATAGTTCAAATAAAACAAATAGACACAAAATTTCCAACATTTTTTTATAGGTATTGCTAAAACCATTACCGTTATGTGATTGTCATATCTCAGTAATTACTTATCGTACCAAAAAATAGTTTAAATAAAATGGCTAGAATTAAACAACGAACCACTTTTGGCTAAAAAATATAAAATATTTCTTTGTAAATATTCCAAAAATTTGAAAATTTATTCTAGGTTAACGGACCTTTGGCTTGTCAGAGGGACTGACGGCTGTTCTCCTGTGTGTTAACAGGTTATGGGCTCAGGTGCGCTTTAAGTTCACAATTGGCGTATTCTTGTGCATGCAAAATTTGCCACATTGACAAAAACAAAAATGGCCGTCAACAACTCAAAACAAAGTGCCGATAGCGTTCTGGCTGTGTTGGTAGCATTCGAAAGTTACAAAACTCAAGAACAGTGGAAACATGGAAGTGGCAGATTAGAAACTTGTTTAAAAGAAAGCAAAGCCTATTTTCGATTATCAAAGGACACGTGTGTCCCGCATCACTTACAAAAGGACGAAGAACCATCAGAGGCATACCACAATTGGCATCGTGATAATGCCCGTGATAAAGGTATAGCAGGCTTTAGATGAAGAAATCCGTAACTCATGTATCCGAAGCGAAGGCTGACCCGAAAGATATTGGGATACTCATTTCAGCTTTCGAGCAATCCTCACTACAATCGGATGTACACACTATTCGATCTCCTTTTTCGAAACCGCAAAAGATGATTTACCGTCACAAAACATACGTCTCGGACTTTCTAATCTGTTCGACGAACTTTGTGACGAATTGCGCAAAAGTAATCCGAAGGCAGAGTCTGCCGTTATCGCTCTGCATCATCGCATTTTTTAAAACACTAGATTAGATTACCAGTCGCCCTGGCAAAATAAAAGTGCGTAGACAATCAATGGACTTCACAACCATGGTGTATATACTATTTTTCCACTACTAGCCAAAATTTGCTTCAAAAAATATTTTTCTTGTAAAAATCAAGTAGCACAGGAATGCAAATAAACAAAAGCATTAAAAGCTACATACGTTGATAAACCAACTGCAACTGATTCACTAAAACACTGTGGTGGTATATTCCACCTTCATTTTTCTGAAAAATTATTCGGAGTAATATGTAAATTAGTTGATTTAGGGAACCAATCGCAGCGGTTTAGATTTTTCTGAGCAATAGACATTTTTAATGTCTTTCAAGATGCTTTTGTTATTAAAGATTATATTGTATTTAATTAAGTTATTTTGCACCGACTTCAATAAATAGGGGACATCGAAGAAATAATAGATTTTCTTATCGCTTTACGAGAAAGGTATAGTTTTTCCGGTGATACATCTATTCTTTTAATTGGGTTTCGAAAATTTTACTACCGTCCTAACATTGGCACCATTGTAGTTGTATTTTCATGCAGTCTAATACTATCGACTTTAATTTTGTCCCTTGCTTACTATTTGTAAAGATGTAGCACAAGGGTTGTTTAAATGTTTTTATATATAACTCTAACCATGATCACGTAGCAGTTTGAGCTGGCAAAAATTTAAAACCTACTTTAAAATTAACATTTTGGGGTCAAAATATAATTTTAGTAAACATTGCTTGTAACATTCCTCGTATATCTCCTGCTTAGGCTATCCTAATTAGACGTTCCCAAGCAAATAGTGCAATGGCATGTTTAGCTGAAGCTGTTCACAGAAGAACCTGCTCCCAAACAATTTCAGTGAAGCTATGGAAAGTCACGGTTCAGACAAATGGTTGTGGGCAATGAACGAAGAAATGAAAACTTTCGAAGAAAATCAAACTTGGGCATTACCAACAGATAAACGAGTCATCGATAACAGTAGGGTGCTTCGCGTGAAATTCAAGCCTGATGGCTCGATAGATCGCTATCGTGCTCGCTTAGTTATTCGTGGCGTATTTCAACGTGCAGGACTCGATTATGACGTCCCGTTGCGCGTTACGACGCGATCCGAACATTAATCGCAGTCGCAGCCGAAGAAATATTATTACTTAGTCAATTCGCCGCAATAAAACAGCGTTTTTGTATGGAAACATAGATACTGAGATTTATATGACACAACCGGGTGTTCGATGATCGATCAGGTGAGTCGTGTTTGCCGTTTAAAAGGAAGTCTCTATACGGATTGAAACAATCTCCTCGATGTTCAGAACAACAAGTTTCATTGCTTTATGGGAAAGAAATGGTTTCGTTCGTTCGACAGCAAACCCATGCATTTACATTAGACAGAACCAAATAGAGAAGTTATTGGTCGCAATGTACGTCGATGATGGACTCATCGCGGGTTCAACACAAAACGTAGTTGACACGTTTTTGAAATTAATCAAGGTAGAATTCAAAATAACAATAGGTTCTGTGGATTCATTTTTAGGCATGCAAATTGAACAACGAGAATCGGTTTGTTTGTTTTACAGTGTACATACGAGGATATATTGAAAAATTCTTAGCCTACTATAGAACCAAACAAAATTTCAATGTCAAAATATTTTATTACTCAACATATTCTCCTCTTAATTGGATACATTTATTACAGCGAACCTGCAACGTCTCTAGACCTTCAAAAAAATGTTTCTTCTTGCTCTGCAAACCAGACCTCCACAGCTTCTATTACCTCCTTGTTGGAAGAAAATGTACGACCTTTTAAACTTTTTTTCAGTTGAGGAAAGAGGTGATAGTCGGACGGAGCCAAATCGGGTGAATAAGGGGGGTGTTCTAGTAATTCAAACCCTAAATCACGAATTTTTGCATGGCAACATGAGATTTGTGTGCAGGGGCGTTGTCCTGCAAAAACAAAACACCTTTGGATAGCTTTCCGCGTCTTTTTCTTTAATATTTTCCGTAGAGTGGTCAGTAATGTCGAATAGTAATCTCCAGTTATTGTTCTACCCTTATCCAAAAATCAATCATGATTACTCCATGGCAATCCCAAAAACTGAAGCAAGAACTTTTCCAGCAGATTTTTGGACACGAAACTTCTTAGGTCTTGGAGAACCAGAGTGTCGCCATTCCATCGATTGTTGCTTTGTTTCTGGATCGTAGAAATGTACCCAAGTCTCATCCATAGTAACAATTCGGTTTAAGAAGTCTACATCGTTTTCAAATCGAGCACAGATCGAACGCGATGCTTCTACCCTTGCACGCTTTTGGTCAACATTCAAACATTTGGGGATCCATTTTGCAGCAATTTTCTCATGTCCAAATTGACGTGAACCATATGATGAACGCGTTCGTATGAAATATTCAGTGCTTCAGATATCCGTTTTAGCCCAATTCGACGGTCTGATAAAATCATGTCATGAACTGCATCGATATTTTCGGGGACTGACACAGAAACTGGCCTTCCTGATCGGTCATCATCTTCAATGGAAAATTTACCTCTTTTGAAGCTTGCATTCCAATTTTTGACGGTCGCATACGAAGGACATTGATCACCAAGGGTATTAAGCATATCTTCGTAAATCTGCTTACCTCTTAACCCTTTTAAATACAGGTACTTGATGATGGCTCGATACTCCAATTTTTCGATTTTCACAATTTCGGTGGACATCTTTTTCATTTAATTTATTGCGTGACTCTGGTTTACTTTTTTGACGTCAAACTTTACACTGACACTTCTAATAAGTTATTGTTCGTTGCTATGGTAACGCAATATTTTGTTTATGCAAGGAACTGGTCTAGGCTAACTAGATATCAATACATCCTCGTACGTTAAGAAAATCCTAACAACGTTTTGTAGCATGGTCAGATTCCAAATCAACAAAGACTCCTACTGACAATGGACAACCAGACAGTATGCTTAACGGTGTTCTCGACAGTTCCGTTCCGTTTCGCTCCGCAGTGGGATTACTGATGTACTTGGCTTGTGCCATTCGCCTCAGACATCGCCTACGCAGTTTCGAAGTCGTTCGATCAATGGCCGTACCTACATCTTATTATTGGCCAGCTGTAAGTATATTTTAAATATCTAAGAGGTACCTCAGACTTGGTTTGTACTACAGTCCGACAGGAGGTAAACTGTGCGCGTATTCAGATGCAGATTTTGCTGGAGACCATCCAAACCCGACGTTCAACAAATGGATTTTTGGTGTGTCACCATTGGAGGTACAACAGTATAATGGACCTCTCAGCTACAAAGTCAATCGCGTTATCTACTACCGAAGCAGAATTCGTCTCTGTCGCGAAGGTGCATAAGAATTAGTATGGTTAAAACCGATTGTTATCTGAGATCAGTGAGGAAAGAAATGTGCCCGTATTGTTTTATCAGAAAAAGCAGTGCTAAAAATTAGTTAAAAACCCTGAATTCCACAAACGTTCAAAGACATTGAATGAGATATTATTTTATTTGTGAACTTTATCAAAATAACGTCTTAGAAATAGAATACATTCGTTCGGAAGATCAGCTTGAGACATGTTTACCAAACCGTTAACTCAGAACGTTTTTAAGATCATGTGTTCTAAGATCGGTCCTTCAGCAGTATAACTGAAATTTGTTTATAAAAGTTTGTTTGGGGGGGTAGTGTTAGAGAAAAAAAAATTAAACCAAACTCTCTAAAGCGCCATCTACCGTTCAACTTATAAATCTAGTTAGTTCAGTTTTAGTTGCGGCTGGTGCGTACGCCTCCGTACTCTTGTATGTACCTTTTATGTTTGTTGCATTGTTGTTTGTCTTACAACTTGTATTGTTATTACTTATTAAATATACACTTTTCACCACATCAGTCTTGTCAACTTTCCTAGTCGGAAAGTTTCTGCATTTTCAGCATTGAGTTGAAACTGGCTTGCATTCTGAAAAATTGAATATTTCTAGAATTTTCTTTGCATAAATTCTTCTTCTTGTTCAATTTCAAGTCCTAAAACATAATCTGCTTTCTTTGAGGTGATTTTGAACTCTGATTTCCATTCTTCCAGAAGGCCATCATCTACATAAATTACAAGTACAAATTTCTAACCATTCATCTCCTCGATTGTATAAACATGGATCAGCACTGCTGGTTTGGAATCCATGTTCTAAATCTTCAAAACGTTGTTCTAGCATCTAGTTGCCTGCTTCAAACTGCAAAACTTTTCTTCAATTGACAGACTTTGTTGATTCCATCCTCATACCACTTGTGACTGTTTCATAAATACCGTTTCTTTAAGCTTTCGTATGCCAATTCCTTGACGCTGACTGAATCCTTTGACGACTGAATTCTTCCCTTATATTTGTGGATGTTGTCATCGGAATTTTCTTGAGTCTAAAAACCTACTTACATGCACCTGGTGGGAGCTCGGTCAAAACCCAAGTTTAATTTTCTTTTAGTGAAGCTATCTCACAGTCCATGGCTTCCTTCCATTTAGCTGAATCCTCTTGGTTTAGAGCATCTTCAAAAGTTTCAGGATCTTCTGTCTCTTGATTTTACAAACTTCTCCCACTACCATGACGTAACTTTCAAGACATATAGGTTTCTTGAGAGTTGATTGATTCCTCAGGATTCTGTGGAAGTTTGTCATAATTACTCTTCCGAATTAAGCTTTGAAATTTTCATTGTTGATTGGTGGCTCGCCATCATCATTATCTTCTTCTTCAGCTGTCTCTACTTCATCGTCATTTTCAATCCGTCTTCATTATCATGCTTCTGTTATGTCCATATAGTACATAGTAACAATAAATTTGAAGTAGTAGACCATAGTAACTGTCATTTTTATGGAACTCAACACAGCCCTCTCAAAAGTAGTTGCAATGTTATATGATTGCAGATCACCCTTGGTTCAGGGGCTGCAAATCCCATTTTTTCAGCAAGATAATGCGCGCCCTCATACGGCAAGGGCTACAACCCGGTTTTTGAAGAAGCTAAATATCGTTCTCCCATGGCCTGCTCGGTCGCCCGTTGAACATGTACTGGATATGATCGGTAGGCAACTGAGTAATTTACCACACCCTCCAGATAACTTACACAATCTCCAGCTACGGATTTTAAGAAGCTTAGGACTACCACAAGCAGCTATAGATCACTTAATTAATAGTATGCCAAGCCAGTTCGCTCAATGAGTGCATTACAAATCGTAACAGAGCAACTCATTATTGAAAAACTTTTTTAAGCTTTTGTTCGTTTGTTTTTAAATTTTAATCATTACTTTGTTTCATGATAATAGATGTTTCCTTAAATTTTCAATAAAATTGTTAACAACTTCTGGGTGTTGCAATTTTTCTAAATTCAGTATATTTATTCGTATAGTACATTTTGAATATTGTATTGTGATGTAAGTGTTATTTATAGTGCCCCAGAAGATCAGTATAAATCTGTACAGTGTGGTGAGGAAACCGTGTGCAATTGTAGGTTGGTTTCATCTTGGCAAAGTATTTGCTTCAAAAATGTTGAAAACCTAAAACATATCAACAATAACGCTCATCTCTATCATATCTACAAGGAAATCCTTTTCTACTTTCATGTCCATCTTCTTTCTTTTTGGTTGGTATGTAGACATAGTAGAAAGAATCAATGATTCGCAAATTCTTGATTCTTGTGTTCTTTTCATTTCACAACTCAAATGGGTTTATTCCATCTTTTGACGATTTTCCTGTTCTGTTGAGAATGTAAATGGCTAATGTCACAAGCTCTCCTCATATTGCATCGGGAAATTCAACTTCACAGTTTTACTTGAAAGTTCTTGCCATCTCTACAACTGTTCGATTTTTAGGCTCACTGCCGTCATTTTGTTGCAATGTGTATGGTGCTGTCAGTCTTTGTATGATTCTATATTCTGCCAGCTACATTTGACCTCTTCACAATCGAATTCTACCCCATTGTCACTGAGAATTTCCTAAATGTTATGCCCCAGTGTTTTTGCATGTGCCAAAAAATTGTTTCAACACAGTCTTAACGATACATTGTGTAACTGTCTTTGAATAAGAACTAGAATCGTTTCTTGCTAAATGATTTGCAAAATGGGCCTACAAGATCAGTGGAAATAAGTTCTCCATGTTTCGTTGCTTTAATTCTAGGGCCAAAAGACAGACGATGTGCTTTTCCAAAAACACACGGTTTGCACATTTTTCTTTCCAGTTTGACAGTAATTCCTAACCTTTTCTTGTACATCTCTCTTACATGCCGCTTGTGTTAGTGTCCCCCATATCTCGTGATACAGCTGCACTGTTGAATTCTCTGCCTCTGTAAAGCTGACAGTTTGTAATTTTTCAGGAAGAACAGGTTCAATGGCTGGCTTGTACAAAATCCAACTTTTTTCTCGACGTACACAGTACTGTTTTTACATTTACTTCTAACCAGCAGTTAATTGCTGTTGAGTGGAATTTGCTATTTTCATTTCTGTCTTAGGTTGCTAACACAGAAAATAAATTTTTCGAAATTTTCGGGACATACCAGACATCAGGCAGTCAACTTTAAAGAATAATAAGTTTTGCAACACCTAGGGACGACTAGTGTCAACGATCACGTACGTAAATTCATTCGCATTAAGTAACTTTGTAGACAGATACGTAAAAGCAGTTACATAAGTCGATCCTTCGATAATTATACCCAACATAAGCGTATCTACTGTGGTGAAGGATATAATTTCTATAGTTCCTTTCCCAATGGCCTTGAGAGCTTCTTTCCCAGCTGCCTTGATAACACAGGGACACTTGGAACTCGACAAACTAGCCTGGACTATTTGTTACGTGCCTTGTAGCTCCGTTATCGATCCACCATCCTAACACCGTTGTAATATCATTCCATAAATTTCTCAATTTTGCAAATTATCGAATCTCCCGTATTGGAGTGGCGTAGGTACCTGATACGTTTGGAAAATCCTATTTTAGTAGGTAAATATATTATAATATTAAAATCTACCTTGATATGAATTATTATGTGGTTATATGTTATTTATTTTATTTGTATAGTAGATCACATTACAAATTTTACTTTACGTATTATATACCATTATTTTTGTATCTTGGCATAATACCCACATCTACGGCTATGTGATTCTCGTTTCGTCAGTACCTGGGCTGATGGCAACGTGTTTACACAGATTAAACTATTGTTCTCAGACCCTAGATGGGTCGATATGCTGCAAGAGCGGCACAATGATCGTATTTTGTTAGAATTTATTGGTTTTTACTTAACCGTAGAAGTACCGCTTTGCACAAGAAAATAAAGAATTATTTCAAGCAATTATGATTTATTACTCCGCGCCAATAGTATACAGACTTTAGAAACATCTTCTCCCTTAATCCAACTGAAAGTAAAGAATTCTGTACATATTTTGAACAGTTAATCTTTGAATGATGCTTCCAAATTAATTAACGCTTCCCATGTCTCATGCGCCGTTTGCTTATCTATTATCTTCTGATAAACTGCATCTGTTATTGATCTGGATATCATGGATTTTGGGTAAGTATTTGTCTCACGGAGTGAATCATTTGTCTTTCCACTTTTTTGCACGATCGAGTATTTTTGTTTACTTACAGCCTCCGTTTCCACGTAAGGTAGGATACGGTTACTGTTGCTGGTGAGGCCTAAGACGTCGGTAAGTAGGTACTTATCGACGTCTGATCGGTAAGTAAAAATTACTATTATATTGCGTTATTTCTCCAAAATGTAAACGTTACTTTTGGACTTTTCGTTTATTTATTAGAAATTGAATTAATTTCATTAAAGTGTAATTTAATACGATCAGCAAAAATAGTATAAGCGTCATGAACGTTGAGGATTTACTGTGGTCTCCGTCTCCCGGTAAATGTCCCTTACCGTTCTTGATACTTAATATACTATATACAGTGCGTTTTTGAAAATAAGGGCCACTTTTACAATTTTCAAAAACAGATGTCGTTGTTTGGTAAGAATTCGCTAGATTTATTGTACAATATGGCAAACGTAATTGAAAAACAGGTCCATATGAAAGCAGCTAGGCAAATTCATTTACATTTTAGATACAAAAAATAGCAGCGATGCCACATGCAAAATCTCTAATCTGCGGCACCTGTGACGCCATCTATTGAGCCCTAACAGAAAAGTGGCCCCATTTTCAGAAACGCACTGTACTTTCGCGAAAGTTACGCTGACTATTCTCTTTACTCGAAATATTCGCATAAGCGGGACCCGCGATAAAATGTACGTTATAGTTTTTTACTATTAGACAAGTAACGCAATTTTATTTATATGAATACTTGGCAGAATAATAAAGTTCTAGAAAGTCACAGCTCACTCTATAATTGTCCAAACTAATATAAATTCAAAATTAAAATTCCTTAAACTTAAATTAACGTAACATTCTATCTCAACACCATGACTGAAACAAGGATGGCGATAAATGAGCAAAGATGAACATAACTTACAATAAAGGAGAAATATTGAAATCTGTCATTAGAACTTTCACTGTAAAATTCAATGCAGTTTGATCTGATGTACCTTACTAATTTTTTCTACTTAATATCACAAACATCACCTTGGGTGGTGCTGGTTTAATATAAAATACATCTGGTAAGATTTATTAAATAAAACACATGTCATTAGTATTCAAATAACGAATAAATGTACAAAACAATATAATTAGATACATTTCAATACAGGAAACGGCGACTTTATGCGAACCATTTTTAATAGAAATCCTCATTCCCAAATGAGTCAGAGAACCACCTCCATCATTTAAGACGTATCGATAAGAAAACACCCTGTATGTTTTTATAAATATTAAAAAATAATCAACAAACGTCAGCCATTTCCCTGATGTTTATCGTCATATTATTGACATTTGATGAACTAAAAATAAACTTTTTAATCACTAGCATGCACCATCAAGTGTTCTTTTAAAAATCGAGAATATTTACTGCATTTAAAACAGTTTTTCTTGTAATGTTTATAAAAATTAGATACAGTGCCACGGTGAGGCATTCTATTGGTGAACAATTTTAATTTAGAGAGAAAATGCCATTCTTGATAAAAACTTTTCTGAAACCCAAAGAATTATAATAAATATATAAAAAATAAATACAATAAAAATGACAATATAGAGTATAATGATGTAAGAAAAACCAAGAGTAAACAAAAACATCACTCACTAGATACATTACTTAAAAAATTATAGTTTCTATAAAACTGACTATGAAACGAGACAGATTCGAATCATTTCATTTTATGGGGTTTCAGAACAACCAAAACTTTTTATCGAGAATGACATTTTTCGCTAAAATAAAATTTAAAAGTTTTTCACCTATAGGATACCCCATCCGAGGACACAGTGCATAAGTTGTGTAGCCTTTCATCACAATGTTTCGAAAGTGCGCTTTTAAATTACTTAAAAATCGCACAGACTACAATTAAATTTTTTTTCTTTAGAGTGAAAAATTTTGTGTCCCTGCTAACTAAACTTGGTCGTAGTTGTGAAGTCTCATTTATCACAAATACCTAGTTCATCTGAATGTGTCCCCAAGTGAGTTTTTCGCTTTCGATTTTTGAAACAAGCTGTCGCCCTCACGATTTCTGCAGGGCCAACTAGTTCTCGTCCCAAATACTGCAAAAATTCCTCGCTCTTATGATACTACATATGATGACAATAAAAATGCTTACCAGAGTACTTTCTTCAATAATAATCGAAGGAATGTCAGTGTTAAAGAAAGATTTCTTCAACTTTAATTTCATCATCAAAGAGCTCCTGTTTAATTTCATCTTTAACGACAGGTGGAAGTAATTTGTCTACTGCGTCAATTTCGACTTTACATTACATTCACGACTTCACTTGGTCGGTGATACTCAGATCCTCAAAAGATTAAAGAATGTAATTGCAGCAGAGGACATAATAATGTAAACTTACTTGTTCGGTAGTTCTCGTCAATAACTCCGACCTCGGCATGATATCATCGTTTACTTCAAATTCTGGTTCTTGCTTAATTTTTCCTAAATAAAATTTGCACGTAAATATCGTCTACAACCCGAAGAAGCAAAATAGAAATCACCTTTGTGTGGTACATCTTCGATTTGCTCTTGCTGTGATGGAACGCCTAAAATAAAAAATTAATCGTTGATAGAACAATGCTAAGATAACTTACTTAACGCACTAGTTGATGATTGTTGTTCTGTGAGAGCTTGATTTATAATTTTCTTCCTTTTTCTTTTTATCGGATATGAACGTTTTGTGGCACGTTTCCGATCTGGTTGACAGGTAAAAATGTGTGGAATAACATCTGGCTTCATATATATATATCCTCCCATTAATTAAAACCATATATAATTTTGCCATGTCTTCTTCTAACTAAATAAACAGTCGATTAATATTAATGAAAATATTACACTAGTCACAAATTTACATTAAAATGATCTTTAGCAAAAAAATATTGTTTTTGGTTTTGGCACATCACGCCGTGCTGCTGTAAACCATCTTCTCTTTTTGTACAGATTCTCTGGCACAGTAATAAAAAATTTTGTCCGGGAGTATCCTACAGATGTATTCTTGTACAATAAGGAACAAAAACACCATTTGTTTTGTTTTTACACATTCCTCATACCCGAAACCAGGGCATAAAACACGCTTTTTTAAATATATATATAATTTCATGCACAACAAACAAACAAGTAGAAGTACATAAACCTAAAAATACACTAAATTTATTAGGTTCAAAACCAAACGCATATGAATCAAACAACCCATGTTATTTATACGAGGAATGACGTCATGATTCAGACGCCCTTTCGATTGAGAGCTGTTTCGGTGCCAATTTTCAGTGTTTTCAATTAAAACGTACACATTTTTTAAAGTAAAAGTAACTGGCGACCGTATTTTATGTAGTGGTATGGGGTTTCTAATTTACTCATTTTATAAAAGTTGTAAAATACCGAATTATCAAAAATCCAGTGGCGGAACATACAACTCTCACTTGGGTTGCAGCCCGGATTTAAACGATAAAAACTTACCTTGAATTGTGACTAAAGCTAGTTTTCACAATACAAACTCGCAATTTTATCCAAAAAACAAGGCGATTTGAAACATCGGAATTTCGTAAAATACGGGTTTTACATACTATTTTTAATAGTGACTTTCGAGTTTCACAGTTTTGTGGGTTTTAGTAAATTTCAATAATTATGGTTAGGTTGTAGTAGCTGTAATGCGTACATGGCATTAAACCCTACAACTGTGACTGGAGGCGATATTAGTTCCCTTCTATGAAAAATCTTGTAATTATGTAGTTTGATTAACCCAGTATGTGCACTATACACAGGGTGGGGCAAACTTCTGACATCAGAGGATAATTTTGTTAAAAAAATGATATAACTTTCAAAATGTGTCACATTTTGTACAGTTACTGAGTGCACATTTTCAAATTTTTTTTAAAATACAGGGCGTTCCAAAGAGTCATGGCAGCACAAATTGACATTTTTTAAAATGGAACATACCATATTTTGTTTAAAGTTCGAAAGATCTCATCAAAAGCTTAAAAAATATATAGCATGTCAAAGTATTGTACAGGGTATTTTAGAAGATATAGCTAATTATTGAGTAAAAATGACACCTATTGTAACGCTCTCTTATAAAGTAACAAGTTATTATAATTAACATGTTATTTCTATGTCATTAGCTGTGATCAAGTATTAATTACTTTTATTATCGGAAACTTTATTAATACTGGGTGAAACAACATGCAAACCAAGCAGTAACTCAAAATTTTTATATGATTCATCTTTTCAAAGACTGTTAGTACAATTAATTAGCTTTCAAATGATATAGTGTATTGCGATGGATTTGTTATTACGCTTTAATAAATAAAAAAATCTTAAATAATTTAAATAAATCATACGCATTAACTTCAAATTCTATCCCGCTTTTATATCTCAGGTCTTGAGTTAGCGCTAATGGGCGTAGAAGTTGATGCAATATTAAAAGAAAAATAATATTATTATTTTTCATTATAGTATTGTGATGTAAGTGAAATGTATGGTGCTAAAGTGTAAATCTGTATAGTGTGTTGACGAAACTTTGTGCAATTGTGGATTGGTTCCTTTACTTCAAAGTTTCAGAAAATCACTAAAACCTAACATGCTAACCCTGACCCACATTAGTATTCATATGTTCTAATATTGATTAAGTGTGTAAAGTAAATTAGACATAAAATATAAGTCAGTGCATACGACATGTAATAGACCGGTTTAAGTGCCAGTCTCGGCAATAAAAAAAATAAGTAAGATAAAGAAATACTCACATAATCGGCTACTAGATGTCAGCTATTTTGTTGAATTTTCTCCTATTGTCCTGCTATTGATATTTGATATACTAGCATGCATCATCAACCGAGAATATTTATAGCTAAAAATTAGGTTTGATTAAGTTTTTCAATGTTTTCTCAAGTGCGCTTTTAAAGTATTAAAAAATTGAAGTCAGTTTGGCGTTAACTTAAGAAAGGTCTCTCGATTGGTAATATTTTAAAATGTTTGGGTTTAGAGTGTTGACTTTTTTTAACCTTTGAATATTTTTTGATGGATGTATCCAAATAAAATCATTTTTCTTCCATCAGAATGGAAACTTTTAACATTCTTGCATTCTACCTGCAACAGTTCAAAACCTGAAAGGTGTTGAATTTATGTTGGCTTAAAACACAACTACAAGAAGGCGGAGCTTAAAGATTATACATACAATTTTATAGTATGAAAGTCTTTTCGTGATCGAATTTCTTTCTCGAATCTTAAAACGAATCCCAAGGGGAGATCGAATAAAGGCTGCAAAGATACTTGTTTCTATTATAAATGATTGCGCCTCAAGAAATAATCTGTTATGTTGGCGTGTCCAAGAAAATGATAAATAAAATTCTCGTTCGATGAGCTAACTGCTTCAGATGATATGACGGCAAGATAAACATCCACCACTGTCTTAGATCATAGAATTTCCTTCTATACAGATGATAATGAAGCAATCATCAAGTGAACATCACAGACGTGTATAAAGATATCGCTAACCTCCATAACAAATTGTGCTCTGGTGGTATAGATGGGCTCCATCCGCAGCATTGGAAGAACCTAGTACAGAAATCTAATGAAGCATTAACAGAAAATCTTTTGAAGCCTATTTTATCAATATGAATAAGGGAAGCCATAAGATTTTGTTTAAAGTCGATTTCAAGAGCGCCTTTAACTATTTTGAACGTGACTCACAGCTTGATGAGGATTCCCACGCTCTATAAGTTTTTATTTGCAAATTATTCTTTGCAAATAGGATGCTTCAAGAGTGGGTAACCAGCAGAGATGGTCTCGATTCATTGAGTTTTAGTATAACGCTTCAAACAATAACACACTCACTAAAAAAAAATTTTAGGGATCAGGAGGTTAGGCCATGTTTACTATATGTTTTCAGAGTCGCTGAATCCAAAACCTCAGCACGTCAGGGTTCTGACATAACCTCAAAAAACCTCACTCATATTTTATTTAATTAGAATCCGGGGTCAGATCATGTTTATTATATGTTCTTTTGGTAGCTGAATCCGAATCCGTCGTCCAAAAAACCCCAGCATGTCAGGGTTTCGACATAACCTAAAAACTTCATAAATTTTTTTTCCGAGTCCGGAAGACCATGTGTACCATATGTTTTGGAGTCGCTGAATCCGAATCCGTCGTCCAAAAACCCCAGCATGTCAGGTTGTTGACATAGCCTTCAAATTATCCCGTTATCTAAGCTATTTAACGCTTCAACGTTTTGACTTTAGCCGCATTGTGAACAAAAATCAGTTCAACTCATAAACCTTATTTACTCCACAAAACAAAGGTATATAGAACCGTCGGCATCAGCGCTACCCGATGTACACCGCGAGGAGGTTGCAAATATTATCGTCAATCGTTTTTGCAAAGATGTCACTTCATATTTGGAACAAACGTAACAAAAATTGTCAGAATTCGCATGACAATCATGTGATTGCAAAACTTCGGGCCGCTTTTTTGTAGCATTAAATTATACATTAGCCAAGTCACCAACTAATGTGAAACTGCGATCACTTGATGACGACGCCTGCGGGTCCGCTTTCTCACCCTGACCAGCCGCCGATACTGGGGATCCGACGCTTGCGTGCGCCTGCCATGACGGCATGAAAGACGTAATCCAGGACTTAGCCGGATTACAGGCACACTCCGTTGCCCGCCGTCACCGCGAGGAGGTGCCCTGGATGCAAACACACACCGTAAGTCGGATGAATAAATTTCGCGAGTTTCTTTGCAAATCAAAATTCTGACAAGCTGGAGTTTTTTAGACAACGCATTCGGATTCAGCGACCCCAAAAACATATGGTATACATGGTCTCATCCCCCGACATGGAAAAAAAAATTTTATGAAGTTTTTGAGGTTATGTCGAAACCCTGACATACTGGGTTTTTTGACCTCGGATTCGGCGACCTGAAAACATATAGTAAACATGGTCTGACCTCCAGACCCAAAAAATATTTTTTTTGTGTGGCTGTGTAGATAATTGATCAGTTGGTAACAGAGTTAGATATTTTTATCTCGATGACAGGATTATTTGTAATCACACAGAGCAAGTAATGAGAGATTTGAAGTTAATTATTAACAAGGCGAGAAAAACAATCCCCTCCAAATGCGAATATTGTACTTTAACCCAAGAAGTGCCTTCTTTGATGATTTTAACACTGTTTTACCTGAAATGCGTAAAATGAGATTCTTATTCTCCTGGTTCCCCACTTACTGAAAACCAGAGATAAAGACTGAAGAGTTGAATCTGCTTTTAGAACGACTGCAATTTTTTAAGTCTCATATAGCCTACTTTCTTCTCAAGCATTGTCTAGCAGTCCCAAAGTTAACATATTTATTACGGACTTCACCGAGTTGAGTTGACTATACCCCCGACTAGTTTAGAATACTTGAGGAAGGTATTAGGTCGGTATTTGCAACTCTCATTTTACTGGGAGACAATGCATTGTTGCAAGTTTACCTTAGAGCCTTTATACAGAACATACCTAGAGTACAATTTTACAACAATGCTGAAAGTTTGTGGAAGACACTGATGAATTCTAAAACTCCTACCATTCCCTCAATAAGGACGAAGCAGGACAATGTGGTACTTCTCAAGCAACCTTTGTGACTCCAAATTAAGAGCCAAATTTTATTCATCCTCAAGGAAATGAGCCTGTGCTTGGTTAAATACACTAATACAATAATGTTTTTAGGATTTCCGTCTCTTCGAGTGTAGGTTCTAAAATTTACGGTACTGTACGTGTTAAAATAAATAAACTCATAACAGTGTAATAGGATCCTGACTGCTATTACTGAACTCTAACAAAGAAATAACAATATACTAAAAACAACAAGACGTAAAATATGTAAAGATGTAAAACGAAATTAACATTGAAATATTGGCGTCTGTTACTTTAAGTCTTAAAATTTATAGCTCTTACAATTTTAAATGATGAATTCAACTAAATCTTGGGATTATTCCAATGTAAGCTTAAATTTTGTTAAATAGCAATTGTAGTAACCTAGATATAAGCTTATATTAAAATAACCGCAACAAGTAGATTAACTTATTACAATATGCTACTGATTCACTTTTAAAATTACCGCCATTTGCTAATACTACGGCAGTATACATAGACCAAGCGTTCAACATCGCCGTTGACGGTCTATAAATGTTGCTGGTTTGCATACAAAATCTTTTTCCTTAATTGCTCTGTCATTGACTACAAATACACTTTGCATTTAAACAGTTTTTCTTCAGAATGTTTATTAAAATTGATATGATGTAAGCGTTGTAGTAGTTCTTTTTAGTGTTTTCTCAAGTGCATTTTTAAACAACTTGTAATCGTACATATTGCATTTCTTCGAGTTTTTTCAAGTGAGTAATTTTATGCATCTGTAAATTAAACATGGCGATAGTTTCAAATTGCATTTATCAACTGAAACGTGGTTCATCTAAATGTTTAACCAAGTGCACTTTTAAATTCTTAAAAGTTGCAGCGATAGTCGCATAAATTACAATGAAATCTTTTTTCTTTAGAGTGGGTAATTTTGTGCTCCTGAAAATTCAACTTGGTGGTAGTTTTGAAGGCGCATTTATCACAACTATAAAGTCGTACATCTGAATGTGTCATTAAGTGTCTCTGCAAAATAGACTTAGTGGTTGTTTTGAAGTCGCATTTATCACAAATAAAAGGTCGTTCACATGAATGTTTTTTCATGTGCACTTTTAAACACTTTGACAGTTTGGAACAATAATTGCACAGATTGCACTGAAATCGTTTTTTTTTGGAGTGGATACCTTTGTGTTTACGCAAATACGACATGGCGGTAGTTTTGAAGTCGCATTCATCGCAAGTAAACCGTCGTTCATCTGAATGTGTCTTTAAGGGGCTCTGTAAATAAGAGTGACATTTTAAATCATGCTACACACATCTTACACAGAATTGCCCAAATTTTGTATGAGTTTTCAAATAAAATTTCAGTAAAACTTTGTTCACGATAGCAATAGGATGACGTCGCGAATCAGTTTGTTACTAAGGTTGTCATGTTTGCATATATAACTTTGCTTTTCGACTACATACTCTCAGTATATTGCAACATCATGAAGTTTTGTCAACTTAACATAAGTAATGTAACTTTAAAATACATTATGGTAACAGATAATTTTCAATTATATATTGCTTTTTTGACGTCATCTTATTTTAACGTAAACGGATTTAATTTTGTTGTTAGGCTGATGACCACAATGGTGACATTCGAATGAAAATTTAGTAGTGTGCGATACCTGCTGATAACTCTCTTCATTTATATCGATAAGTGCACCAACATGTGAAGTCATATGTGCATCTAAAGATAAGTTTCTGTGTAAGTGTTACATTGGTTTGATCATGAGAGTGTTCTTGTTTATGATTTTTTAAACATGAATTATCGGGAGTTGTGCAACTACACTGACTGCGTTTTAAACATGATCGGATAACTTTGTTCATCATTAGTGCTGTAATTACATTGATAACAATAAAATTTTTTACCGGACTCCTTTCTTCAATAATCAAAGGAATGTCAGTGTTAAATAAAATACAATCATTATTGATAATCTCTTCAAGGGGTTCCTGTTTGATTTCTTCTTTCACGAGAGGTGGATGTAACTGAGTAGTACACAATTGGTGGGCAGGTCAATTTCTAGTTTACATTTGTTGCATGCAACTGGGTTGTCGTGATGCTCACATCCTACAATAAAATTAAAGAATGTAATTGAATAGAGATCGTATGTGATACTTACTTGTTCGGTAGTAACCTCCGACAGCTTTGAACTCGGTGTGATATCATTGTTTAGTTCAAATTTTGGTTCTTGCTTAATTTTTTGTAAACAAAATTTGCACGCAAATTCGACATTAGGACCCACTTCCAACAAACAATGTGTCCAATGACAATAGAATATTCGACAAAAACAAACTTTAACCTTAGTTGCTAAGCAATGAAGTCAAATTATAAAATTTAATTTAAATGACTAAACGATTCACCAATAATACATTTGATTCTGTGAATCGATTTATTCAAAACCAATGGCGTAACAACCATCCTCGCCTGTTTCCTCGCAGTTTTCATTCCCAGTCACTTCAAAACAAATACGGTGGTAGAGTGTAAACATTAGATTTAGTTATGTTACTCAAACCTGAAATTTTCTGTTTAAAAGGGTACTTGTGTACGTCACAGTAAACACAAAATCAATCTTATTTTGAAACAATTTCGCAACATGAATTCCATGTTTCGTGTGTGTTTCAATTTCTAAGTTCAAAAGTAGGTGATAATTGTCGCACACAGTTTCATTACATTTGATGATGTTTTTAAACGAAACTGTAGTGTTTCAATATTGTTTCGATTCCTAAATTTCGGTTTTGTTTCGTTACATCGCTGATACTTGTAACTGTTCTTTTAAATGAAACTGTGGTGTTTATGTTGTTTTAGTTTTGATATGATTGTTTATTAATGAGAAAACTACGGTTTAACTACTATGATTTACTTTCGAATCAGAATATTTGATTATGTTTCAAAACGTATTCAGTTTACATTTATTACACACATAGAAACAAACTATAGAATTATACAATTACAAGCCAATAATAATAATTGTAACTAACTGATAACAAATATCATACAATATTTAAAAAGTACTATACGATTAAATAAATAAACAAATAAAATAACATGAAATGTCAAACGTGTTAGGTTTATTTGTAAACAAACTAAAAAAAAATATAACAGTGCTAAAAGGCCTGGTCGGCAGCTCTTCTTAGTCGGAAGTGGTCGTGGGTTGATTGAGAATCGTTCGAAATAAAGACCTCTACACTGCTCACAAAATTTTTAAGGCGCCACCTAGGATTACGTATAAGAAATATCTAGAGCCACTAGGAACTCGTAGACACAGAAACAAACTGTACGTGAATGGAAATATGAATATTGTTATAGCGACTAGAGTTCAATTAACACACAGAAAAACACATAGACAAAACAATAGATAATATCATTTAGAATGAATAGCACAATATAGCTATCAAATAATAATAATTCACGAAAGAGAGTTTAATTTATTTATTTATTTATTTATTTATTTAACGGGCAGTATATACCCTAGATACAATAGATACAATATTAGAAATTAAACTATTTCATAATACAACTCTACTAATATTAATACTAAAAATAAAATTAAAAATCAGAGTCAGCAATAAAGAGACAAAGAGTGTGTTTAATTATTGCACTCAAAAATTCTTAAAGGTAGATAAGTTTAAAAACCAAAATTGAAAACCAAAAAACAAAAAAATTGAAAATAAAGTACGTAAGAACACCGCAATACATTTAATATTTAATATTAGAACACAGAATAAACATAGTTACTCACAAACTAATGCATGTATTCGTTTTTATAGTTTGCTAAGGTGAGAGAAAACAAACATCTCCAGAAGCATTGGCTGCATTGAAAGATCGAGGGAAAAAACTATTGTATAGATAATTTCTTCTATAAAAGGATTTTGCAAAAGATGTGTTGAGCGAGTACCGATATTTGGCACATGCAGTATTATCTTACTTAATAAGTCAGGGCAATCAACATGTGAATTAAATATTTTGTATAGAAATACTAGATCTAAGTACGTTCTACGATTCTTTAAGTTTGACAAATTTAAGTTCTTGGCAAGAGATAAAGATGTACTTGTTGGAAGATGTTGATCTAATTTATATAAGCTAAACTCTTAGAAATTTCTTCTAAATATTTTCAATTCTATTAATATGACAAACATAATGTGGCGAACAAACGGGGGAACAGTATTCTAATGAGGGGCGAATTAGAGTTAGAAACGAAAAATAAAGCCCAACTGTCGATTACATCTTTTATTAATGTATCAATGTGCACAGTAAAATCTAATTTGGAATCAAAATATATTCCAAGATCTTTGATTGTATTTATATGAGAGAGACGTTTTCCTTGAATAACATAATCATGTAATATAGGAGCATGTATTCTATAGTAGGTAAGAATGTTACATTTTTAATATTAAGTTCTATACGATTTTCAGTACACCAGTTCTCTATGTAATTAATAAATAACTGAAGATTTTGAGAACAGTTAAACACAAATACAAATTCGATGCACAAACGCCCCAAATAGGTTAGCGTATTTGACAGTAGTAACACCGATTATTCTCTGCAAGTGATTCCCGTGATAAATATTAGAAAAATGCCAACAGTTAACTGTAAACACATGTGTGTGTTAAAGGTTAAAGCGCTAGCTTTAATGCTTGAAACACACGTTGTCAATAAAGTCAAGTATAACTGTACAGAAGCACACACGCAACGAAATAACACTTAATGCAGCATTTCGTTTTATTGTGAGCTCATGAGCGAAATGCAATATGTTGTTACAGTTAACTGTTGGCATTTTTCTTAGTTTATACTATTTCACGTGTCAATGTTCACACGAGATGTCGCAAGACACACATTTTACTTGTGATAAATATTGTTTAAAAGGTATTTAACAATTACGGTGAGTACCGACCTTGGCCAATTATTGAAATAGGTTCAAAACGCACAAAAATTAATCAGGTACTTGAAAGATCTTTCTAGTTCACAAACGTATTCATGCCTGCAGCGCCAACAAAAGGTACGTTGCTGTACCACGACCACGGTACGTATACATAGGACGCGACAATATTTATGAATGACATGCATAAATTCACCAACTTAGCTGGTATAACTAGGAAGGCTTCGGTGTTCGACAGTTCCACGGCAGATGACAGTTCCCGTATCCAAAATTTAATATTTGCTTATCCCATGAAGAAAAAGGAAGAACCAACATGGACTCGTTCATAACAGTTGCTGGCTGCTTCACCAAACCAGATAAACAAATTATCTTATGGTGACCTGACCCGACGAAGGGTTCAAGGTAGGTTAAAATTCCAACGGTGAATCCGTGATACCAGATTCACTTCTTGGATATTTTATAATTTTCTTGATTATTATCCTTGCCAGCATAACCATAATTAAATATCCATTGACCAATTAAAACGGAGTACGTCTGCAATGACCAGCAGAATAAGCCAAAGGGGAAAAACCCACAAAAGAAAAAACCAAAAAATAGAACCAGTAAGAGCAAGCAAATATTTTATTAAAACCATGAAAGTAAAAAGATACTTACACAGGAACCGTACTCGAAGACTTAACTCCCTACTTTGAATGTGATGAGCACATGTCTAATTGTTTAATTTTTGTGACAGCATTTTCCATGTACACCGCGACCGTCAGTAAAAAGGAAAATGAGGTGTAACTTTAGCAAACGCTAACAAATCATCGGAACTGGCAATTCCAAACAACTAAAATCCCCAGAAGATTGTTCAATATAAAAATGCATATTCAAACGCATGAGTGTAACACAGCTGCTTATACTGTAAGAAGAAATTGGTCTTCAAATCAACTATTTGCGAAATAATACCGTCACAAACGGTTTAACATGCTTACGATATGGTAGGTCTCTTCAATGTTATCTTTCCTCTGGCTCCATGTTAAAAACTTTTCCCACTGAGAACAAAGTGTTATCAAAGTAGTAATACGAATACAACCCCAGCTTAAAACAAAGATATAAATGTAAACATATTTTCACTACTTATTTTGCATTTTGGTCTATTTTTTAATGAAACAAAACATCACAATTATTAAAAACTATACACCGTTCGAATGTCACGTACAAAATGCGTGCACCTAATACAAAATGAACCCCTTAACGATTTATTAAAGAATATCATTGCTAAAATTAAATATTTTTTTTATTTGGGGATCTTTTCAAACCACCGCAATATGTTGATGGTTTACAATATTGCACATCGTTAACGGGGTGTTTTTATTTGATGAAGCACAAGTATGACGCTTATTTAAAACTATGATCTATTTCTAATCATCTTTTACATACAAGAATCGAAGTACACAGGAAACTATATTTGTAAATAGTTATGCTACAGCATACGCGACTAAAATGGATGCCCCAGTAATAATTGGGTACAGTACAGCAATATTTTTTTATAAAAGCGTAACTTCGAATTATTTGACTGGGTAAATATTGAAAATCGTAGCCATGGAGCGGTTGAAACCCCGGGACCTCTTATGGAAGGTGCACAAATGTGTGTGAATAAAGAACTGTAGGTTATAGTAGAGGTGAAGTTTCCCGCCACAAGTGAGCGTTTCTGTAGGCTGTTGATCAAATTAGCAATTCATATGAAAAAATGGTGAAAAAGAATTTATTATGTCAACATACTAATTTTTAGCGTCTATTAAAAAGAATTATTTTAATACAACTTTTCGACTTTAACGTTTCCCAATCTGCTCTACTCGACTTGATACCGCCGTTGTCCGTTCTGTCGATACAGCAATCTGGTGAATCTTATTTAGCCCAAATTTACCGTAAGACGACCTCCAGGTATTTATATGTTTTTATTTAAGTGAGAATCAATAATTGTAAAAATAAAAAAGATTTGAAATACTCAATTAAAACCATATATTGTTCAAAGGTTACATTTAAGTTTATATTATTAACTTTACGATGTGTTTTTAATGCATTGATTAAACATTTTGTTGTTTAGATTTAATTTATTAACAAGATGCCCAAGGTCAGACCGTACGTCTGATTTGTTTCGAATTATTCGAGCGTAACGTACAGTTATCATTTAAATAGACAGTTACCTTCTTAGGGTAAGTCAACTGAAAGTACCCTCCTGAACAGGCTTTTCAGGAACAAGGACTGTAAACCCATTAACGTCCAAACTTGTTTGGTGACGTCTCCAACGTTGACAAATTTTATCAATTGCTGTTGACGATTTATACTTTAATCTTATCATTTCACGAAACAAATAATCTCACAACCACTCCTCCCACTTTTAAAACGCTCAATTAATTAAAATAGACTTAGAATAAAACAATACCAATGTGTGAAGTTGTTCAATTAATATTTTCTGTTCTGCTTTATTTCTTATTATATTAATATGCTTTTATTTTATTGTGTATATGTGTTATTTGTGCAAAACTTAATATTGATTAAATATACTGCATTATGGCCATCTTAAAGTTGACGCGGAGAGCCTCACGATTAGTGAAACTCGCCTGTTACCCATGGTATTATACACTGTTAACAAATTCCCTTCTTCAGTTTGATACGAAAAATGCATTATTGCTGTGTTTCTGAATCGGAAACTTTTTTGCATCTACATTCTAGTAATGGTGGTTGTTCGTGTTTAAATATGAACTGATGAACGGCTTTTCCAATAAATACATGTATTATAATTGTTTTTTTTTTTTTTTTTTTTTTTGATAATAATAATTGCTTACATGATGAATGTTAATTATTTCGATACATATTTTGTATGTTGTGTATGTTTAACTATTAAGGCGGAACTTGAAGTTTTCTCTAACCCCTTTTTTCCTCAGGCAGCCTAGGTAGACAGGTTCCTTTTGGCTCTACATATATACACAGTTTTATCAAAATTGACCATTTAATTTAAAAATTGTTACTTGTTTTTGCGTTTCTTTATATTGCCCTAAATAACCGCTATTTTGAATTTTGTGTGGAACTTTTGTACCACACTCTATGTAACATTGTAATTAGTCAGCTTGTTCTACTTTTACAGTAAGATTTTCTAATCTAAAAATAAATAAAATACTGTTATGAGGTTCTTACCCAAGTGCTGTAACTATATAAAAACTTAAAATAGTAATTTTTCAATTAGGCAAATGTTTAACTTACGCCCAATAGATGGCGTTCAAAAACGACATTTTTACTACCTACCTCGAGTTACGTCACTTTTTGACAAATTAAAACTTTTGACATTTTGACAGCCCAATGCATTTTATACGAAATTTAAGGTTAGGACTTATATAGAATGTTTAATACACCTTATCGGCACCAGAGGTCACTAAACCGATTATTCCAACAGTAACATTACTTTGCATGTTTGCTGTGTAGAAACCCTGTAACCCCAGACGGTTTTAATTGTTGTTGTTCTATTTTGTCGTAATTTATTGTTTTGTTAAAATATAAAAAAACGTTAATTCTTCGTTTAAATTCACTAAAACCATAAGGGTCCTGGAAGAAATATTCTTCTACTGACAACCTGAGACAAACAAAAAGTATAAGTTAGTACGTTTCTGATGTATCGTTACTATTTTGTTTTACAATTTATATAAGGAATTTCAACGCGTTTGCCAAAATGGCGTCTGTAGGGCAAACAAACCTTTGTTTTATTGTAATGTATAATTTCTGTTGATTTTTTGTACTTTTAGTGGTTGTTTTAATTATAAGTTAGTTGTAGAATCTGTGAAAGACTATTTTTAACTCAATTTATGTTTAAAATTACAAATAACAGGGATTCTAAAAACTTAACACTGTTACGATTTCCTAGTGCCACAGTTCACTACACAACCAAATGCTGGCATTATGGTACATTACAAATCAATTAAACGTATAAACTATATTAAAAATCCTATAACTCAATGATAAAATCCATTTAATTATACGTAAGTTGGACTACAGTAGCCATTTTTAAAGGTCTTTGACAGCTATCTGACAGCACATTGAAATTTCTATTATAGTAACGGGTAATCTTCTTTAGTTATGACGTAAAAATTCATACGCCTATGTATTAATTATTTGACAATTACTAGTGTATTGAAAGTTGCCAAGTTTTTCCTGTGTTGAATATTGACACAGTAAGTTTCCATGTTTATGAAAGTTTGAATCTGTCAAAATCAATTTGTGTTCGAAGCGTGCGCATATGTTATAAACGCTTTTGATGTAAATGGGATGAAAATGCACAAATACTTTTTTATACAGGGTTACCCATTAGTGCGAGAACGGCGGATATATCGGAAAATATAGGGGTTAGAAAAAAACGTTTACAATGAAAGTTGTGTAAATCAATGAGCTGCACATTTTAACATATTTTTCATGTATACAGGGCGTTCCATAAAAGTGCGACATATCAAAGTTATGTTTTTTTAAATAGAGCCAACCCATTTTTTATTCCCAATTTGGATTCCTTGAGAATTTTAATGTTACTTTATGCATTATACATAGTTCCTAAAATGGAGGGTTTTTGCATTATTTCACACATAAAAAATTCCTCAAAGTGATTTAGTTGTTTCCAAAAACACTCGTGTTTGTATGAAACATTTTCGGGATAAAATTATAATAAGAAACCACGTGATTAAAAAAATGATGGTTATTACATTTATTCTCATTAATTGATCACTAATTATTATTCTGAATCTTATAGGTTCCCTACTAACCTTTGAATAAAGTCAATTTCCATTTGGGGCAACATTCTTCTAAACAATTACTCCAAATAAAACGAATGTAATTGCAAATACCTGTAATAACAAACGAAAATTAAATACTTATAATAAATAAATTTTTAACCTACTTCAAAGTTTGACCTATTATCTCTCGGTGAAAGTATAGTCCGAAATTGTATGCTGCAAAGTCACTTACTATTTGAAGTTATAAAAATTTGTGGTGAAGGTTACTACTGAAATTCTGAGGTGAGCACTTTTACAGCACAATTCGTCAGCATGAAAATTATAGTTAACCAGACTCTTCTATCGATTAGTACTCTCAAACGTAGTACTAACGATGATTAAAAATTATAATATTTATGAAATTAAAGCATATGTGACGAAAGTTGGGTTATGTTACTTACGACTCTTACTGTGACGTCACGATCTGAGTTCAAGACGGCAATGTAAATACGCCACTAATTTTAATGACGTGCAACCAAAGTCAAGCTTCAATGACATACTATTTTTTTGTTTATATAAATTTGACAAGTTTGGAACACTAGACGCACATTGCATAAACTTGATAATGTAATTCGGAGAAAGTTTTCAATTTATAAAACTAGTTTTTATACAGTTTGGACTTAATTTTCTTTCCAAGTTTCACTACTTCACTTGCGCATTGACACCAATTATCAAAATTCAAATATTTACATAAATAAGCTGTGTAAAATTGGAAAACGAACATCGGAAATAGTAACAAAAATCTCTTACATTGGGTATCAGAAATACATCATCTTCTCCGAATGGTATACCGCCCAGATGATTTGCATATGAACTTCCTGAAGTTGCCGATAGGTAGCGATACGTGTTACATTATTATAATATTTTAGTTTTCTGTAATTTTCACATCTGACACTCAATTTAAAATTAAAGATTAATTTAAACAAACTAAATAGTATATCCTAGTAATTTATTTATACAAATGATAAAAAACTTAAATTAAATATATTTTTTAATTATTACGTTGTTTCGTCGTGTGGTAACATTATTTCCGGTATTACAGCGCGCAGCCATCTTTGATGAAATATAATCGATATCCATCACCACATTATAATCGCGATATTCAATAAATGACGATCCCGGAAAGCCAACGCATAACGCCATCTATCGGTGACTGAAGGAAACACTTACACATATAGAGAATCTACTGCTTGCACTCTGATTGTATGAATTCCAACCAGTTTTATACAAGGTGGGCTTAAATTAATTTTCCTCCCACAATCACATGCGAGTGACAGTTTCGGTAACAATTTAGTAATCAACAGAATTGACGGTATCAGCCACCTTAAAAATTAGGGGTGTACCTGTTACAATATTTTGTATATAGGCCAATTAATAAAGGGTTTTTTTTGTGACAAAAATACTAATAGGAAGAGACATGTGCCATCATATGAAGGACAATGAGTAGATTAATTTGGATAATAAGCTAACACGCAATTGTCATTAATTAAAAAAAGCAAAAAATTGCTCGTTTTTCGGGTGTTCTCGGAAAATAAAAATCAGATCGAATCGTTTCTGAGCTCATTTTGTTCGTATTTTAATTCTCTACAACGTTTCTTTTTACTCTAGGTTTATTAGTAAAAAAAAAGAAGGTTTTTGCACTAATTTGTTAATTAATTATGACAATCGCGTGTTGGCTTTATGTCTAAATTAATCTACACACTGTCCTTGATATGATGGCACATGTCTCTTCCTATTAGTATTTTTGTCACAAACAAGGTACTTTTTTAGCTCTATTGACTGGCCTAATACAACACACTAGTTTGTTATAGAATGACACGTTATAACATGGTCGCTAAGCAATATACTATAAGAACTAATTTTATCAACAATGTAATTTTTACTCTAAATTAAGTCTTTCGCTTTATTAAAGTTATGATCGTGGGAAAAATAGTGTACACGACTGCACGAAAAGAGTCTATATCTGTGTTAGTGAATTTTCCTCGCGCGATATCATTAACTTTCAGTGCTAGTCATGTAATAGTTATTTTCATGCCTTCGGTCATTATTGACAGTTTTGTAGGATTCAAAATCGGCCGGGAACATCAAATTCCCGGCCTAGACCTTACAAACGTGACATTTGGTAAAATTCCCCAGAAAGCGAGGTGGCACCATTGTTACTTAATTTTCTAAATGTCAACAAAACGGACACAAAAGAGAAAAGCATCCAATGCTTAATAAACAAATAAACGTTGAATCGTGGAAAACGTGGAATCCTCACGCAGATGTAACCGTAACGTTAATGTAAGTACCACATTAATACTTTTACATAAACCTCAACTAATGTGATTATTTTTTAGGTTATGTGTGGTGGGTTGTAAAGCAATTAATTTTGAATATTTTTCAATGTTGATGTCTTTAATATTCAGAGTTGATTTTAACATTGAAAATATGGACCAAAGAGTTGCAGAATTGTTTTTTTTTATTTTCATCAAAATATGCAAGAAGAACATACTGTTGTAAATGTTAGTGGTACTATTACTATTGCACAATTTCTTAAATTCTTTATACGCTTTCTAGTACCGAGTTACAGATTTTGCTGGTAATAAATTATTAATCACTACTTCCGCTGTATTTTTTATGTGAGCTGGTGTTTCCATACTTCGTTTTCCATTAAATTCTTCACCACAAAGTGTCACTTTATTTAAATTTAAATTTGAAAATCAAGTAAATATGCAGTGACAAGTGGGTACCAACCAGAAAAAATTAAATCCTTGGAAATAAATTGTTGAACTAAATAATAATTTTGTAAGTATTTTGAGATTTGTCAACATAAAAATGTTGTGGATTACACGTCCAGAAATGTTTTGCGAGTAAATCGTGTTGCTCCGCCTCGGCTAGGCGCCTCGGCTACGCAATATCACCCACAACGCAAAATATACATTTTCTGGACTAGTGATCCAAATAACTATTACATAACATAGTTTGTAAACTTTAACGTTTGTCTTTGTTAGCAATAATACTTAAATGATGTATTGCTGAGATGCGTAAACGTATAATTTTAGCGACATCTAGATTAAAAATATAAGATTATCACTACTATACTGGGTGATTTATTACTATTTGGAAATAATTTAACACTAGAATCCTCGACCATTAATTATGAAGATTTAACCCAAAACACATAGATGAAAGGTCGTTTCATTACTGTTACAGGGTCTTTTGATTAAAATTTAAAAACGATTTGTGCTTAGTATTTTAAAATTAATTGACGTATTTATTTCATATTTGGCAGGGAGTGGACACTGTACACCCTACACCCTTCTAAATTATGCTAAACAAACATTTCTGTCTACTATCAGAAACGTACGACAGGGTTAATCGTGCCCAAATTCTACGCCACTGGCGGAATAAAAATTTTAGTACAATTTTTCAATCCTCCAATATTTATTAAGTAAATAATACACTCTTTCCTCATAACGGTTAAGTCAATATTTCGAGATATTTTAAGTTAAACATGAAGCTGTACCATTGAATTGAAAAAAATGAAAGCACCCCACTAGATCAAAAGAATTAATTGAAGTTCAAAGCCAACTACACGAAACAAATAATATTGAAAAATTATCCATCAAATGTGACTATAACTTAAATAGAAATCAGGTTATTTGCTTTAATATTTTAAAATCACTTTGAATTATTTAGAAGATCTATTTTATTTTTTTGTCAATAAATTTTAGTATTTTTATTGTTAATACGGATTAAAGTTTAATTTGAGTATTAAATGCAATCCACTGCAATATTAGTTATTACCGAGTTACATACCAAAATTTAAAAAATGATACAGCTTCATGTTTAACTTAAAATATCTCAAAAATATTGACTTAATCGTTATAAGGAAAAGTACATTATTTACTTTAAAAATATTGAGAATCGAAAATTCTACTAAAATTTCTATTCCGCCAGTGACGTAAAATTTGGGGGACGATTAACCGGTCACTTACCCCATCGTACGCCTCTGGTAGTAGACAGAAATGTTTGTTTAACGTAATTTAGAAGGGTGTACAGTGTCTACACTTCCTGCCAAATATGAAATGGATACGTCAATTAGTTTTAAAATACTGAGCACAAATAGTTTTTAAATTTTTAAACAAACACCCTGTAACTTAGTAATGAGCGACATTTTATCTAGGTGTTTTGGGTTAAATCTTCATAATTTGAGATCGGGATTCTAGTGTTAATTTATTTCCAAATAGTAATGAATCACCCTGTATAATCAAATTTTTTTTGGTTACATCGGCGAATGTTCCGCCACTGGTATTAGCTAAAAAGATGGCAACCATGCATTAAAAGTGACAGTTTCGTTAAGATTGTCGTTTTTTTCCGTATTTGTCAAATGTCGAATATCCTGACAACAACGTGCACAATTTGTTTACAAAATATTAACCAAGAACTGGAATTTAAACTAAACAATGATTTTATACTGAAGTCAGAGTTTCCTTCGGAACAAGTAAATATCGATCCATTAAGTGTTGATCTATTCTACCGTTTTAATTTTATTACAGGAACTGAGCATTACAGACAACCCAATTGCATGCAACAAATGTAAGATAGAAATTGAAGCAATCCATAATTTGAGTACTCAATTACGTCTATCTCCGTTTGATGAAGAAACTAAACAGGAGTTCCTTGAGATTGTCGATGATGATTGTGTGTTTTTTAACACCGACTTCCATTTGATTATAGAAGAACGTCGTTTGGTAAACATTCTTTATTGTTATAAATGTAACTACGGCACTAATGACAAAAAAAATTTAGCTGAACACATTTTCAGCCACCGTTTTAAATGTAATCAGTGTAGTTACACAACCCTGATGATTCTTCATTAATAAAACACAAACAAGAACACTTTAATGACTGAAAATTTACAATGTAAAGTTTGTGGAAGTTATACTTGCACAGAAAGTCGTTCTTTAGATCGGCACATGTTTTCACATATTGGTGCACAATGTTGAAGAGAGTTCTCTGCAAGTATCGCAAACTAGTAAATCTTTATTCGAATGTCACGATTGTGGTTATCAGGCCATCACTAAAACTACTTTGAAAATTCATTTAAAGACTCATAAAAAAAATAGACAATTTTTGTGTGAGATATGCGATTTGATGCACACTCTAAACGTACTTTTAAAAATCTCATATGTTGAAATGTCATAAAATTGAACCTTCTACTAATAGCAGTAATTTAAAAGTCCATTCAAAGATTAGTAATCAAATGAGCTCAAAAAAAAACACACCAAACTTGATTTGACAAAAGCCCAAGACAATTAAATCATATAAATCAATCTTTAGTTGTGACAAGTGCAACTTTAAAAACACCTATGATATATAGTTTGAAGAACACAAAAATATCCACTCTACAGAAAAACCCTTTAAATGTAATCTCTGCGATTATTGTTGTAACTTTTCAGAATTAATTTAAAACGTCACTTGAACAAACATTTAGATGAACTACCTTTTAATTGTGACAAGTGCGACTTCAAAACTCATAAAAAATATAATTTGAAAATCACAAACGTACCCACTCTGTTGAAAAAACAATTTAAATGCAATGTGTGCGACTATAGTTGTAACTTTTATATAGTTTAAAAAGTCACTTGAGGATGCATTCAGGTGAACGACTTTTTAGTTGTGACAAGTGCGATTACAAAGCCCCTATAATTATATTTTGAAGAAGCACAAAAATATCCACTCTAAGGAAAAACCATTTAAATGCAATCCGTGCGATTATAGTTGTAATTCTATAAATAATTTGAAAGTGCACTTGAAGAAACATGCAGTTAAACAATCTTTTAGTTGTGACAAGTGAATTACATATATTTCAACGAAAATGATTTGATGGAAGCACAAAGTTATCCACACAAAAGAACTACCGTTTAAATGCAATATGTGCGGTTATGTTTGTGACTCTTCAAAGAATTTAAAACTGCACTTGAAAAAACATTCAAATGAACGAACTTTTAGTTGTGACAAGTGCGACTATAAAACTCACGTCAAATTTTTATTAGGCAGGCACATAGGTACCCATTCTGTTGAAAAGTCGTTTAAATGCAATGTGTGCGATTATACCTCCAGGTCTTCTACAGGGTTTAAAACAACATTTGATGAAACATTCAGATGTATTACTTAGTTGTGACAAGTGCAACTACAAAACCCCAATCAAATTTAGGTTGAAGACACACATGAAAATCCACTCTAAAAAAAAACCTTTTAAATGCCGTGTGTGCGGTTTCCGTTCCCGTTTTCCCGCGTCTGTGAGACGGCACATGTTAATACATTCAGATGAACGACCCTTTGGTTGTGACAAATGCGACTTCAAAACTCTCTATAATCATAATTTGAAGAAGCACCAACTTCTCCACTCGAAAGGTAAACGTTTTAAGTGCAGTTTATGCAACTTCAGTACTACATATTCAATATCTTTAACACTACACTTGAATACACATTAGACTGTGACAAATGCGACTTCAACTGAACTCTCACAAAAAAAAAACATTGAAGTGTGTGATTAGGGACACCCGGCTTGTTCTAAATCTACTTTGCCATCGCACAACATTCACGATTTAAGTGAATTTTAATTAATTACAAATTAGTATGTTCAAATCTGTCATTCTTTTTGTTTGCTTATTGTTGTTTTATAGACCCTGTTTCTGTGTGTTTTAGTATTTGTCAATAGTTTTAGTATAGTTTCGAACTTCAAGTCACAGCGGTGCATTATACTAGAACGAATGCGCAAAATATACAGTGAGAATATAAAATTTGGAATATTGATTTTTTTCGGTTTCTGTGAATTGGTAAAAAGAAACATTTTGCAATTGTTTTAAATTTTTTACCCTCACTCTTTTTTACGCAATGACGTCATCAAATATATTTTTAAATAGAAACCCCCATTTTTTTAACAGAATTTGAAAGACCATAAAATGCCGATTTCAATAAGTATATTTTACATCAGAACTTCTTGAGATACCTATTAATTTTTTATGATTAAATAACAAGTAGGCAGATCAAATCATGTTATCAGAAACCAATCAAGTCTGTGTATCAAATACGGCAATGTTTTGACTACTATGAGAAAAAATGAGATAGATGGTTGGCTGCGTGCATTCACCGTGGGCTGAATTTCTTAACTTGTGGAGTAGGGCAAGGAGAAACGTTGATTGGTTTACTCACTGTCGGCGCGCGCAGCATAGGTAAATCTAGAAATGTGGATTGATACTTTGAAGTTGTTTCAATTGATTTGATATATTATTGATAAATTTCGGTGAAAATATACCTAACAGTTTAGATTATTGATGTTATATTACATTTATTTATTATTTTAATTATCAGTTATATCTAATAATAGTTGGACGTTTATCGGAAGCACAACGAATTGAGATTCTGATCATTAGAGGTTGTGGAGATCGAGTTTGTACACAAGTTGAAGTTTGCAATTAAAAAATATTCCGAAGGCGAACCTATTACTCAATCAACTCTCAGTAAAATTATTAGAAAGTATGAAGGTCGGGATACGTCAAGAAAATCCTCACTTGTCATCGACAATTAACAATGTTTCAAAAAGTTTAATTTTGAAAAATCTGATGCACCACAAATAGTATCCATACAAGATTTGTTTAGTTTAGTGTGTAGTTAAACGAGGATGATCCTGATCGCGGAATACAGTTTTGTGAAGAATTGATGACCCGCCGCATTGTAAATAAAATGTTCCTATCTCGAACTTTCTTTTCAAACGGCACAGAGAGCAAACAAAAGTGTCAATATTGGAGCAACAACAATCCACAAAATCCAGAAAAAATTAATGTCTGGGCGGGAATTGTAGGCAATAATTATAGAACCTATCTTGACAGGTCCAAAATACCTAGATATCTTACAAAATAATATTGTCCCGAAGTTAGCTGAACTTTACCCGATTTAAGAAATGCCGATATTCCCTATAGAACGTTGATGGAGCTTCACGCCATTGTTCCCAAAAAGTACGTGATTACCTTAGCGATGTTTTTGAGAACAGGTGGCCAGCTCGGTCTCCTGATCATTGGATTTTTCTGCGAGGATATATTAAATGTTTACTTAGATCGAACAAATAGTATAGAAGAATATAAAGAACAAATTATGCACGAAATGAAGGCAATAAATCCTGAAACTTTGCAAAATGTTTGTACCGAGTTTCGAAACCGATTAGAATACAGTCAGGAACAAAATGGTTTTCAATTTGAACATTTGCTTAAATAATAATTTTTTATACAAAAAATGTTATATCAATAAAAAATTGTTTATTTTCTGACAACCTTGTTTGATATGTTTACTTGTTGTTTGGTTTTAAAAAGAAGTTTTGATCTAAAATATTCAATGTCTATATTTTTGAAACCAGCATTTTACAGTCTATCAAATGTTGTTTTAAAAAGAGGGTTTCTATTTAACAAAATATTTGATGACGTCCCGTAAAAAAATTAAAACATTTGCCAAATGTTTCTTTACCAAAATTAAGTAACTTGTTCAATCGTTTTTGATAGCTTTCACAGAAACCGAAAAAATCCGAAGATGTATAAACTCAATTTGTTAGAAATAAAGAAAATTTCAAAATCCATTTTTTGTAATTAACCTGGTCCTTCGAGCCGAGTGATGTTGGAATTGAAATAAACAAATCAGTCCTGTCACGTATGCACGAGTAAGTGAATTATTTTATTTTCTTTCCAACAGACGTATCTAATAACGAACACAATCTTAAAAAATTTAAAAGTTAGGTTTGTAAATGCACTCTCTCCAGATAGCAGGAAGGTAACACAAAATAATGTATCTTTTTATAAGAATACCGGAAAAACGACGATATCATTAAAATGTTCGAATATAGTGTTTGACGAGGACGATGTCTGAACTACGGTTCCATTTTTACCGTTTTCTGTATACGGTTTAATAAATCGAATTAATATTACTTAGTTAGATAACCATTTCTTTAGCTGTAATACTAAAGTTAATTTAAAAAATAGAGCCGTAGAGTTTTTGGAAATTAAAACAATAAGTCAAAGGAAAATGTTTTAAGATCATATTTTTATTAAAAACGCAAAATCTAATTTATCTTTAATGTTGATGTTGTAAGGTTGAATGCGACCAAAATAATGCGACTACTATGCACGTTCCCAGAGTAGTTACGCAGACATACATGTACGTTAATCTTTGTAACCTGAATTAATAAATAAATAATAAAATAACTCATTTGCGTACATGATCGCTAATACGAGTCGACACTAGGTGTCGCAAAAGTTATAGTTAAACATAGGTCATTATAGCATAACAATAGGTCGTGTAGGTACGCAACGTCACGCATTCCAAGAGAAAGCTACGTGTATAAATACGAGAAGACGCTTGGCTTAGCTCTCTCAGTTCCCACTGTTTTTGCAGATTTTCCGAGATTCACCGTTCGCCGAGCCGTACCAGTGTTTTGCCGCATAAACCGAAATTTCAAATCGCCGACACCGCTATTCCACCTGGCCACGATTTTATTAAAAGTTACCGATTTTATTTTACCGTTTGCCGAGTTAATTTTTTATTTTTTGTCATTTTTTGCCGTCTTCCGAACTTTTGAATAATTTGGTTTAGTTTATTTTCAGCAGTTTGTTCGTTGGAGTCTGCATATCTCCGGGTGCAGGGCTACAATAAATAATTGATTAGTAATCAGAATCCGTTACCGAAACGTATTATACCTCCAATACTGGTTTTAAACGCCGAGCTCACGTTCTGCGGGCTGAACCTGGGTGTACCCTGACCTGAATACTGTGTGGAGCTAAATGCATGCGCGGAAGGACCAGATCCAGATAACACTGCGCCAAGTACGCCTGGTGTTAATTGAGCGAAAGGGCCTTGTACACCGTCCTATTCTCTTGCACTGTGCTGAGTACGCTAGTCAGCTGAGGGATCGGGCCGTGAAGGACTTCTGATCACGTTTGGCGTCTGCTGGGAGCGGAAGAGCCAATCTTTACATTGCTAAGACCTTAACGTAGGGTGCGAATCCTGCGGGGGGGCTTGGTAATACCCTATCCTATATATGCACCGTTCACCGCAAGTTTGTTCGTTCGTAAGGTTTCTATCTAGCGGAAATAGCATTGCCTCCATATTATCCGCTGGTTATACAAAATCCTGAACTGCAAGTAGTAGCCCTACAGAGACCGGTGAGTTTAACATTAAACAACACCGTCGTCTCCGAGAGATTTAATTAAACACTGTTTCAAGAATAATTAAAAGCCCACCACCTGGAAAGCTAAGCTGTATAGAACTTGTCCCGGACCGAAACTCATACTGGCCGTTCCACCGACCAGGAAAGCCGCATTTAAGGAAACAGGCCCTGTGCGGAATGTAATTAATGTTGTTGTTTGATAAATAAAAACACTTTACTTTGAATTCTTATTTAATGAAAAATCTAGTTTAAATATTGCATCTTAAAATGCAAATTACAAAAATAAGCTCAAGCTTTTGACAGACCTTTTTTGACAACAACATAAACAACATCTAGCCAATTTCACTTAAAAAGTTCTAAGAATATTGACGTGAGCAACACTGCAACAATTAAAACACATTTGAACTGTTAATTTATATTTTATTTGCGTATAATAAAGAATTGTTAACTGGGATCGTAATAATCTATTCTTCGACTAAAAGCTACCTGAGGGCAAAACCGACCACAAACTACAAAATAATTCAAAATAGCATTAACATCAAGATGTATCTTGAACTGCGTGAACTGAACGGGGTGTTTAAATCAATAACTAGTTTGAGTACTAATTCTCTTTTCTTATAATTGAACTGATCGAATGAATATGATTTAGTTTTATATTCAATTAACAAAAGAATTCGGTTTCCTACACAGGGTCATGTATTAGTTCGTCGTTCTTTGCAATGGGCTAGCTCGTTGGAGATAGGTAAACAAAGTTTGAACTAAATATACTTGGTTTAAAAAGATCTACTTTGTAAGATGGTGGTCCGTAATACGACAATTTGGTAAATTTCAGGCAACCGGAGTTACCAGTATAGAAGGCTGGTTGTTTGTGGTAACTGTCAAACATCAGTATATGATCATAGAAAAAAATTGGTATAATTGACATTTTTTGTGTTAACCTATCTATTTATGATATACTTAAATTTTATTATATGATGTTATAATTCAAATACATTTTGTAAATAAAAGATAACATAAGAACCTTAAATATGTAAAAATAAACGTATAAAAATAAAGAGTTTTTCTTTGAAATTAAAAATACTTAGTAGTTGTCCTTTGTTGTTTAAGCGATTCAAAACATCTCTTTTAATTACATTTTCTCCTCGTGCCTTCTTCGCTTCTATCTCACACACATTGTACCACTTATTCTTAACCTGCTTTTTGGTGGTGGATGGTCTGCATCTGTAAATGAACCCATAAAAATAAGAATTGAGTCGTCATTTATACCTGAAGGTAAAGAACCATAGTACTACACCAGAACTGCTGCAGCAGTGGCAACTGAAGTGAACCGGGGATCTTTAAAAATATGTCATGGAATTTATTAAAGTACTTTCAATGTAATAGAACTTCTTGCTGTGGTCTTCTGGAAAAAATATTTAAGGAATTCATTCAAGCCAAGATCAAAAAGAATCAAAATCAACATTATTCAAATACTTAATACTATATAGAGATAATAAAAAAATAATTTTATTAACGCTGGCACATTTGGGGAAACCAGCATTATTAATAAAATTAAAGCTGTCTTCATTTATATCAACTAACATCCCGCTATCTCATTGATCGTAGTGGCACATCACTGACATCGTGAATTGATAAGCACGTCCGATCGATTGTTTCGTGTATGTAAAGGGTAGATTTCTGCCGAGTGTTAAACTTAGGAACTCTAAAATTGATTCTGGACAGCAGCCATGGACAGTCAACTCTATTGTGAAGAAGATTGTGTAGGAATTTAATAGGGGATGAAGTTCTGCAGGTCAGTCACGAAGTAAATTTAAAACTTTCTACTGTGCTGAGTGTTTTAAATTCCTCAGAGGGTATATTCCATCTCCGACAAAAAATAAATATTTCATAAAATTTTCTTTTGGACTACCTCCAAATCGAGACCCCTTTAACACTCATAAAGTGGGATACCATGATTAATGACTCGTGCTTTCCAGAGACCAAGAATTGTACAAAAAAAAAATTAAAGGAATCATTTACAAAGGTCCCTAGGTGCTCTACTGATAATATATGATATGATTGAGTGGTAAGTCAAGTTTGAAATTAAAGGTGATTCAAGATCCTTAATAGAATTGGTTCTTTGTAACAGCACACCTCAACAGTAGTAGTCGTAAATAATAATAGTGTGGTTTTTAGTGAAAAAAAGCACAAAAAGAGTTTATTAGAGGAACACCATACAATCAAACTATTAAGGCATTCTTGAAGAAGTTGACAATCGCGTGGAGAGCGAATCTCAAGGAAAAATTTAAAATCGTTAGCAAATAGCAGCTTCATAGCATTGATAGAAGAAGGAAGATCGTTAATATATAATAAAAAGAGCAAAGGGCCCAAAATAGATCTTGAGGTACACCAGAGGAAGCCATACCTCACAAACTGTTCACGATCCATTAGGTAAAATAGGAGTAGGAGTGATTAAAGATTGATCGAAGTCAAATAAGTAAAGTTTGCTAGCTAATATAAAATGAACTACTATACGGTCAAAGACTTTACAAAAGTTGGTGTAAATTATGCGTCAAACCAACAGAAAACACCAAAAACTTCTACTTACACGTGTTTCAACAGCTAAGCTGTCATCGTCAGCGATTACCGATACTCAGATCATAGTCCTATATACTAAAAGATGGAGTTGTAAAATTCAGTAACCATAGAACATACTAACTGTTTTTCTGAATAACATTTGAAATTTAAATTTTGTATTACGGGGGTAGTTTGCAAAAAATGTAAATGAAACATTGCGATGTTTATGTATCGGTATCGCTGATGATGACAGCTTAGCTGTTGAAACACGTGTCCGAGTAAAATTTTTGGTGCAGTTTCTTGGTGTTTTTCTGTTGGTTAAGTACCAGGACGCTGCAGTTGGTGTTCCTTTACTTTGAGTAAATTGGTGTCAACCCTGACCTCTGCATCCATAATTTCAGCTATAAATTGTTTGAAAACGACAAGATTAATAATAGTGGATCGATCTTCCACAAATCCATGTTGGTCTGATGGTGTTATACGTTTGTTTAACTGCAGCATAAGATTTGTTTGTAAAGTACAAGTTTAAAACCTTAGCAAAAATTATTGAATAAAAGCAGGGTGAGGTCTATAATTTTTTATATCGGAAGCATCGCCTTTTTGAACACAGGAATGGCACACGATCTTTTTTAGTTAGAAGGAAATTTGAGTTTTTGATACCATTTATTGAAAAGTATATGGAGAATTTTACCTTCCTTACCGTACATAGAAACATTAAAATCCCCGACAATAAAAACTTTTTGTTGATTTTCAAATCATCAATAGTGTCGAAGAATATGCTAAATTCAGAAACGGGCAAAGATGGAGAAATATCTAAAGACAAATATACTGACTGACTCAGTATATTAGACAATGATAATTGAATGCCGATTACGGCAACAGACGGTAGATAAAAATACACACTAGTTAAATCATTCACTGGAGTTACTCCATACTGATGTGGACAGCTAATAACACACTTCCACCCGGAGATAAATTAAGAATTTGATAATTGCAGATCTTTACTATAAACTAAAAATATTAGGAAAATATTCAGAACTTAGTGCAGAGAGTCGGCAACCAACCAAGTTTCAGATATTGCAATCAGATCATGAGTCATATGTTAAGAGATGGGAGTTGGCAAAATTCAATAACCTTAGAACATAGTAACTGTTTTCTAGACAACATTTGAAATTTAAATTTTGTGTTACGGGTGTTTGCAAAAATTGCAAATTAAAACATTGCGATGTTTATGCTAATGTTTAGTGGGATGTTTGTAATAATTAGCATAGGGAAAAATCTGTTAGAAAAATGTTTATTGTAACAATGACTACTCTATAATGTTTCCTCGCCAACCGTGTCATCAAAGGAATAATTCCGCCTATAAGGGCAATGTCATACCTTCTAAAATTATTATACCATGGGCACAGAGTAAAGCTTGTATTACATTATACTTTTTTCGTCTAGAAAACTTGACAAGTTTGTAAACTAGACGGGATACTAAACTAGAAATCCTTCCAACTTTGTTCTTATGATTTTATAATTTTATTGCGCAAAACTCTATAGAAATGTTAACAAGTAATTACCAATTTAAGAAAAAATAAACAATATTTTGACTGTAATTGTAACGTGCGTTGTAAGACCTCCTAAATAAATTAAAAAACTCAGTGTTTAACGCTATAACCGTAGAAGCACATAGTAGAAATAAACAAACATCAAAAACACATAAGTAACTAGTTTATGAGTAAGTGTTGGTAGCTCTTAAATTCGATCCAGCGCGCAAGTCTAGTAAGTAAACTTTGATGAAAACTTGGTCCGCTTCTAGTTTCAAAACTTGACGGAGTTTCCGCATACATTATCAAAGTTTTGTCAAGTTCATCAAGTTTACCAAAGCTTGTCAAAGTTTCTGAGACGAAAAGTATAATGTAATACAAGCTTAATACTATTGGGCAAATTTTTGGTTGTGTAAAATGTGCCCTAGATTTTGAAAGTAGTGTATAAAGTACCTACTATAAAATTAATTGCAAAATCAATTAATTTTTATACATGCACTTTTTATTTTATACCCACTTATATTGTGTTTCATAACCAAATACAACATTTCTTGTATAAATAATGGAGAAAAATGACAAACAAAAATTTATAGCTCAAGTTTGATTTAGAAAGAACAACGCATTGTTACGGTTTTATTTTCAAAGATAGAACGTATGTCGAGAGCCTTCTTAAAACGTGTGTCGTGTAAAGTACATTACGATGAAAGTCGAATTTGCCGCGCATCTGCTAATTTTCTATTGATGGAAATAAAATTCGTCAAAGTTCGGAGAGAATCAGCGGACATTTCTTCTTTTTTTCTACATGGGTGTTTTTGGCGTGCCTCTTGAAGTTAACATTTTATTCATAAATTACTACTAATGGGTGATTCAAGATTTCCAAGTCGAATTGGTGTTTAAATTTAAATCCGGTCGAATGTACCGTAAGTACACTTTGCATTCTTTCTTTCGTGGTTGTGTTAGTTCGAATTCATGACGTATGCTTAGTACGTGCGTTGACCTTTTATATTCTTATTGTGTATTACACCCGGATAACTCCTAGGTACTGAAATGCTTTCCTATAAAAATTATCGATTACCACGGTTTCGCCTACTGGTAATGAAGTTGTATACCGCACTTAAGTATACACCTCTGATGAGCTCATAATAAGAGCGAAATGCGAAAGCGCATCAGGTGTTCCTTAGTTGAGTGTGTGCTGCTGTACAAGAAATACTTGGCTGCTATCGACACGCATGTTTAGGCATTTAAAGTTATCGTCGGATCATGCATTTTAAACGTTCACAGTCGTTATAGTTATCTGTTGGCATTTTTTAGTTTATACTAAGTTTTAATGTTTAAGTAACCTATTCAATATTAATGCGTATGAGCTCACGTTCATGACATAGAACGGTTTGATCTCTAGTACTTAAGCATATTTCTATTCAGGGTATACTCCACAACCGACGTTTGATTTTGTTCTTAACCAGCTCAATACGAGCTCAGGCGCTTTACTTAGAGTGGTTGGAAGCCAAAACAAAAGGCCTTTGGGCTGGCGGGAGGTACTTGCCTTTTTTAATCCGAGTTTGCTGCTTCAAGTCCCGTAAGTGACGTGTGTACGCAGAGCCTTCTTAGTAACCATTTCATCTATTACCCAGCAGGTGGCGCCTGCTAGGCAGCAAATCATTTCTTTATAGATCTCTAAGGGCCCCCACTCACCGACTAAGCCGGACGCTGCTGTTCTAACGACTATAAATACTGGATCCTCCACGAATTTAGTGCGCTACGTCGAGCCAAATTCCCTTAATTTTAGGTTGCGCCGCCAGTTAAAATAAGGCTCAACATATTTAATGTTCCCTATAATTAACCTGTAAATTATGAACACCCTGGCGTAGACGTAAAAGTAAATTTGTTATGTTTTGTTGGATTATAAAAATAATGACTTTTTTAAACTTTGTGACGGTACTATTTCGCAAATAATTGATTTATAGACCAATTTCTCCCTTACAGTATAGATACAGCCGTGTTTACACTCATGCGTTTGAATATGAATTTTGTGTTTTGAAAAATCTTCTGGGGATTTTATATTTGAAATTGCCAGTTCTGACAATTTAGTCTTATTTGCCGGAAAAAGAAATACGTTATTTCCTATTTGCTGAGTTGCCAGAAAAGGTGTACATGGAAAATTTTGTCGAAAAATTGAACAATTAGACATGTGCTTTGTAGTATCAATGAAAGTAAAATCATCCCATTTAAATTAGGGAATAAGTCTTCTCGACTACTGTTCCTGTGTGTGTGTAACCTTGTAATTTCTTTTTTGTTTTATTAGAATATTCGCTATCACGGTTTCTATCAATCTGTATACACCTTTCTTTTTTCCTTTTTGGCTCTTCTGCTGGTCTCTTCAGGTGTACCTGTTTTCTACTAGGATTAATTAATCAATGGATCATTTTATGGTTATGCTGGCATGGATAGTAATCCGAAAAACTATAAAAACAACGAAGTGGGTCTGATATCTTCACTAGCATTGGAATTTGAACCTTACCTTGGAACTCCTCTTTCTGGTCAAGGACACTACCCAAGATAAACCTGTTATCTGGTTCTTCGTAAGGCCCAGCAACCGTTGTAAAACGGAGTCCATTTTGATTTTACCTTTTCTCCATTGGATAATAACAAAATACTAGATTTTGGATACGAAAGCTGTCACATCTGCTGCCTATTAACCGTCGACACCGAAGACTTCCATTTATACAAGCTGTTAATTCTTATGCATGTCATTCATAAATTTTGTCGTGTTCTATGTATACGTACTGCAATCGTGAATTTAGCAACATACCTTTTGGCGCTGTATAGACAATTTGTAAACTAGAAAGATAAAAATACTTGATTAATTTTGTGCGCTTTTAAACTATTTAAATAATCGGCCAAGGTCCGGTACTCTCCGTAAATTGTTGTCAAGTACTCCGAATAATATTTGCCACGCGAACTCGGTGAATCGCTGCATGGAATAATCGGTGCTATGACTGTCAAAATTTCATAATACGCTAACCTATTTGGGTGTTTGTGCCCTCGAATTATTACTCGTGTCTTAACTCGCCTCGTGAGTTATTATTATATAACCATATTTTGCAATTATATTATTATTAGTAGTGGCTCTAGAATAACTCTATACGCAATCCTAGGTGGTGCCTTATAAATTCTTCTCGTGCAGTGTGGAAGCCTTTATTTCGAGCGATTGTCAATGCACACGACCACTTCCTGACTAAAAGGAGCTGCCGGCAAGGTCTTCTAGTACTGCTATATTTTTTAGTTTGTTTACAAATAAACCGTAACAACTTTTAAGAAAAGTCGATTAACTCAGAAGACTACTCTGAGATATAGCGAACCTTTAGGAAAATATATCTTACTTTTTATGGACAATCAAAAAACGCAATAATATTCACATGGTGTTCCATAATAAAGTTGATGCGCCACACTTTTAGGACATTCTTGATATTCTTCAAAATACTATAAAAATGTCATGTTTGATCAACGCTCATGCCACTAAAATGACAAAATTTGTAAAACTTCCGCCCCGTTGCCGTCGTCATTCACCCTGTATACACATTGTCATGTTCGGGCAGATTAATTAAAAGTTTTATAAAGATTGCCCCAAACATTATCCAACTAGCAACGAGCATGTACTCTCATCTCACGTGTATCAGAATTTTTATTTACTGTGGGGTGGCCTCAATTATTATACTATGAGATAATGGTACAATGTTAATTTTAATTGAAATCATCATTAATTTTGATGCAGTTACCATGCATAACCAAGTTGGTAATCTATGAACTAATTTGGAACAAATGAACAATTTCTAAATTAACAATTTGAAAATAACACTGTACCTTGTATAGTTTCCAGAAGAAGCAACTCAAACGCAAAATGACAACTGCATCCGAAAATGTTTGAACAGCACATTCAAAGGCCACCATTGAATAATACATACCCACTAATTTTCACGAAAGTAAAGGTCACGCTAGGTTAAATTGATGCACAACGTACGGTTCATTTTTAATCTACAGGCAAACATCTGACACCACATCTCACAACTAACTTGACACATATTCTTATACTTATACTATACAATACTAAATAACACTTGTTACATTGGTTATTGTCTATACAATACATTTTATAATCTATATAAATAAGCAAGTATATTTGTAGGTACAACAATCACTACGAAATTTGTAGACAATGAGTAGAGTAGTGCTGTAACCACACAGACAAACAGTTGATTGTCTACTTACTTAAATAAATAGTACATTAATAATGGCAGATACCTGCAATAGGGTGTCAAATTTGTTTTAAAAAATATAAAAGAAGAAGCACCACTACATTCCTAGTGTTACGATTCAATGCAACTTCCTAGTTGTCGGCGTTTCCCATTAAAGCAGTAAGTACGTGTCCTTCTGAATTATTTATAAACTTCAATTACATTGTAGGAATTCGGAGCATTGATGAAAACCCACTTGCGCGCAACGAATGCAAGCTCAAGCTTGATGAAGAACACCAAGCATTAATGCAAAACAAAAAACATTTCACTTGTTGATGAAGAAAATTTTTTTGACAAAATCCAAAGAAGAGTCTGGTCGGTTGAGATTAAAAATGAAAATGAAATATTATTGTTAAAGAATAATGTGTCTTATTTAACACGGACATATTCACTGGCGTGGAAGAATTGACTTCATCAGATATGTTGTACTACTGCTACCAATGTAATTATGCCACAAGTGATAAACTAATATTAACTAATCACATATATATACTATCATCTATTTAAATGCAATCTGTGCAGTTATACTACATTTGATAATTCCTCGTTACAGAGCCACCGAAGAGTGTACACTTTAATGTTCAATCGGAAGAAAAATACTTGAATGTCACGATTCCCGTTATCAGTCTAACAGTAAGAAGACTTCTGAATTTCGTGTGGTAACCCACAAGAAATGGTTAAATTACAAGTGTATTCGGTAATAAATCTAAAAATTTGAGAAGGCTATGCTTGGCATGGATAAACACTCTGAAGAAAGGGTTTTCAGCTGTGATGGCGTGACTACAAGTGTCACAACAAAACTCATTTGATCTGCAGCACAATAAAACCTCACACTCAAGAAAACCATTTAAGTGTAATGTTTGTGATTACGGAAGTAATCAATCAGAAACTTGAAAACCCACATGTATGAGACACTCGGAGAGAGACCTTTCAGCTGTGATAAGTGCCACTACAGGTGTTACAAAAAGTGATTTGGACTAGGCACAATAGAACCCACACAATAGAAAAACCATTTAAGTGTAATGTTTGTGATTTTTGCTGTAATCATGCAATTAGCTTGAAAACTCACATGTACAAACACCTGTGAGAGCGGCCATTTAAGTGTAATGGGTTGTAATTTTTGCTGTAAACATGCAATTAGTTTGAAAACCCACATGTACAAACATTCCGTGAGAGCGGCCTTCAGCTGTGATAAGTGCGACTACAGGTGTTACCAAAAGTGATTTGACTCGGCACAATAGAAAAACACACTCAAGAAAAACCATTTAAGTGTAATGTTTGTGACGCCTTATGGCTGTAATCAATCAAGTGACTTGAAAACCACACGTACAAACACTGAGAGAAACCTTTCAGCTGTGATAAGTGCGACTTACTGGTGTTACATAAAAAAAGTGATTTGATTTCGCACAATATAACACACACTCAAGCAAAAACCATTTAAGTGTAATGTTTGTGATGGTGGCTGTAATTCAGGTAGTTAACTTGAAAAACTCCACATGCACAAACACTTAGGAGAGCGACCTTTTCAGCTGTAATAAGTGCGACTACAGGTGTTACACAAAAAGTTCTTTATCCAGGCACAACAGAACACACACTTAAGATTGAGTTTAAAAAAAACGATTTGAAGGTAGCAGTGATCAAATGTAGAACTAAACAGTTGGTTACACCGAACGAGAACCTGACAAATTTACAAAAGTACACTCATGAAATTTAAAACTTGGACACCACAATTTCTGTAAACAAAAGTTTGCACATTGTGAAGCGGGCTTAAGGGTATCATTTACAATTCTAACAGCAGGTAGTCTCAGCAGGGGTTATCTTATAGAAGGACTATAGAATGAATCATTACACTAAGCACGTTTTAGAAAATAGGTAATTTACGTTGCTTACTTAATTTTTTTCTTTAAAGAATATATTTGAAGGTATCGCTAATTAAACACCATAGCTCGATTAATTATCGAATCAAAATTTTGTTTAGGAAATGTTTACAAAATAAAATTAGAAATAATTTTGATTTAAAAAACGTCTACAAGCAATAACTTTTAAATTAAATCAAAACTAAACATGGTTATTTGGGTTGACTGATTATTACTTATTTTTAAATAAATCTAACCTACTAATTATTTTACTAAAAAACTTTAAGGAAATTTTTTTATGTTAAACCCCTTTAAATTTTGCAAGGAATCTCCAGTTTCATTTTCTGTACTGATTAATGAAACACTTGTATAATTAATTTTAAATCAATAAACCATCTATCTGAAATTCGTAATTATCTCCGGTTATTGTGGCCAGTACGTAATCATCTGTTTGTTGTGTTTCTCTACTTCAATATTGTTAATTGCAACCCTGAGATTTACAACAAATAGGCAGGTGATTACGCATTCCACATTTTGTACAAATTTTGTTAAATGCTGGACATTATGATTAATTAAATGGGTGCGTCCACACCTAGTGCAATTATTTATTTGTTTAGAAAAGAATAATTTTGTTGATACCTATTTCTGTTGATATGTATTATTTTTGAGGATTTATCCTGGAACGTTCTCCATTAAAACGTTGTTGTTGACCTTTTGTTTCATTAGTTGATTTGAATTGGTGACTTTACGGTTGCTCCAATGTTGTTGACCCTCTGTCCATAAGTCTTGACAGGTTTCAGCATGGGTACGTTTGATCTTGACTTGGTGTATCATGACTTCTAACCTCTTGAATTCTCTTCATGATTCTTGTTGAAGATTTCTTTGATGTGAATTTGAGTTCTCTAGCCGTTTTACAAATTTCTACGCTTTTGTTAAATTAGATCTTTCGTACTTAACAACAAACTTTATACCATAATGATCCTTTTTTATTAATTGTCACGCATTGTACCAAAATCACAATTGGCTGCAATTTTCTTTTTAATTCACTATAGTACTGGTAATCGTTTCATTTTTGTTGTTGTACCCGAGTATTGAATTTATGGCGTTCTACACTGACATTACTTTTAGTGTGAAATGCTTCTTCAAATTTCTGTTTTATTATTTCATATTTCATTTTACTTGCTTCATTTTCAAATCAAATTGTTCATAAATCTCCAGGGCTTCCTCTCCAATGCAATGTAGTAAACATGCTACTGTATTTCATCACTTTGCTTTTTCGCACCTGTAGCAGTAAGGTACAATTCAAACGACTTGATGAATTTTTTCCATTGCACGCCTAAATCTTCATTCATCACCATCGGGCTTGGTTGTTTTAAGAAATCCATAATTTGTAAGCTTTCTTTTCTATATATCTATTAGATGACGGTTAATTATTTGTATTTATTTATTTTTAGTTGATTTCTGATTTCTTTGTTGAAGTGGTAGCACGTGTTAATTAATTTTTTACTTTATTTATTCTGATTATTTATTTGGAGCAATTAGGTATTCGGACTGCGCCATGTTAACGTTATTATTTTAATAAAATTAATTTATATTTAGTTTGTAAATTTATTGTAAATTAAAGTACATTGTCTTACTATGCAACCAATCGACCATTTCTTAACTAACTTGTCATTCCCCCGTCCTGGTGTAACCAGAAGTTACTAGAAAACTTGATTTACTATTATGTGTAGTCCCACACGCAGTGTAAGTTGCCTACACAATACTCACCCCCTTTCAATTCAGGTTCTAGGAAGTGCTTCATTATAAGTTGTTTTATTTGATTCGTATTATATGCTGACACCATCATGTTGATACCGCAAAACTACATTGCGATTTAACGAACATTCATCGGTGAAGCAAATATTTTTAACAAAATTCATATCATTATTGCGTATCTCCATTAATGTTTCACCAAATTCTTCCTTTTGTCAGCATCGTTTATGCTTTTAAAATTCTTATGAACTGACACCTATTTACACCACAGTCGATACTAGTTGTCGAATACTAATATTAGGGTTAAGTTGAACAGCACCGAGTACATTGATTTCTTCATCGTTGTCCATGTTCTGGTTTCTTGTTGAACCTGCTTCGAACGCTTGTGTACACTGCGTTTCTCTGCCGATCCGGAAAGTGCAGCAAACAAAGCAGAAGTGTTTCTATAGCTTTACGTATGTATACCCCTTAACCATTTGATCTTTCCTTAGGGATTAGTATACACACTTATTTTCAAAACTAAATTAGAAAATATTACAATAAGAAACACACAATAACAATTAATTGCAATGTATACGTCAATACGAAAAATTCTTATGTCTTAGTTGATCAATTCAATTTTTTTCTATAGTGAAATTCCTATGTTGCGTATGCCTGAGACAATCACGGTATATGTAAATTTAGTCCATCCAGTCTATCACTTGTTTTTCTTTTGTACCTCCCTCTCCAGTTACACCCTTGCAATCCAATTTCTTCTATCACTTTATCCCATGTCTTTTCGGTTTTCCTTTTTTCTTCTATTTCCTGTTCTAGCATTCCCATACTTTTTTAACTGGTCTCGTATTTTTTCTCATCCTTGTAGATATCCCCACCATGCTGTCTTTTTTAAAATTTTTTTAATTCTATCTCTTCTTTGTAACCTCTTTACTCTCTACGAAGATTCCCAGCTGCTTGTATCTTACTTTCTTGTCGGTTTGTTAGTATCCTGATTTACAACCATAGGTTAGTATAGGCCTATAAACCTATATATATATATATATATATATATATATATATATATATATATTGATTGATTTTGGTCTTGTACGACACTTCTTTTTTACTTATAATACTCTTATTGATTGCATAATATGTTGTTAGTAGCTCTCCTTATCCTGTTGTTAATTTTATTTTTTTGTTCTCCTGGGTTTGTATTTCCACCCAAGGTACGTATATGAACTGATTTGTTTGATTTGTTTTCCGTCTACTTTTATGTTTAACGTTTGATGGTCTCCCTATCGCCATAACTTGTGTTTTGTCTTTATTCATTTTTATTTCAAATTCTATTAGTGTCTTATTCCATACGTTTAAATTCTCTTCTAGTTTCGACTCGTTTGATCCGATTATCCTTAATGTCATCAGCAAACACTGCTTCAGAAATTTTCTCATTTCCTGTAGATCCGTATAGCCCATCCTAAATTTGTTTACATTACTTGTACAAATATTTATAATGTCATCTATATAGACTATAAAAACAGAAACAAGCTCAAACCTCCACCTTGTCTAAATCCCTCATTCGTTAAATTTCTTTTGTTTCATATTCTAAATTTCAGATCATAAATTTAAATCTCTGCAAATGCACACATGAGATCTATGCACGCAAACGCCAAACCTTTGTAAAATGAATTTAAATTATGTTTATTAATAAAATTGATCTTTCTTTGAAAGTCGTGTAAAGTTCTTTTTTGACCTCGCCTACTATAGTAGAAGTAGAAGTAGGTTCGATTTACTGAACCGATGCGGTAGCGTGCACCGTAAAATTTACGTTTAGTTGTGGCTTAAAATTAAAACATGTTACTCATATTGTAAATTGTTCATAAAAAATCAAATTTACCGATATGTTTTCATAGATATTGTTTGTGTACGTTTAAAAAAACAAGTATTTAAAAATAATAAAACAACTGATTCATAATTCGGAGGTTGGCAGCTCCTGCTTGCATCATCGACATAACCTCAATATTATAATACCCGTAATAATGCAGTTGAACATGAGTACTTAAACACAAACAATTTATTTAATAGAAATTTAAGTTACAACGATTACTACGAACATCGAAGAAATTGTGGGTACCAGAAATTATTTGCAATTGTTGAAAATATTAACGGTAATGTTGCAGTTTTTCTAGATTAGAAAATAGTCCTGGTATTAAATTATTTGATTGTGTTATTGTTATTGTTGTTTGTAAATCTACATTAATTATACAGGAATCCTGTGCAGAAAATTTAGTGGTTTCTGAACACAATCTTTTTGATGTTTTTGACATCAACAAGATTTCCACCTCGATTCGCTAACAACGTGGCTGAAGTTCTGCGGAAGGAGTGCCCTGTGTAATCTGCAGCACATTCAAGTTTTAGAAAAGAGCAATTTTAGAAGGAATTCCACCAATTGTGTTGAGATTCCTACTGGTGAATTAACACATCGATCTTTTTGGTATTTCATAAAAAAGTTTTTTCATGTTTCCAGTTAAATATAAACGTATTTTTAATATAATTCTTGACAATTTCTACCCAATCAGAGTTTTGTAATTGCAAATGGTCTGTTATATATTATTTTTAGTTTCAGGTAATTCAATAAATATGATATCTTTAATTTTAACATTTTCAGTTTTTAGAGTGTATAACTCATCTCCTTCGGCAGGCACCACTGATACCTATTATCAAAGCTGTCTGTAATTAATGATAGTTGATTAACATATTTACCAATCATAATAGAAATATTTACTTACTTTCATAAGAAGAAAATCATCATCGCAGGCAGTGTTTAAAAATGTTGTTACTTGGTCATCCTCTAAAATTTTACTTTTTTCGGTTTGTAATTTTTAGTTTTTTTTACTTTTAAATATGTTAATCAATTTGTGTAATGTTAGAAAATATCAAAATTTTCGTAAATTTTTGCCAGCAAGTTTTAATCATTGAGTATATTGCCCAAAGAGATTTTTTTTCTTTATCGACAAATTCTTTAAAAATAGCACTTGCTTAAAAACACTCTCAGAATATGTTTTAATTGACTTTGTTTCACACAACCGTTTAAAACTATTGAATTGATTTAAATACACTTTTTGGTTTCTTCAGGTAATAAGAATAATAATAATAAGAATATAATAAGAAAAAGGTAGAGATGTTAATTATATAATATATATAAAGGTAATTAGCAATACGTAACTGAACGAAGTACAACA